>ML782283.1:1287364-1303317 GCA_009831015.1 Picea engelmannii
GGGGGGATAAAATCCACTAGATAGAGAAAGAGGGATAAAAGTTAAGGATAAGGGGACAAGCTAGGGGGGCTTAAACCCAAAGGAATATTATATTAATATTCCTTAAAGTATTAAGTATGGATAATTGTTTTATCCTAAGTTCTAAGGATGGGGAAAAGTGGGCCCAAGGCAATTCTCAACATGACAAGTGTCAAGTTGGGAACATGAATACATATAGTTTGGACTTAGTTCATTTTGGGGGGATTATAGATTCATTCCTTCACTCACAGAGCTATCATACGTGCCCTGTTGTTACTATACATGTACATATATATGTACCTAGGAATATTTGGAGCGGAAGAGGTGGGTTGTCAGGCTCGGGGAGTATTGAAGAGGTGGGTTGTGAGGCCCATGAGCATTCTCTCCAGGTGAGAGAATTGTTAAGAATTAATTCCTAAGGTGCCAAGTTGTAGCTACAGGGTTCTGATAATTCCTATCTGACCTATTTTTGAAGCCTCGAAAGGGAAGTGGGGCAACCGAAGGACTATTGAGCAGAGAAGGGGCACACTTTCTCGGGTAGGAAGGGAATGTGCGGAATGAGGGACTGTAGGCTATTATCTTGAATTGGAACCTGAGTCTAAGATTTATATTGTCTGGGAGACCTTATCTTGGGTTAGTATTCCCTTTCCTAGGTGGATTTTAAGCCCCATCTCAGGGGTGACACAAGGCTGAGAGGTTTGAGAAATGTGGTCTAAGGTTGGGAGGAACGTGGAGGGTCTGCACGTAGTTGGTGTTCCTTTTATCAAAGATAAGTGTCAATTGTTTGTTAATTCATGTTTTGTGTTAATATTTATGTAATTATTTTCATGGGGTTTTCCTGTGTAAGCTGCATGTATATTTTCGTTATTATTTTGTATGAATCTGTGCATTTGCAGAGTATTTTTATGAATTAAATTAGCATCATATTTCAAATTTTTAAGTGGCAGAGCCCAACAGGTGGTTTGGGATGCTACAATGTGGTATCAAAGTAATTTTATTGAGTTGTTGGTAATGGGGACATTACAAATCCCCTGAGTCTTCTACCTAATAATCAATAATATTATCTAATGACAGGATTTAAGCATCTTGCAACACATCACCTATTATAATTTCTTCTTTATGTTTCTCCCAAAATCTATCTCCTTGTTTTCCTTTCTGAGACCAATAGTATTTCTTCAGGTGTCCTTTCTTTTCACAATTTTAGCACTCTATCATCCCTTTACATTTGGATCTACCCTTCTTAGACTTCCTATGATTCCTTGAGCTCTTTTCTCTCTCCCTTTTTCTTCCCTTGTTCTCCATAGTTAAAGCATTACCTTATGTCTCACATGTGATCTTCCGTCGCATTTCCTCACTAAGGATAACACCAACAACATAAAAAAACTTTAAAGTGTTTGAACCAGAGATAAAATTTCTCATAGCCATGACCAATCCATTATATTTTTCTTGAAACAAGCACAAAATCAAAAGAGCCCTAACCTCATCATCAATTTTTACTCCTACAGAACTTAATTGACTATTGGCCATGTTAAACTCATTTAAATTGTTAACAACAAATCCACCTTTTGACATATTCATATTAAATAAACTCTTCATTAGAAATATGTTGTTGGAGGATGAGGGTTTTTCATACAGTTTATCCAGTGCCTTCATCAAATACTATATTGTCTTTTCTTTTGAAATGTTAAAATCCACTGATAACGTCGGGAACAACTGTATTGTTCCTAGTGCCTTTCTGTCAAGAACCTCCCATTCTTTGTCCTTCATAGTCACCAAATTATTTTCAATTCTTCCCAATGGTAAGAAGAGATTATTGGATGTAGATATTCCTCCATTTGCATCTTCCATAGATGGTAGCCACAAAATTCTTTTCAATTCTTCATAATGGTAATAAAATATTCTTTTGATGTAAATAGTACTCCATTTGCATCTTCCATAGATGGTAGTTTTGGGCATTAAAATTCTCAACCCTAAACTTTCCTTCTTCTGCTATTGCTCCCACTCAAACTAGGAACCTTCATTTCTTGCAATTTTATCATCCAAATAGACCTTTGGATATGATACCAACTGTTAGGAATAGCATCATAGAGTAATAATAATAATAAATCAAATTGAATGAGGAAATAAAACACAGGAGAACATAATACAAGAGGGACATCAATATATGTGGTTCACCCAATATGTGCTATGTCCATAGAGAAACAACCAGTACTTCATTTTACCATCCAACAAAATGAATGTATAACACCTACAACACATCTACTACAATTTCCTCTTCAATATCTCACAGTCCCCTCTCTCAGGCACACATTACTCTCTCTCATTTCATGTTAAATTCACCATTGCAATTCAATATATATGATCTTGTGATATCCAAAATCCCTAATCCACTGACCTATTGTTGGTCCTAAATTTTGCACTTGACTGTTGAAGGGCATAGCTAGGCCACCTCAAGTGTTGGAATGGTTGTTTTTTTGGTTATTTGATTTTGTTGGTCAGTTGGAGGGTTGGTTTACCAAGACAGGAACATGGTTGGGTTGGAAAACTGATATGGAGGAGGGTTCTCCTTGGATGGTGGCACACAAATGATAGACAAGTGAGATAATAGAGGATAGAACATAAGGAAACAACAAGCCATTCAATGAATAATCTGTTGCAAGAATTTCAATACTTAAAATATTATTTCAAGGCAATAAACATGTATCAAAAACACAATTACTCTCACGGGTTGCAATAGAAAAAAATCTTCACCAAAGAATTTGTTTTTTTACAGGTTTTATATTAGTAAAGACAAGTTATACAATATCTGAAGGAAATGAAATGTACTTTTCCCAAATCAAAAACCGCATTCAAGATAAGATAAAAACATATGTAGATTTACAAAAACACTATCATCAAGAGTATATTCACCAGGTAAAGATATTTAATCCATGCATAGAAGAGGTTCAACTAGTCTAGTGTATTGATATTCTTCCCAAAAACCGAACCCTCAAAACATACAAAAACTGCATATTTATCAAAATTGTAGAGGCTCTCATCCATATGGAACTGAGGCTTAACTCTACACCACCAGTTGTAAAACAACTTATTAACTTAACTAAAACATTGTTGGATTATATTAATGTATACTTCAAGCTTGATTTAATAAAAAAGAAGTGGTTCTTATCACACATAAAATACCAATTATTAGGCCTTAATCTAAAAAAATCTTGCAATTAAACAATTAAAAACTTCTACTAGCAATAAAGCTAAATTGATGCATACATTGGATTAAATTGAACTATGACAAAAACTAATTGGGAGTGACTGAATTGAACTCTGTATCGAGTATTGGTGTACATGTGTGTTGTTGGAAGCCATTGGGAGATAAATGGGTTTCTTGGCAGCTTCTTCAAGCACTCCTTCAAATTATCTCCTTTAGAAAGCAACAAGTCTTTTGGTGCTTCTTCTCGAGTCTTTGATATTTCTTCTGTAGCCTAGAGTACAGTTTCTCCAATTCCTTATTATGGTGTTGAAAAGTCTGGACTTGCAGCTTCAGTTTATGCACCTATTGGATGTCATCAACCTTATTTTTTTTAACTTTGATATGTTTCTCCTTCATTTCTTTCTCTATGCTAAACTTGTTGTGGTCATCCAATGCTTTGCTCCTAGTTCTCATACTATAATTATGTACAACTTCGGGTTCTTTCCCTTTAGTACCTTGGGTGGACCCCTGGACTTTCACAGTCTTAGCTTCTACTTATGGTTTAATTTCTTGCAAACTATGATAAGGATCCCTTGCATGTGGCGAGGTTCAAATAGAGTCTTGCTCGGGATAAAATCCATAATCTTGTATTCCCTGTTGACTAGAGTCTGAAGGATACTCCTTTTTCACTGTCACAAACGACGTTGTTGTAGCCTCCTTCTCAATAGACTTTGATTTTTCTCTTTTCACTGGCATACCCTTTAACACATTTACTTCCATTACTCCATGTTGTAGAATTAAGGAATTTCATCATCATCGATCAGAATTGGTTAGGGTTCCTTTAGTGATGGTTTGAACATAAATTTGGAGTTCAGCCTCAACTGATTCATAATTCTAGTCTTTCTGTTAGGTTTGCTTGGAAATTCATAATTTTGCTCGCCCTTCCTTTTCATGTCATGCCTCATTGGAGGAGATGTTTTATGTGGATATTCTATAGAAACAACCTTCTCTTTAATTAATTCCTTGTTGCACGAACCAGGTCCGATTTCCCCCCTCATTCGAGTCACATGCTTATTAGGTTGCTGCTCGATGGGGGTTTTCTGGTCTTCCTCTGAGTGGATGGACAATATAGATCTTTGTGGCGTATCTATTGCAGGTGGGTGCATGCTTGCATATTTTCCACTCTTTTTTTCTTTCCCCTTTATTGTAGACAACCTCAATTGCACGCGAGGGAAATCCTCCATGGGGGTTTCTGGCCTTTTTGTTTTAGGGGGCGTATTTCTCATTTTAGGGCCTTTCCCTTTACTCACTATTCTTTCCCTTTACTCACTATTGTTTGGACAGGATTCATCGAGCTCCCAATATCTGAAGAAACCCTAACCTCCTTAAATGCATCACCCTTGTTCTGTGGATCGAGGACCTACTCTTGTTCTTTTAATCCCACATACTTCAAGAAATGGTCCCAAGGCATTTCCAGTTCCTTGAGGGAGAAAGTTACCAACAATTTAATCAAATCCTGATGGTACAAACTTTTGTGGGTGGATTTAGGGTGACCTTGAACCCTCTTGGGAATTTTGGTTAGACTCTTAAGAAAGTAATATGTAAGTTAAGATACCTATCTCCACTCAGGTACATAAGAAAACAAAGGTGATAGCAATGAATAATGCTTAATCGAATCTCACCTGTGATATATCTTTGTACCGCTATTAAGGCCCCTTTCCATTTGTCCTTTATCCATGGCATGGGAATTCCTTGGCTCCAGTCAGGGTATTGGTGCTTGAGGACCAGGAACTTGTTGTAGAGATCGGGAGGCAACTTGCCTTTCTTGAACCATCGTTCCCCACAGACATGGAGGGTGCAATCTGCTCCAATTAAATGTTCTATGACAAGAATCTAGGTATCTCTCAACATGGTTTGGAAGCCATCAAATGTATGTGCGAAGAGCATATACAAGCTTGTTTGGTGTCCTTGAAATGCGCAGAGGAAATCATACCACTCATCTTTTACGAAAAAGTCTTTAACTTCAGGTATGGCTTCAAACAATTCTAGGCCCTTTGGCTCGATTCTATTCAATTTCCATCTTTATTGAGGAGGAGCCATGCTAGGAAGAGTAGCTATGATGGAGATAATGCAATGAACACATATTCCTTCACATCAAAACTGATTCCCGTGTGCATTTAATCCTTCGTTCGGGCTGTAATGGTCATGATGGATTGGTACAATTATCACACTCATAATTGATATTGTGTTATGATGAAACCAAGTGTAATATGGTGTGGAAGTGTTGGTTTATGATCACGCATGTATGCAAGCGAATTTCAAACGGTTGAAAATTTCAAAATAACATATTAAATTATAAACATATTTAAAAATTAGCGCACCAATCCTTCTTTGCAATAATAACGTCATTCTTGCAATCAGCTATGTTCTGCATACAAAACTCTATTATATCTGCCATGATATCAACCTATGAAAACTTTGATGAGAATTATTTCAAACCAAATCAATGACATGCAATCATCTCTCAAGAAAACCACAAGATGGTGCAAAAACAAATCGATTAAGAGAGGTAATGATAAAAAAGAGTTATTCAGTAATGAGGGACCAACTTTAACCAACAGAAAATGATTGATTTTTAAAGAAGGTATAGGGAAATGAGAGAGGAGGGGAAGTGGTGCAGACTTAGCTCTCAAATCCTATATTATATTACAACCTTCATTCTGTAATCGGAATTAGAAAACCATGGGTGGAAAATCATGTGCTAAAACTACAAAAGACTAGACAATTTTTTTTCTAATGGGATTCACCCCCCCATGACACCCCCTCCCCCGCCTGCTACACCTGACGCAATGTAAAAATGCATGGGGACAATATTGCAAATAATATAACACAAAACTCCCATCAAGCACTGGGATCCAAACACAGTTGGAACAAGACCTATGAATCAAGAAGATAATCAAGATCCACAACCAATAATTTGGAAGTTGGGTATTTCAGTCTCCATGATTGAACAATGAATTCACTTAAATATCTAGCTACATTTGCTTCAGTGGGATTTAATTCCACAACATATACTACTTATGAAACCATCTAAAAAATTGGTAGGCAATGGACTAAATGTTTTTGTTGGCTAGGAGGAGATAACTTTGAGCCTTGCAACTTCCATAATCCAATCCTGATCCAAATTATATTGAGAACAACATTAAGGAAAATATATAACAAGGAAAAACACAAAGATATTGCAAGAAACAAAATAATACAATTATACTTAGACTCTATTAATGACTGTCTCAAATATAAAAGACTATAAAATGCAAAGAACACATGCTAGCTAGAATGGTGGTAGTCTGTCTCTGAATATAGAGACATGATGACTACGCTCATTCACAAGAAGTTGATTAAAAAGAGGCTGAAATGGCCTTTTAACATAAAGCATAAATTAAAAAAATCCTAAACATCCAAAACCCTAACCCCGGAAGATGAAACACCAAAAGGTTTGTGGGCCCCGATGTGGTTAGTTGATACGCCAACTTCCATGGGGCACAAATTTTGCATATGATCTCTGTTTGGGGTGCTCGGTACCCTGTCACAAAGGTATAGCTGAGGAGTACACATTCCAGTTATCCTAGAATATTCCTCCAACTACATGCTAGGTGTTTTTGAGCCAATTTGTTTTTTATTAGGGGCTCAAAACAACCCCGAAAAATGTAGCAAAATTTCCAAGATGTGGAACCATTTTCAATTGGTGGAATAGGTGGGTGCCCACCAATTTAAACATGGATCATTCATCCCCATTTAGTAATCAATGGTACACATTACATCAAATTCCTCCATCAGATTGGGAAACTTCTATTGAATCTGACTCATGGTGAAGAAACTGCCCTACTTTGACAACCTGATAGAGTTTGATGCTCTGTTGGTGTATTCCCTTCATCTTGGTGCCCATGATCCAATAAACTATCTCCTATTCAATGTAGTCAAGATTGATTTATGTATGGTACAAGTTCTCAATTGTGTATGAAGTGTACAAGAGAGGTGGAAAAAATGGTTGAAGCAGTTCTACATTAAATATCGGGTGTAAGCCAAGGAAAGGGGGAATACTCGTTTCAAAATAATTCTCAACAATATCCTTGGTGATGGTGTAAGGCTCACATCAGAGTGGAAAGATATTTTGATGGGGTCCTATGAGGCTCTCTTTCAACAAATGTAACCATACCTTCTCTCCCACCTAAAAATTGTGTGGTACTCGATGGTGATCTTGGAGCTTCTTGTACTTGGCATTGGCTTTCTACAAAATGGCATGAAATTATTGTTGAATGTGTTGGATTCTCTCAAAAAATATGAATTCTCGATTAGCCTTGGTTTGAGCATGGGAGGAATATTATTGTGTAGCTAAAATAGGTAGAGCTACGTTAATGGGGGCCAATGGATGGAACCCCAAGCACATCTGAAAAGGGTTGTGGCCAATAGAGTTATGGATGGGTTTATTGTAGCTATGTTGAAAATAAGGAAGGCTCTCATCCCATGTGCATGGATGTTTGGAATTGTACATCTTCAGGTTATGGAAAATCATCTTGTTGACTACCTCTATTTGTCCATCAGTCTGTGGGTGGAAGGCAGTTGATTTGGTCAGGTTGGTGTCCATCATCAACCATAGGATGGACCAAAAAGTACTAAGGAACATACTATCTTGATGTAAAATAATGGTCCGCGGGAGCCCAAAATGAACCCAAACATGTTGAAATAATAACTTAGCGGTGGCCTCGGCTATGATTATCTTATTGTAGGGTGCCAAACTACCATCTTAGAGAATTGATCAACAACCATGAAGACACATTAATTCCTTTTCTTGGTTGAAGGAAGACCAAACATGTAATCCATGGATATGGACTCCCAAGGCCTATCAGGAGTAGGAACAGGGGTGTATAGCCCTTGTTTCTTGATGTCGGTTTCGGAAATGGTGCACGTAGTGCAGGATATCATGTACTTGTGGACATCTTGTCGAAGCTTCAGACAATAAAAATTCTTTTACAGTATTGCCACTATTTTGTCCACACCAAAGTGTCATGCCCCCTGACTATAATGAGCTTCCCAAATAATATTTGAATGAAATCTTGAAGAATAAAAAAGATGACTCAGATAGAATAGAATTCCATCCTAGAGATGAAAGTATGGAATTGGTTTTCCTACACTCAATGTTTGATAGCGAGAAACAAAGTCAAAGTCACTATTTTATAATTGTGGCCACCTAGAAATCTCATGTCCACAAGATTTAAGAATTGTGGTTAGCACTACAACCGAGGGTTGACTTAGGAAACATTCAACACGGTTGGTGTTTCCCTTTTTGTACTTGATGTTCATGTGGAATTTTTGTAGGTACGTGGACCACTTATGATGACGCTCATTCTGTAACTTTCCCTGTGTCTACATGAATTGCAAAGGCTTGTGATCTGTGGGGAATATTTTTTCCTTCCATAGAATGTAATGCTTCCACTATCGACATGTCTGCATAATGGAGTACATCTCTTTTTCGTAGGTGGGTATCTATAAATAACATAAGATAGTGTTTCATTGTCATAGGTCACCGAATTCCCATGCTAAGTGAGGACTACACTGATATCATAATATTAAGCATATGTCTCAATCTCAAATGGTTGTTGCAGGTATGGAAAAATAAGGATTGGTCGTAAGCAAAGGTAGAATTTCAAATAATTGAATTATTTCTATTAGGATACAACCCAAACAAACTTGGCCTTTGCCACCCTTGACCATCTAGATTAGGGCCCAAGTAATATTAGATAACCCCAAAACAAACCTGTGGTAGAATTTGGTGAGGCCCAAGAAGTTACGAAGCTTGGTCAGTGTCTTCAAGGTTGGCCAATCGTGGATGACTTGGATCTTGGATGGATCCACATGCACACCCTACTCATCTACATTGTATCCCAAATATTGAAATATTTGAATGTTGAAGGAACACTGCTCCAAATTGGTATATAAATTGTGTTGTCAAAGGGTTCCCATGACCTGCTGAATGTGCTTCAAATGTTCCTCCGAGGTTTTTCTAAATATGAGGATGTCATCCAGATATATGACCACAAAGGATTTTGTGAATGGTCGCAATATATCATCCATCATCCACATGAATGTGTATGGGGAATTAGTCAATCCAAAAGTAATGACTAACCACTTGAAGATACCTTCTTTAGACTTGAAGGTTGTCTTCCATACATCAATTTTCTTAATCGGCACCTAGTACGAACCTGACCTCAGATCAATCTTACTAATGGCTCCCTTGAGCAAATCAAGAATATCATCAATCCTAGGGATGGGGTACTAGCTTTTTATTGTGATATTGTTCAGGAGTCTATAATGAATACAAAGTCACCATGTCATGTCCTTATTCTGTACCAAAATAATTGGGCTCCCACAAGGTGAGGAGCTTGGTATGATAAGGCCCTTCAGGGTTAGTTCTTAGATCTGGCATTTTATTTCTTCATTATCCATAATAGAACTCCTATATACATGGTCTTTAGGCAGAGGATCATTGGGTGTCAAATCAATTTAGTGCTTTAACTAATAGTGCAAAGGCACCCTAGTAGGAGAGGACAATATGTCTTTGTGCTCTTCTACTATCTTGTCCATCTGTTGTTTCTATGTAGAGAGGCCTTGTGCAAATATTTTGGTAGTTGTATTGACCTTTCGTTCACATTCGACTAGACCATAAAGAGGAAAAATCTTCCATTCTGAGAGACCACCTTTTAGCACTGCTTCGTGGAGAGAAAAGAGACCACAATAGTTGAGATTTCCTCTAGTACCATGTAGATTTGACCTCCCAACGTAATAATGACACTACAAGGCCTACATTCATAAACAACATGATGTTTCCACATTTATGGTTGTCCTAAAATAACATCACAAACTTCAAGGGGGGAATCATCATGCAATACATCATCTTTGAAGGGTTTAAATTCATAGTGCATGCAACATTGTTGGATGATGTGGATGTCTCATCCCTAGCTAAGCCAACCAATGGTGTACGGTTGAGGATGTGACATCATTTTTATGTTCAATATCTTAACGACCTTTGATGATATTAGTTCTTTATGGATACCACTATCAACAACGAAATGGAGGGGGGTCCCCTTCACCTGCATCTATGAGTGGAAGAGGCACTCCCCTTCTTTAGGCTCCTATTATAGGAAAATCCCCCTATGGACAAGTGGATTCCCTCTTGGTCTCTAGAATCCTAAGGCCAAGACAGAAAAGTTCTTAACATGGAGACTGACTTCCTTTTAGATCTAATCAAGCTAATAAATGAAAGAGAAGGAGAAATATGTGTACCTTATTAACGACGTTTGTCCTTGAAAAGTCCTAGCTGAGCTTCGATCCTGAGCTCCCTGATAGATCCTATAAGACAAAAAAAGAAACAATGGACTTCCTACTCTACTGAGATTAGCTCAATCATAGACCCATCTACTGCAGACAAACTCATATGGAACAAGCATAAGTTTAAAAGAAACAAGCCAAACATTGATTATTAATGAGAACAAGTAAAAGTACTTACAATCCTTTGAATGAAGGTGCAACAACTTCTTCCAGTTCTCCTTGTCCAACCCCTTTTCTCAAATAATATCCACTAATTTCTTTGATGACATCTCACTCATGAGATCATAAGTTTGATGTAATTCCCAATCTCCATTCTTTTCCATGTACCTTTCACCATGAGAAGGCCTCCTTATATAAACTTGGAGAGGTCCAACCACTTGATAGATCTTTGGGATGAGTTGAGGATTCCTCTCCTTCAGTTGAGGATCTCCCCTAAGATCATGCCTTGACCATCTATTCGAATCCAACTACCTTCAGGAGTTGAGGGATTCTTCCTTGATTTGCCTCAACAAACCCAGAATTTGCCAAAAAAAGGGTAGCGCTCCTCCAAAAGGGTGCATAGGGTGCTCAAGCACTCCCCCAAAGAGGCTCAGGGAGCACCAACACTCCCTGACAGTGGGTAGGGGAGCACTCCTCTCCAAAATTCAGTTTTTGAGTGTTTTTTCCATGGAAAAAGGCTTGTACTTCTTGTCAAGTGATTTCTCTTCTTCCAAACAACCTTTTGAGGTGTCTTAAGTGTCAAAAGGTTTGTACTCCCTGTCAAGTGACTTCTCTTCTTCCAAACTAACCTTTGAGGTGTCCTAAGTGTCCTTATAATTTCGTTAGAGGCATGACATGGGAAAGATGGCAGTATGATGTTTGTGACACTTGCAACACTTGTAGTCAAGATGCGACACTTGCGGACAAGATGTGACACTTACAACACTTGTAATGATGACACTTGTGACACTATCGAAGTGAGTAATTTTGAGGTGTAACAGATTGCCCCCCAAAGTATGAAGTTAGAAGATGATGATGATTGAAGTACTTTGTATACTTTTTCGAGAAAGGGTATGGATGCAGAGAAACCGAAAAAAGATGCACATAACCATCAAACAAATATTATGACATGTTTCAAAAACCCAAGGCAGGCATACCTATGCTTGAGTGATAAAGACTTTTTAGGTATGGCCGCCATAAAATACACTACAGATCCATAATTATATTGACAAAATGGTATAGCCACCAAAGATACAATGTGGATATATACTCCTATGACTTGAACTGATCGTAGCCACGGAGAATACACAGTGAATCTACAAGATGACAAGACATAGCCATGACCAATACAAAGTGGATCTATGTAACCGTATATGTGTCATAGTTCAAAAGAACTCCTTCACAACCTAGGCAAAGTATACATAAGAGTGATGACACTCAACCCAGGGTCTTCTTACCGATCCCGATGCAGTACGAATCCAACCATGCGAATGGATGTCCTGATGTCGAACATGGTAGAAACCATTTGATTACCAGTCAATGATGTAAACTATTAACAAGCGTGAGGGAGATCACCATTGATGTCAATGATTCCCAAGGTACTCTAGTACATTCTGATGAATGTGAATGAATGAGATGAAGTCGAACATCCATGGAATCATCCAATCAGGGGTCAATGATGTAAACCCATTGTCGGACATGAGGAGGCATGTCATTGAGGCATGCAGGTCCCAAGGTACTAACTGATTTCTATGTCTAGTTCCTAGATAATGTGTTGAAGTCGACAGGAATAGACTCATCGAAGGAGGGCCTTGATGTATCCCCCATCAACGACATGAAAATGACACAGAGATGTAGTTGGTAGATCAAATGAACATGGACTGACATAAGTATTGAAACAAGATATTTGTGATGGTTGACTCTCGAGGTATATACTTCACTTGAAGATTGAGGCACAACAGCAGAAACTTGACATGGACCAAAACATGATAATGCAGTGGATACGGTGACTTTCATCGGGTGACCCAAAGGAGTAAAAGAAACTCATAGGATTGGCTCAGTGTAGAGGTTCAGTGGATTAAAATGCGTGCAAAGAAAAAGTGACGTGTTCAAGGGCGACTGTAAGAGTTACTAGTAGTGTTCTCAAAAACTGTTTGGCTTGCTTCTTTCAATTTTCCCCCCATCTAGATAGACAAGTACCTCTTTTTAATTTAATGAGCTCGAGTAGGGTAACACATGCTTGATATGACTCACCTTCGGTAAATCCCTCTTCCTTTGTTTAATGAGCTGGAAGAAGTAAGGGTTTGGTCTCATATGAGCCCTTCAATGTATGATTGTTTAACGAGTCCAGAGAAGGTAAACTCGGTTCTTTTTCATATGTAGAGAGTCTGAAAACAACTTAAAGATGACTCCAATGTTGTCCTTTTTCGTAATGTTAGTCTCGCGAGGCTGAAAAAGAGATAAATTATCACTCGAAAGATGCCCTTTCAAACCTTTTAACGAGTGGGAAAGGAAGCAAGATCACTCGACAATGTTTTCATGATTAGAGAGTCTGAAAAGAGCTCAAAGACGACTCTAGGGGGTTCCTTTTTCGTTTATCCATGCAGGTCCAAAAAAGAGATAAAACTTTACCTGGTTGCATTCTCATGTATTTACAAGCACGAGAAAGAACAAAGACTAAGCTCGGTATGCCCCCAGCTTGAAAGATGGGAGATTAACTCCAGAATGATCATCAAAGACTGGAGACATGCCCTCCAAGCTTCAATTCATTCACCGACTTTGAGGTTGTCACCAATTTATGTACTAGATGGAGAAAAAGGGTATAGGTGGATGAAATGAAGGTTCAAATACGAGAGCTAACGAAAGACTCGACTCGACATCTATGAGATCTGGTGAAAGACTCAACCTGACAGGAGAGGTGACTGTTTCATTTTTTAATGAGCTTGACACAGGAAAATAACTACACTCAGGGCTCCGAGTCCAATCCCCAGATTTTTATTTCATTTTTTAATGAGCTTGCCACAGAGAGGAAAACTATGCTCAAAGCTTATGTTTCATGTTTTAACGAGCTTTCCACAGAGAAGAGAAAACTATGCTTGTGACCTCTGTTTCATTTTTTAACGAGCTTTCCACAGAGAATAGAAACTGTGCTCGTGGATTCTTCTTGATCATGGGTGCCAAGAAAATAACGTCCTGGAAGGACACCATGTCAAGGGACAAAACTCGGTCATGGCTTCCAAGAGATCTACACTGGATGGAAGAAAATCACTCTGGAAGGAACACATGTCAAGGGTTGCGACAGGGGTAAGGAGATCAGGCTCCAATAGCCCTACCGAAGAGATCACCAGGTCAACTACCGGATCCAAATCATCAGAAGTTGAAGGCATGGGAGATAATGCCACATAATTGACATGTGGCAAATATGATATTGTCTGCATGTAAGAACCATTTAGGGAGGTAATCCAGTTAGGACCAACGATGAAAGCTGATCGATAGTCACCATTCTTCCATCATGAGATAAATATATCACATGAAAAAGAGTGGATACAATTTCTCTCATGGTATAGACATAATCCCTCCCAAGGAGTAAAGTGAAATCCAAGGGGTCTCAGACTACCATGATATCAATAAAGATAGGTTTCCCTCCCAAAGTTACGGGAAACTTAGGAAGGGTCCCTAAAGGTTGACTGGTTCTTCTGTTAAAATATAACAGATTCTGTGTGACCAGCGCAAGTTGAGGACAACCCAAAGCGTTCCAAGCAATAGAGGACAAAATACTAATGGACGCACCTTCATCTATCAGCGTTTGAGGAACGTCTCGACCACAAACCTATATTGTAATCTGGAAAGGAATCTGAGAGGGAAGATGAGGTCCAGTTAGCACACCCCAATCAAAAAGGATGGCCTCATTACTTAGAGGGGGTTTCGTGGGAGAATGAGGAATGCCCCCCAGCACGGTAGATTCTATATCTATTCGACAACACAAGTATTCCAACAGAGGATGAATACCTTCAGTAACCACTCACATAACCACATCAAATATCAACACACCAATGTTTTCACGTGGTAAAACCCCTAAGGGGAAACATCCATGGCCCCAGCCAACGCGACCACTTGGAGCAGTTTATTAATGCAAAGAAAAAGATTACAGAGAGATTTTACAAGATATTTTCTCACAATCGATCATCGACAAATGACCCTCCATGCTCTTTAAATAGAGATCATGGATCAATCAGGTGTTAAGCCACAGATCAATGGCCGTTAAGATTGAGGAGAGTATGAACCGTCGGATCACTCTATGTCGGGAACATATCGTGACCGTCGGATTTCCTAACTACAAATGCATACTGATGCATACTAAAGAAACACATTAAGAAACACACTTTTACCTAACGACATATTAGACCAAGTAGATCTTAACTAACTCCTAAGTTTCTAAATATCCTAACATCCCCTCTTAAGAACAACTTGGGATAGTATTGAAGGATTTACAATAGTGACACAATAGGAGAAGGAAGGAGGCATTAGAGCCTATCCCCCCTTAATGACAACTTCCTGAACTCCTAACATAGATCAAAGTTTGGAAAACTTCGCTTCTGTAAGAGACTTTGTGAAAATGTCTGCAACTTGATCTTTTGTAGGGAAAAAGAGCACTTCAATAACTTGATCATGAATTAGCTTTATGATGAAGTGCATGTGTACCTCAATGTTTTTTCTACGCTGATGTTGAATTGGGTCTTTGGTGAGCTTGATGGCACTCTGATTGTCACACCAAAGGATGGTCGCATGTTGGTGCTGGAATCCAAACTCTGAAAGGATCTTTCAAAGCCACAGGGCTTCCTGACTTGCATTTACCGTTGCTCAGTATTCTGCTTCTGTTGAAGAAAGTGAAATAGCCTGTTGTTTCTTACAGGTGCAAGTGATAGGTCCTAAACCAAGGCTAAAAACATAACCTGCAGTAGATTTCTGATCATCAGTGTCGCTGGCCCAATCTTAATCATTGAAACCAACCAATAAAGGAGTCCCCCCTGAGTTGTAATGTATCCCGAATTGAACTATACCATGAACATAGCGAAGTATCCTTTTAGCTTCTTTCCAATGGCTTTCATGGGGTGTTTTCATATATCGAGCAATAAGACCAACAACAAAGGAAATATCAGGACGGGTATGGGTTAAGTATAAGAGGCTACCAACTAACTGATGATACAGGGTGGCATCAACTTGAGGAGAAGTACAGGTGGCATAAAGCTTGACTCCAGACTGGAAGGGAGAAGGGGTTGGTTTACAATCGTCCATGTGAAAGCGACGAAGAAGGTCACAAGCATACTTAGACTGGGAAATAAAAATTCCTTCATTAGTTTGAAAAACTTGGAGGCCAAGGAAATAG
>ML782283.1:1303367-1329330 GCA_009831015.1 Picea engelmannii
AGCTTGACTCCAGACTGGAAGGGAGAAGGGGTTGGTTTACAATCGTCCATGTGAAAGCGACGAAGAAGGTCACAAGCATACTTAGACTGGGAAATAAAAATTCCTTCATTAGTTTGAAAAACTTGGAGGCCAAGGAAATAGTGAAAAAAAACTAAGTCTATCATTTCAAATTTCTTCTTAAGGCTGGTTTTCACATGGTTTAAAAGTTTTGAGTCACTACCAGTAATGATAAGGTCATCAACATAAAGGACAAGGATTATGATATGGCTTCCTACTTTCCTGGTATAGACATTAGGATCAGAATGGCATCTAGAGAATCCAGTGGCAATAAGAAAGCTATCCATTTTGGCATACCAAGCTCAGGGAGCTTGCTTGAGACCATAAAGAGATTTCTTGAGGTGACAAACAAGGCTAGAGTCATTCTAGACATAACCAGGAGGTTGTTCCATGTAGATTTCTTCTTGCAAATAAATGTGCAAAAAGGCGGATTTAACATCCATCTGATGGACCTCCCATTTATGTGAGGCAGCAAGGGAAAGAACAAGGAGGATGGAATTCATTTTTTCTACAGGGGAAAATGTTTCATTATAGTCAATTCTGTTAACTTGGGAAAATCCTTTAGCAACTAACCCAGCCTTGTATCTTTCAACACTTCCATCTGATGCATACTTAGTTCTGTAGACCAATTTTCATCTAACAAGTTTTCTTTCTTTTGTAAGAGGTACAAGATCCCAAGTATCGTTTTCCATTAAAGAACGATACTCTTCATTCATTGTTGTATCCCAATCTGGATGGCCTGAAGCTTCTGCAAATGTCTCTGGATCATGAGTTTCTGAAACTTGAGACAAAAGAGAAGAGGCTCGCTAGAACTTTGAACGTGTCCGACGTTGATCTGAAGGATCAACGACAAGATCACCAACTGCTTCTCATGTTGAATAGACCCATCTAGGAAGCGATGGAGCTGGTGCTGGTTCAGGTTCAAAGGACTCATCTGGAGGAGGGTGAGCAGGTGGAGGTGGATTTTCATCCTCACTATCATCATCTAAATAAGAAACCAGATCATAAGAAGGTACAAATGTCGAAGATGGCTCGGAGACCGAAGAAGGCACAATCGCCGAAGATGGCTCACAGGACAAGACATTTTCATCAAATTTAACATCTCTTCTAAGAATAATTTCATTGCAATGTGATTGAAGAAGTTTGTAACCTTTGACATCTTCAGAATAAATAACAAATATACACTTCTCACTTTTAGGCTGCAATGATTTCCTTTTCTCATCAGGAATATGAGCCCATGCTATATTGCGAAATACACAGAAGTGACTTACATCTGGTTTAATTTTAGTCCAAGCTTCTTTCGGTGTTATATTTTTAAGAGCCTTTGTGGGAGTGCGATTTACTATGTAATTTGCACAGTTGATGGCTTCCACCCAATACTTTAGACTTAATCCCTTAGATTGGATCATACAATTAGCCATTTATTTTAATGTGCGCTTCTTTCTCTCAGCAACACCATTTGTTTGTGGTGTATATGGAACAGTGTGTTTCATTTGGATTCCCTGTGTAGTGTAGTAGCTTGTAAAATTATTGTTCACATATTCGCCTCCATTATCTGTTCTTAACCTTTGAATTTGATGTCCAGATTACTTTTCTACAAGGGCCTTTGATCCGGATTTATGTAGGAACACAATGAAATACAGAAATACACATAAACACAGAGATGCAGCAGAAATAAGAATTCATTTCATTAATAAAAAATGACTGAAATATGCTTACAGACAGAATGGAAATAAACTAGCTAGGGCGTTGGTAGCTTATCTCTAAGAAGAGATGTGGTGGCTACTGGCCTCTGAACTGTGTTACAATGAGGCTCGAAGGCCTATTATTATTGAGAAACAATGGAAAACCCTAAACATCCAAAGACCTAACCTTAGGAGATGAAACGCAAAGACTATGGGCCTTGTTTGGGTAAGTTGGTACATCAACTTCCCGGGGACGTAACTTCGGCATACGATCTCCGTTTGACACGTTCCATACCTCATTAGAAAGATCTATCTGAGGACTAAAACTTTTGGGTGGGTGAGCAACATTGATTTATGATTCATGTTGCTCCCCATTTTCCCAAAAAACGTCGTTTAAGGCCTCAAAATGGCTCCGGAAGTTCAGGACCCAAAAAACTGCTAAAAATAGTAAACTGTGCGGAAATTGAAAAACTGAAAGAAGTAATGGTGGGGGTCTAGGTGGAATAGGTGGGTGGCCACCAATATCCACCTAGATCATTCCAGTCCCCTTAGGAAGCAATGGTCCCCATTGCGTTGAGTTCCTCCATGAGATGAGGAAACTTCTGCTGAACTTGGTCCCTAGTGAGCCACATGCCTTGGTGAAGGAGTTGGCCTGCTTTGACAACTTGATATAGTGGTATCCTTTGTTTTTGAGTGTGCTTGATCTGTAGATCCATGATCTGATCAGTTCTGGCTTGTTCCATGCAGTCTGGATTTAACCTTATTGGTGTGATTTGTTTTTCCATGTCAGTTGTGTCTAGTAGAGGTGGAAAGTAGGGTCGAAGGAGATCCACATTGAACACTAGGTTCAAACCAAGGAATGGTGGAATGTTGAGCTCAAAGGAATTTTCCCTTACATCCTTGGTGAGGGTGTACGACCCATATCAGAGTGGACGAAGCTTGTGATGGGGTCCAGTGAGGCGCTCCTTTTGCAAATGCAGCCACACTTTGTCACCCACCTGGAAGTTGTGTGGCACCCGATGTTGATCATGTCGCTGCTTGTACTTAGCATTGGCTCTGTTCAAGATGTCATGAACCTGTTGGCGGATGTGTTGAATGTGCTCAATGAAGTTGTTTGCCTTGTCAGCCTCAGATTGGACATGAGCTGAATCTTCCTGAGTAGACACAAATGGCATGGCTATGTCAATGGGACATAGTGGCTGGAATCCCAAGCCCACTTGAAAGGGGATGTGGTTGGTTGAGCTATGGAGAGCTCGGTTGTAGCTATGTTGTACATAGGGGAGGCTCTCATCCTATGTGCATGGATGCTTTGAATTGTACATGCACAGAATGCGTACAATCATCTAGTTGACGACCTCTGTCTGGCCATCAGTTTACGGATGGAAAGCTGTGGACTTGGTGAGCTTGGTGTCCAGCATCGACCAGAGGCTGGACCAAAATGTACTAAGGAACCTACTGTCCTGATCTGAGATGATAGACTTTGGGATCCCAAAGTGTACCCACACTCGTTCAAAGAAGAGTTTAGCAATGGCTTCTGCTGTGATATTCTTCTTGCAGGCCATCATAATGGACATCTTCGAGAATCGATCGACGACCACAAAAACACAGTCATTTCCATGCTTAGTAGAAGGAAGACCCGACATGTAATCCATAGATATGGATTCCCAAGGTTGACTTGGGGTAGGAAGAGAAGTATAGAGGCCTTGCTTCTTGATGGTCAGTTTGGCAATGGCGCAAGCAGTGCAGGACTTGATGTACTTCCCAACATCTTGTCGAAGGTTCAGCCAATAGAAATACTTTTGCAGTACTGCCACGGTTTTCTCGACCCTGAAATTCCCAGCGACTCGATTGTAGTGCGCCTCCCAAATCATCTTGGCACACTCGCTTGAAGGAACACAAAGGTGTCCCAGGTGACAAAGCAAGCCATCCTGGAGGTGAAAATTGGGAACTTGCTTACCCTCCAAGAGTGTATTGTATGTGTGGCCGAATTCTGGATCACTTGTGTAGAGAAGTGTCCAATCAGAAGTCTCGTGCCCACAAGAGTTGAGCACAGTAGTTAGTGCCACGATGGGTGGTTGACTGAGGTAGTCTGTAACATTATTGGTGCTTCCTTTTTTGTACTTAATGTTCAAATGAAATTGTTGCAGGTATGTGGACCACTTCTGATGGTGATCATTCTGCAACTTCCCTTGTGTCTATATGAACTGCAGGGGTCGGTGGTCTGTGTGGATGATTGTTTCCTTTCCCAAAATGTAATGCTTCCATTGCCGACAAGCCTGCACAATGGAATACATTTATTTTTCATAAGTGGGATACTTCCGGACTGTGTTGGAAAGTGTCTCACTGTGATATGCCACTGGATGCCCATGTTGAGTAAGGACTTCCCCAATAGCATAGTCAAAGGCATCTGTCTCGATATCAAATGGTTGTTGCAAGTCTGGTAATGTGAGAACTGGTGCAGAGCAGAGGCGATGCTTCAACTCCCTGAACGCCTTCTGTTGAGATTCAGACGAAAATAATTTTTCTTTAGCTCCTCCCTTGGTGACTTGACTCAAGGGCCAAGTGATATGAGAGAATCCCAACACAAACCTGTGGTAGAAATTGGCAAGACCTAAAAAGCTGTGGAGCTCTGTTAGGGTGGTTGGGGTTGGCCAATACTGAATGACTTGGATCTTTGTTGGATCCACATGCACCCCCCGCTCATCAATAATGTATCCTAGGTACTGAACCTGGGTCATGCCAAAAGTACATTTTTCCAAATTGGCACACAACTTGTGTTGCCGCAGTGTTTGGAGGACCCGTCCAATGTGGTGGAGGTGCTCTTCCCAAGTCTGGATGAAGATCAGAATGTCATCCAAGTACACCACTACAAATGAGTTGGTGAATGGCCGCAGGATGTCATCCATTAGCCTCATGAAGGTTGTAGGGGCATTCATCAACCCGAAAGGCATGACCAACCATTCGAAAAGGCCCTCCTTGGATTTCAATGCAATCTTCCACACATCAGAAGGTTTGATTGGTACCTGGTGATACCCAGACTTCAAGTCGATCTTGCTGAAATATTTCTCCCCCTTGAGTTGGTCCAGAAGGTCATCAATCCGTGGGATCAGGTACCTATTGCGGACAATGATCTTGTTCAATGCCCGATAGTCAATGCAAAGTCTCCAAGTCCCATCCTTCTTCTTCACCAACATGATCGGGCTCCCACAGGGTGATGAACTCAGCCAGATGCGACCTTTCTGCAACAACTCCTGAATCTACCTCTTGATTTTTTCATTCTCCAGAACAAAGCACCAATAGATGGGTCCATTGGGCAGCGACGCACCCGGGGTCAGATCGATGGGGTGCTTGACCTGGCAGTGTAGAGGCACCCCTGCGGGGGAGGTGAAGATGTCCTCGTACTCCTCCATGACCTTATCCATCTGCTATTTTCATGCAGCAGGGCCCTGTTTGGAGGTCATGGCCACAGTCTTCCTCTTTCCTTGAGGGTGAATCATCAGGAAAACAAATTTTCTGGTTTTGGAAATGAGCTTATTGCATTGTTTTGCAGTAACCAAAGAGATGGTGGTAGGTGGTGCTATCTTCGGTATCCTCTACATTTTATTGCCCAAAGTGATAATTACAGCACGAGGCCTAGACTCATACACAACATGTCACTTCCACAAGTACGGTTGGCCTAATAATACATCAGAAACATCAAGAGGAGCAATGTCACATAATACCTCATCTGTGAAGGACTTGATGTTGTAGGGAAGGAGACATTGTTGACTGACATGGAGGTCCTGTCCTTGGTGAAACCACCCGATGGTGTATGGTTGTGGGTGTGCTATGGTAGGAAAGCCTAGCAACTTCATGACCTCTACCGAGATGAGGTTCTTCTGGCTCTCGCTGTCGACAATGAACTGCAACGGGGAACCCTTTACCCACATCTTGGAATGGAAGAGATGCTCCGCCTGCTCTGGATCTTATGGTTCCTCCTTCTGGATCTTCGTGGTGGCAACGATGGAATTGGGATCTACATCGATAATCTGGTTCCCCTTGTCATTCCCCTTGTCAGGGTCTGATTCAAAGTCAGAGCATGCATCCGATTCAGAAGCGTTCATCTCAGCTACCAGTGATTGCTTGGCCCGACACTCACTTGTGTTGTGAGTGGAGCTCTTATGGAACTCACACCACTTCCCCGTGTCCGTTTTTGGCTTCATGGTGTTATTCTTTGCTTATGGCTTTGGTGGGTTTTCCTGGGCTTCCCCTCCTTGGCTTGGTCCTTTGTTCTGCGGTTTGGGGGTACCTTTCCCTTGCTTCTGATTTGCAGGCCCAAAGTCCCACCTCTTCTGTTTGAACTTCTTCTCAATCTTGGCAGCATATCAGTATGCCGCACCAAGCGAGGAGATGTCGAGGAACTCCATTTCCTCCTGAATGTATCTATGCAGATAACTCCGGTACTTTAACACCAAATGTTTCTCTGAATCTTTGATACCCAACTTTGTGCGTAGGGTATGAAACAAATTCGTCATCTCATGCACATCTTGGTCCCTTTGCTGCCACAACGTAGTCCATTGTATGTATTTGTCCTCATAGCTCCCCACGGGATAATATTGTTCCTTGATGGCATCTCGAAAAGAATTCCAAGTGGGTGTGACCGAGAACAGAGAGGTTTCTCCCTCGTCCTGTTGATCCGAGTAGGTTTCCCACCAGTCCTTGACATGGGGGGTGGCTTTGAGGAGTGCAAAAATAATATTTTCACGGTCGGAAAAGTCATGAACTGAGAAATATCCTTCTAATAGATTCAACCATCTATATATGACATCTACATCTATTTGGCCCTCAGATATGGGAATGTCAAAGTTTACTTGTACCTTAAAAGGAGTGGTGCCTCCAGAGTGGCTGTTGGATGTCGATGCGCCGCCAGTGGGAATCCGTTGAAGAATCTGGGCAAATTTGTCCATCATCGCGTTCCTTTGTTTCTCGAGGGCCTCCTCGAGCAAAATTTTGATACGATCTCCTGCTCCCTCATCTTTCTTTTCTTCCCCCATGGGCAGTCGTCCGGGTTTGCGAGGCTGATCTTGCAAAGGTTCAACCAGATCGAGCCCCAACTCCTTATATCCCGACCTCGTTGGGGACATGTAAAGAAGGATCGAGAATGAGCAGACCGCTCTAATACCACTGATTCAGATTTATGTAGGAACACAATGAAATACAGAAATACACATAAATGCAGAGATTCAATGGAAATAAGACTTCATTTCATTAATAACAAATGACTGAAATATGCTTACAGACAGAATGGAAATAAACTAGCTAGGGCGCTGGTAGCTTATCTCTGAGAAGAGATGTTGCGGCTACTGGCCTCTGAACCATGTTACAATGAGGCTCGAAGGCCTATTATTATTTATAAACAATGGAAAACCCTAAACATCCAAAGACCTAACCCTAGGAGATGAAACGCCAAGACTATGGGCCCCGTTTGGGTAAGTTGGTACATCAACTTCCCAGTGACGTAACTTTGGCATACGATCTCCGTTTGAAACATTCCATACCTCGTTAGAAAGATCTATCCGAGGACTACAACTTTTGGGTACGTGAGAAACATTGATTTATAACCCATGTTGCTCCCTGTTTTCCCAAAAAACGTCGTTTAAGGCCTCAAAACGGCTCTAGAAGTTCAGGACCCGAAAAACTGCTAAAAATAGTAAACTGTGCAGAAACTGAAAAACTGAAAGAAGTAATGGTGGGGGTCCAGGTGGAATAGGTGGGTGGCCACAAATATCCACCTAGATCATTCTTCCCCCCTTAGGAATAAATGGTCCCCATTGCGTTGAGTTCCTCCATGAGATGAGGAAACTTCTGCTGAACTTGGTCCCTGGTGAGCCACTTGCCTTGGTGAAGGAGTTGGCCTGCTTTGACAACTTGATATAGCGGTATCCTTTGTTTTCAAGTGTGATTGATCTGTGTATCCATGATCTGATCAGTTCTGGCTTGTTCCATGCAATCTAGATTTAACTATGTTGGTGTGAGTTGTTCTGCCATGTCGGATGTGTCTAGTAGAGGTGGAAAGTAGGGCCGAAGGAGTTCCACATTGAACACTGGGTGAAAACCAAGGAATGGTGGAATGCTGAGCTCAAAGGAATTTTCACCTACAGCCTTGGTGATGGTGTACGACCCATATCAGAGTGGACGAAGCTGGCGGTGGGGTCCAGCGAGGCGCTCCTTTTGCAAATGCAGCCACACTTTGTCACCCACCTAGAAGTTGTGTGGCACCCGATGTTGATCATGTCGCTTCTTTTACTTAGCATTGGCTCTATCCAAGATGTAATGAAACTGTTGGCGGATGTGTTGAATGTGCTCAATGAAGCTGTTTTCCTGGTTAGCCTCAAACAGGACATGAGCTGAATCTTCCGGAGTAGCCACAAATGGCATGGCTATGTCAATGGGACATAGTGGCTGGAATCCCAAGCCCACTTGAAAGGGGCTGTGGCTGGTTGAGCTATGGAGAGCCCGGTTGTAGTTGTGTTGTACATAGGGGAGGCTCTCATCCCATGTGCATGGATGCTTTGAATTGTACATGCGCAGAATGTGTACGATCATCCAGTTGACAACCTCTATCTGGCCATCAGTTTGTGGATGGAAAGTTGTGGACTTGGTGAGCTTAGTGTCCAGCATCAACCAAAGGCTGGACCAAAATGTACTAAGGAACCTACTGTACTGATCTGAGATGATAGACTATGGGATCCCAAAGTGTACCCACACTCGTTCAAAGAAGAGTTTAGCAGTGGCTTCTGGTGTGATATTCTTCTTGTAGGCCATCATAATGGACATCTTCGAGAATCGATCGATGACCACAAAAACACAGTCATTTCCATGCTTAGTAGAAGGAAGGCCCGACATGTAATCCATANAAGGTCGACTGGGGGTAGGAAGCGGAGTATAGAGGCCTTGCTTCTTGATGGTCGGTTTGGCAATGGTGCAAGCAGTGCAGGACTTGATGTACTTCCCGACATCTTGTCGAAGTTTCGGCCAATAGAAATACTTTTGCAGTACTGCCACGGTTTTCTCGACCCCGACATGCCCAACGACCCGACTGTAGTGCGCCTCCCAAATCATCTTGGCATGCTTTCTTGAAGGAACACAAAGGTGTCCCAGGTGACAAAGAAAGCCATCCTGGAGGTGAAAATTGGGAACTTGCTTACCCTCCAAGAGTGTATTGTATGTGTGGCTGAATTTTGGATCACTTGTTTAGAGAAGTGGCCAATCAGAAGTCTCATGCGCACAAGAGTTGAGAATAGTAGTTAGTGCCACGATGGGTGGTCGACTGAGGCAGTCTGCAACATTATTGGTGCTGCCTTTTTTGTACTTAATGTTCAAATGAAATTGTTGCAGGTATGTGAACCACTTTTGATGGTGATCGTTCTGCAACTTCCCTTGTGTCTGTATGAACTGCAGGGGTCGGTGGTCTGTGTGGATGATCATTTCCTTTCCCAAAATGTAATTCTTCCATTGCCAACAAGCCTGCACAATGGAATACATTTCTTTGTCATAAGTGGGATACTTCCAGACTGTGTCAAAAAGTGTCTCACTGTGATATTCCACTGGATGCCCATGTTGAGTAAGGACTGCCCCAATAGCATAGTCAGAGGCATCTGTCTCGATCTCAAATGGTTGTTGCAAGTCTGGTAATGTGAGCACTAGTGCAAAGCAGAGGCGATGCTTCAACTCCCCGAACGCCTTCTGTTGAGACTTAGACCAAAAGAATTTTTCTTTAGCTCCTCCCTTGTTGACTTGACTCAAGGGCCAAGTGATATGAGATAATCCCAACACAAATCTACGGTAGAAATTGGCAAGACCTAAAAAGTTGCAGAGCTATGTTAGGGTGGTTGGGGCTGGCCAATCCCAAATGACTTGGATCTTTGTTGGATCCACATGCACCCCCCGCTCATCAATAATGTATCCCAGGTACTGAACCTAGGTCATGCCAAAAGTGAATTTTTCCAAATTGGCACACAACTTGTGTTGCCACAATGTTTGGAGGACCTATCCAATGTGGTGGAGGTTCTCTTAACAAGTCTGGCTGAAGATTAGAATGTCATCCAAGTACACCACTACAAATGAGTTGGTGAATGGCTGCAGGATGTCGTCCATTAGCCTCATGAAGGTTGCAGGGGAATTCGTCAACCCGAAAGGCATGACCAACCATTCGAAAAGGCCCTCCTTAGATTTGAATGCATTCTTCCACACATCAGAGGGTTTGATTGGTACCTAGTGATACCCAGACTTCAAGTCGATCTTGCTGAAATATTTCACCCCCTTGAGTTGGTCCAGAAGGTCATCAATCTGTGGGATCAGGTACCTATTCCAGACAGTGATATTGTTCAGTGCCCGATAGTCAATGCAGAGTCTCTAAGTCCCATCCTTCTTTTGCACCAACACGATCGGCCTCCCATAGGGCGATGAACTCTGCTGGATGTGACCTTTCTGCAATAGCTCCTGAATCTGCCTCTTGATTTCATCATTCTCCAGAACAGAGGGTCGATAGATGGGTCCATTGGGCAACAACACACCTGGGGTCAGATCGATGGGGTGCTTGACCTAGCAGTGTAGAGGCACCCCTGCGGGGGAGGTGAATATGTCCTCGTACTCCTCCATGACCTTATCCATCTATTGTTTTCATGTAGCGGGGCCCTATCTGGAGGTCATGGCCACAATCTTTCTCTTTCCCTGAGGGCGGATCATCAGGAAAACAAATTTCCTGGTTTTGGAAATGAGCTTACTACATTGTTTTGCAATAACCAAAGAGATGGTGGTAGGTGGTGCTATCTCCAGTATCCTGTATAGCTTATTGCCCAAAGTGATAATTACAACACGAGGCTTGGACTCATACACAACATGTCGCTTCCACAAGTACAACTGGCCTAATAATACATTAGAAACATCAAGAGGAGCAATGTTACATAATACCTCATCCGTGAAGGGCTTGATGCTGTAGGAAAGGCGACATCATTGACTGATGCGGAGGTCCCATCCTTGGTGCAAAAACCCGATGGTGTATGGTTGTGGGTGTGCTGTGGTCGGCAAGCCCAACCGCTTCACGACCTCTACCGAGATGAGGTTCTTCTGGCTCCCGCTGTCAACAATGAACTGTAACAGGGAACCCTTTACCCACATCTTGGAATGGAAGAGATGCTCTGCCTCCTCTGGATATTCCCTCTGAGAATAGAGAGGGTTCTCCCTCATCCTGTTGCTCCGAGTAGGTTTCCCACCAGTCCTTGACATGGGGGGTGGCTTTGAGGAGTGCAAAAATAATCTTTTCTCGGTCGAAAAAGTCATGAACCGAGAAATATCCTTCTAACAGATTCAACCATCTATCTATGGCATCTACATCTATTTGGCCCTCAAATACAGGAATGTCAAAGTTTACTTGTACCTTAAAAGGAGTGGCACCTCCAGAGTGGTTGTTGGATGTCGATGCACCACCAGTGGGAATCCGTTGAAGAATCTGGGCAAAGTTGTCCATCATCGTGTTCCTTTGTTTCTCGAGGGCCTCCTCGAGCAACATTTTGATAGGATCTCCTACTCCCTCATCTTTCTTTTCTTCCCCCATGGGCAATTGTCGGGGTTTGTGAGGCTGATCTTCCAAAGGTTCAACTAGATCGAGCCCCAACTCCTTATATCCCGACCTCGTTGGGGACATGCAAAGAATGATCGAGAATGAGAAGACCGCTCTAATACCACTGATCTGGATTTATGTAGGAACACAATGAAATATAGAAATACACATAAATTCAGAGATGCAGCGGAAATAAGACTTCATTTCATTAATAACAAATGACTAAAATATGCTTATAGACAGAATAGAAATAAACTAGCTAGGGCGCTGGTAGCTTATCTCTGAGAAGAGATGTGGCACTACTGGCCTCTGAACCATGTTACAATGAGGCTTGAAGGCCTATTATTATTCAAAAACAATGGAAAATCCTAAACATCCAAAGACCTAACCCTAGGAGATGAAACGCCAAGACTATGGGCCCCGTTTGGGTAAGTTGGTACATCAACTTCCCAGGGACGTAACTTTGGCATACGATCTCTGTTTGACGCGTTCCATACCTCGTTAGAAAGATCTATCCAAGGAATACAAATTTTGGGTGAGAAACATTGATCTATTATTCATGTTTCTCCCCGTTTTCCCAAAAAATGTCGTTTAAGGCCTCAAAACGGATCCAGAAGTTCAGGACTCTAAAAACTGCTAAAAATAGTAAACTGTGCGAAAACTGAAAAACTGAAAGAAGTAATGATGGAGGTCCAGGTGGAATAGGTGGGTGGCCACCAATATCCACCTGGATCAACCTTGTAGGCCAAAAACTTGTCAAAAACTTCACTCTTGAGTTTTAAGAAGTAAACCCAAGTATGTCTGGAAAATTCATCAATGAAAGTTAAGAAATACTTGCATCCAGAAAAAGAAGGAGAATAAAGTGGACCACACAAATCATTGTGAACAACCTGCAAAGGACCCGAGGCATGCCAAGAGGCACGTTTGTCAAAACTGTCCTGATAATGTTTGCCAAGAACACAACCGGCACAAACACCATCTCTGCATGAAACAAGAGGAAGACCAGTCACGATCTGTTGATTACATAGTTGTTGCAATGAGCGATAGTTTATATGAACAAACTGCTCATGCCAAAGTTTGCTCAAGTCATCGCTATGAGCAACAAAAACTGATGAAAAATCTGATGACCCAAAGTTGTCAAACTTGTACAACCTGGTAATATCATCAACAATTCTAGTTGCAAGAACATGCTTAGGATCTTTTAGATCCTTGATTACAACTTAGTGAGGTTAAAAATCGACGATTTTACCTTCACCTGAATGAGTGATTTGATATGTTGATAGAAGGTTACAAGAAATATTTGGAACACATAATACATCATTGAAATAACCATTTTCTTCCTAAACTGTTCCAGATCCTACAACACTAAGAGATCTATCATCACCAACAAATATTTTCTTGGTGTTACATTCATTTAGAGTAGAAAATATGGCTTTATCCTTAGCCATATGATAAGATGCTCTTGAATCAATAAGCCACTCATCAGAAAAAGAAGTAGTAGTAGAAGGTGTATTGAAGGAAAAACCAGAAGCAGAAAGTGCATGTCCATGAGAAGAAGAAGAAGAAGAAGAAGAATCAATACTCATGTTGTGCTTCTTCATCGTTGCTTCTAAGGCTGCCATCATCTTGAAACATTTGGACTCATCATGACCATATTTATCACAAAAGCTGCAATGTCTGTTAGTATTCTTACTTTTATATTTTTCTCCTTTATCACCATTAGGAGCTGAAGTTGTCTGATGAGTTTGAGACCCTTATGTTGTTTGTTGTTGTAGCGAGGATGTTGCTTCTTGGGATACTTGGGTTTATCTTTCTGCTGGGCAACTAAGGCTTCGTTGGAGGTACCTGTAGTGTTGATCACTCCAAGTTGTACAAGCTTATCTTCCTCTCTAATCAAAGAAGCACAAAAGGACTCAAGTGTGGGTTTTACATAAGCTTTCCCTAGAGCCTATTTCATGGCATAAAAGGTAGATACAAACACATAATATGCACTACCTAGCTTAGAAAGAATAAGATATATGCAATGTTCTTCCTCCATTTTTATCTTACATTCTTCACATAAAATTTTGAGTGTTTTAAACTTAGATAAATAATATCCAAGGCAAGAAAAATCACTTGGACTGAAGGTCAGTATTTGATTTTCTAACTGTTGTGCTCGAATAATACTGAGTTTACCAAACAGAGATTCAATCATGTTCCAAGCTTCTTCGGGGTCATCAATTCCTTGAAGGTGGTACCTTAAATCAGGAGAGATGGGCATTCTGATTAGTCCACGTGCTTCGTCATTCCTATTATCCCATTTGGCTTTCTTATCATCATCAATGGGTGTTGTTTCCTTTCCCAAAGTAATCTGGTGCAGGCCTTTACTTCTTAATAAATCTTCCATATGGGATTTCCATTGGAAGTAGTTGTTGCTGGTAAGCAAGACATTACTTGTAGAATCCATATTAAATATGCAGATAATGTGGATTTAAAAAATGAAACTAATGATATGGATGGAAATATCTCGAAAATTTATGCGGTTTTAAAAAAAACGGCACTGAAAACGGACTTCCGATGTGAGAGTTATGCCCTTTTTAAAAAAGGCATAAACGGTAACCAAATAACCACGTGATAGTGTAAGCTACTTTATGAAGTGACCCACTTTTATAAAGAGAAGTGGAGATCACTTTTACAATGAAGTTACCTTATAACAAAAAAGTTGCATGCAAAATAAATAACTCTAAAATCAAATATAAAGCTACTTATAGTGATTCAGTTTTATACTTGAAGTGAAATGCACTTTACAATTTTTAGCATGAACTTTTTCAAAAAAAGTAACAAAAGAGACACTTGAACTCAAGACCTCTTACTTAATAAGGCAAGTTTTAACCAAATGGTCTAGAAAAACATATTGTAATGTTCAGAAGGAGGATTGGGGGTGTTTTTATTGTTGTTGTTGTGGAAGACGGCCTTGGAGAGCATGCTAAAAAAAAACTCTTTTCACACAAGAAAAAAAAATCGCTTCTCAATGACAACAAGGGTTAGATCTCGGTTAGCTTACCCGGAAGATGCACATTTTCCTATCTGTTTATGATTTTTCGAGATCACACAGGATGCAGGGCAAAGAGCATACGCATATCTAAATAAGTAGCAACCCAGAAATAAAAAATACAAACCAAAATAAAATAAAATAAAAACTTTGCAAAAATTTTAAAAATGTGTATTCAGGCTTTATACCTCCGGATCTGACTGTAATGGTCGTATCTTGGGCAAACGGAAACCTTTTCAAGTGAAAAAAAAAGTGTTCCTAAATGAAACAAGTGCTCTGGACACAATAGAACAATCCTCTCAGCCCATAAATGTACAAAAATGACAGAAAATGGAGATGAGGAAACTCGGCTTCACGATCTCGATCTACAACAGGACCGAGTCTTCAAACGGGCTCTGATACCATGTTCGACAACATAGGTATTCCAACAAAGGATAGACACCTTCAGTAACCACTCACATAACCATATCAAAGATCAACACACCGATGTTTTCACGTGGTAAAACCCCTGTGGGGAAACATCCATGACCCCAACCAACGCGACCACTTAGAGCAGTTTATTAATGCAAATAAAAAGATTACAGAGAGATTTTACAAGAGAGTTTCTCACAATTGATCATCGACAAATGAACCTCCATGCTTTTTAAATAGATATCATGGACCAATTGGGTGTTAATCCATGGATCAATGGTTGTTAAGATCGAGGAGAGTATGAATCGTCGGATCACTCTATGTCGGGAACATATCATGACCGTCGGATATCCTAACTACAAATGCATACTAATGCATACTAAAGAAAAACACTAAGAAACACACTTTTACCTAATGACATATTAGACTAAGTAGATCTTAACTAAATCCTAAGTGTCTAAATATCCTAACAGTATCAACGAGAAAAATGTGGGCAATATCAGATTTACTCTATAGAGGGAGAGTAGGATCGACCGATGATGGGATCAGATCGACCATGCAGGCACTCTTCAGAGGAAGAGTGGTATTGACAGATGATGGGATCAGATCAACCATGTAGGCACTCTTCAGAGGAAGGGTGGGACTGACCGCGGAAGGGACTGGATCAGCGACTTTGGCACTCGTCAAAGGAGGAGTATGATCGACCGATGACATAACCAGATAGACCACTTGGGTTTCATTCTCCAAGGGGAGGATGGGGTCGATGAGTGGAAATGGATTGACCACTTTGGTGTCACTCTCTAATGGAAGAATGTGGTTGACTGAGGATGAAAACGAATCGACTACTTGGGTTATACTCTTTTGATGAAGAGTAGGGCTGATCGATGACGGAACTGGATCAACTACCTGGGTTTGTAGTTCAATCGAGGAGGAAACTAGATTGACCACCTGATCAACCAGATTGACCATGGATGGAACCATATTGACCAGTCCATCAACTAACGATGGATTGGGGGAAGGCTTACGATAGCCTTTTGGAAGTTGATTTTTTTCCAAAAGAGAAGAAGCCTCGTCTATGCGAGGAAAAATGTGAGAATAATGATCACCTTTGCATAACATATAAGGGAATTTGACAGTTGTCTTCTTCTTACCAACCTTAACGTCACTAGTTGATGGGGTATCACCGGAATGACCAGCAAAGGCCGATGACATGGAGGACCACATTTCTAATACCTTGGGAATACCAGGGAAATCCCTCAGAAAGTGGTCACCCTTACAAGGACTGCAAGGGAATTTGGGTTTCGGATTCTTCATTTTAATCTTGTTGACCTCATCAACACTCCCAGTCCTATTAACAGTAGCTGGCTGCTTGGATCCAATATATGATGTTGTTGGAGCCTTAGTCCTTTTCGGTCTCTTCTTCTTCTTCTTCTGATCAACCTGCCTACTTGATTTAGAGATTTCACTAGATGAAGAAGGAGAAAGGGAAGGAGAATTAATGGGCGAAGAAGGTGAAAAGTCGACGTGAGGTTGATGTGTGGGTGGTGTATTAAAATGTAAAGTATTAGGTGCAGTTGAAACATTGGGAGGATTCGAGATCGTCGGAGTGGAAAACAACCAAATTGGTAATCCGATGGTGAGTCCCGAAAGACTCAGTGTGGAAATGTATGGAGGACCAAAGTATCCAAAAGAAGGAAAGGTATAAGGTTCCCCAGGAGAAGGGGTTCATCCATTGGTACTCTCAAGATTTGATTCCATTAACATTGACTTGACCTAAGGTCCACTAAGTAACACAACCAACACACGCTATGAATCTGAGAAGCAAACAATCACACAAAACCTTCCCACAATGAAACCACTAGTTGGTGATGAAATACAATGTCACGAGATCAAAATAGGAAGGGGCGGGGATAGAGCGGGTGTATCAGTTAGGTTGGTGACCTGATTAACAGACTTACACCTTGGTGCAAGCTTCCACGTAGTAATTGTGGATTTACCCTCTAAGGAGCCTGAGTGAGTTTGACCAACGTCTGTTCCAGGTATAGTGAGACTTCCCTTCACCGTAACCTTGTGTGAGACCCTAAAGATTATGGCTACTAAGGTCACCAACTCGCAGTCAGCCCCTGGGCGGGTACAGTCGACAGTCTGATCCGAATGTATGGGTAGGATAATAAGTCTGAAATCAACTCGAGAGGCTCCCACACATAATCATGGGTATACCCTCAAGTGACCCCCAATATACGATCTGACCACTACAAACAGTTGAATCACGGAGGGATAATCTTCGTAATTCTCCCGAATGCGACCTTGTGTGTAACCCCTGTGTGAGAGGGGGATCCCAGAAATCCTATACAACAATTGGATTTTCTCTCCCTATCGCAAGATGCTAAGTTTGTTTGATAGATTTGGAAAGTTATCCCTTCAACCTATTCCAAAGCCCTACACCTTAAACTAATGTAGGTTTGCTAAAAAAGATGTAAAAAAGTCTGATAAGTTTTAGTTAAGCATTGATTTTAGTGGTTGTTTTTTACTCAAAGGTATATGAGAGTGAATACTGATGATATTATGACTCAGTTCCCAAAACATGCATACGAAATGATAAGCAATCTTTTCTTTCAATGAATGTCTAATTAAGGGAAGGAGAAGGATTTTCCTTTCACTGTCAAACACTAAGATGAAATGACCTCATTCAATAGTCCTCAATAAGGGATCCAATGCAATGCTAAAATGTTTGTATGTGACTGATAACCAGGAGATGTAAATATTCTTATGATAATCGAACTTCAAGAGTTGTGAGATTCAAGCAATCTGGAAGAAAACTTCACATAAACCAAAAACACCCTTGTTGTGATCAAACAAGAAATAGAAAACCAAAAACTCAAAAGGAAGGAAAAATAGCTTGGACAAGATGACTCAAAGATCAGAAATAAAAATACAAAAGACCCTTGAAACTCCTTACAATTTTTTCACTCATTCAGATAAACGAGAAGAAAACGACAAATTGACTCCAAATCGTGAAGGACAAATTGCAAAGTAAGGATAAATGTCAAAAATTCCAAACAAAAGAGGATGAATTCTCAGAAATAAGGTGTTTCAAGACAATACCAAGATGGACTGAGAGTATGAGACCCTGAGAAAGTGCAAAGGCAAAAAACTAAACCCAGAAAATTGAAAAACTAGAAGGTTTTTCACTGAAAATGGGATAAAGCTCTGGTGTAAGGGGTACCAGAGCACTCCAACACTCTGTGTAAGACCAACAAGGAGTGTTGGCACTCTGCTAACAAGGGAAGGGGAACACTATGCTACAAAATCTCAGAAAAGTTCCCAGAAACTCAAAAATTCAAGAAAATTCAGTCAATCAGGGGGATCATGATGATATAAAGAGGCAATCAAACCAATCTAAGAATAAAAGACAATATCGAGAAGATCAAATCAATGGGAAAACGGCCAAAAAAAGATCTAGGAATGGAAACAAAAATCAGAGTATCCTCCCCAGTGGAGTCGCCAATTTCTATTGTAGGTGAATCCCCCTGTGAACAAGTGGATTCCCTCTTGGTCTCTAGAATCCTAAGGCCAAGACAGAAAAGTGCTTAACATGGACACTGACTTCCTTTTAGATCTAATCAAGCTAATAAATGAAAGAGAAGGAGAAATATATGTACCTTATTAACGACGTTTGTCCTTGCAAAGTCATGGCTAAGCTTCGATCCTAAGCTCCTTGATAGATCCTGTAAGACAAACAAAGATACAATGGACTTCCTACTTGACTGAGATTAGCTCAATCATAGATCCATATACTATAGACAAACTCATATGGAACAAGCATAATTTTGAAAGAAACAGACCAAGCATTGATTATTAATGAGAACAAGTAAAAGTACTTACAATCCTTTGAATGAAGGTGTAGCAGCATCTTCCAGTTCTCCTTGTCCAACCCCTTTGCCCAAATAATCTCCATTGATTGCTTTGATGACATCTCACTCATGAGATCATAATTTTGATGTAATTCCCAATCTCCATTCTTTTCCATGTACCTTTCACCATGAGAAGGTCTCATATAAACTTGGAGAGGTCTAACCACTTAAGAGATATTTGGGATGAGTCGAGGATTCCTCTCCTTCAGTTGATGATCTCCCGTAAGATCATTCCTTGACCATCTATTCGAATCCAACTACCTTCAGGAGTTGAGGGATTCTTCCCTGATTTGTCTCAACAAACCCAAAATTTGCCAAAAAAGGGTAGCACTCCCCCAAAAGGGTGCATAGGGCGCTCAAGGACTCCCCCAAAGAGGCTCAAGGAGTGCCAGCACTCCCTAACAGTGGGTAGGGGATCACTCCTCTCCAAAATTCAGTTTTTGAGTCTTTTTTCCATGGAAAAAGGCTTGTACTTCTTGTCAAGTGATTTCTCTTCTTCCAAACCACCTTTTGAGGTGTCTTAAGTGTCAAAAGGTTTGTACTCCCTGTTAAGTGACTTCTCTTCTTCCAAACTAGCCTTTGAGGTGTCCTAAGTGTCCTTATAATGTCATTAGAGGCACAACATGGACAAGATGGTAGTATGATGTTTGTGACACTTGAAACACTTGTAGTCAAGATGCAACACTTGCGGACAAGATGTGACACTTACAACACTTGTGACACTATTGAAGTGAGTAATTTTGAGGTTTAACAGCTCCTTTAGTTCCTCTAGCTAGAATTTTGTGGTAGAGACAATGACATTATGTTCTATGTCAATGATTATTTTTCCCTTATTTTATTTCAAATCAGATTCTGATTCAACATCCGACTCTGAGGCTTTTGTCTCAGCCAACAATGATTGTTTGGAGGGACAATCATCAATGTTGTGCCAATGGATTTTTTGGAACTTGCACCACTTTCTAGTGTCATTCTTCGACTTCTCATTACCTTTATTTGTTGGTGGTTTGGGATGGTTGTCTTGGGGATGACCATCCTTTATTTGTCCTTTACTTTGGGATTTAGATCCACCTTTACTATTCTTCTCCTTCGATGGGTTTGTAGAGCTGAAATCCCGCTTATTCTTTTACTTGAATTTTTTTTTTGATCTTGACAACATATTGGTAATTGGCTCCCAGTGAGGAGATGTCCAAGAACTCCATAACTATTTGGATATACCTATGTATGAAAATTTGGTACTTTAGGACCAGGTGTTGCTCACATTATTTAATACGCATATTTGTGTGCAAGGTATGGAATATGTTGGTCTACTTCGACACCGTACGTTCTCTCCCCCGATGAAGAGTTGTCCATCTCATGTACAAGTCATCATAGCCTCCAACAGGGTAGTATTGCTCCTTGAGGGAATCAAAAAAAGTTTCCCAAGTGGGTTTTGGCCCAAAAATTGTAGACTCATCTCTGAAATGTTGCTCACAACAAGTTTCCCACCAATCTCTAACATGTGGAAGATATTTAAGGAGCGCGAAGGTGATTTTATCACCGTTAGAAAAACTCTAGACAAAGAAATAACCTTCTAGTATACTTAACAAATTTTCCAAAGAGTCAACATATATTTTTCCTTCAAATAAAGGAATATCAAAGTTAAAATTGTACCTTGAAGGGTGTCTCACCTCTGAAGTGATTGTTGGTTGAAGGGGTCACATTTGTTGTTGGTATTCATCGAAGTATCTAGGATAAATTATCCATCATCTCATCCCTCTATTGCAGGAGGGCTTCCTTGAGAAAGAATTTGATAGGATATCCTAATCTGCCATCTCTCTTTTCTTCTACCATGGGAATTCACTTGGGATGGAAAGATTAGTTGTCCTTAAGAGAAACTACTGCTAAAAATACTAAGACAACTGAGGGGGGGGGGGGTGAATCAGTTGTTACTGTGCTTAAAAAAATTATGACTATTCAAAAAAAAAATAGTCTCTTCCAAGTGACCATCAATATTATACAACATATGAACAACATGAGTAATGAACATCAGTCACACATAAGATATACATAGAGACAAATTTTCACGAGGAAACCCATAAAGGGAGAAAACCTCTTCTTCTTCGAATGATAGGCAGTCTTTTAAGTTCTGTACATCATCTATGTTTGATCACCAACTCAAAGTGAGGCTACTACCTCTATTTTACAAGCTCCAACTTGTTGAGAGCACCAACTCTCTGGTTTCTCTAGCACCCACTAGAAGGAAGCACCAACTCCCTAAGTGTTCCAGCACCAACTGGATGGAAGAACCTACTTCCACTTATACAAGAACCAATTTGTATACATAAATCTTTGTGTTTTCCCAAGCACCACCCCGCCACCCTATTTTTCTAGCCACAACTAGATGAAAGATCCAACTTTCAGTATTCAAGCACCAACTTGAATGACAGAGGACTACAGTCCTCCCTAGCACTACCCAACCTCCCTGATTATAAATAAATGATTAAATAACCAACAATACATGTGTTTCAATTCTTACCACTTCTTCTCTATTCTGTAATTCTTCTCTTCTTTTATTTTTTCTGCAATTATGCTCTGCTTCTATCTATTCTGTAGTTTTTCTTTGCTTCAAACTGTTCTGCAATTATGCTCTTGCTTCATTCTATTTAGCATCTCTGAGTTTTATCTCACACTATGCATACTTTAATTTTACCTTTATTACAGTTCAACTCATTTTTCCATTTTGAACAACCAACCTACCACAGTCATTGCGTTTCCATTTCATCCTATACCACCTATTCAGTTACACCTTGAATCTCCAAGAAAACGCATCAACCACTGAATCTCCAAACGTCCAAGAACTATGATTTAGTTCTCCTAATTGAATCGTAACTGATCAATTAAATGTGAAGTGCAACAATATCCCTTAGATCATATTCCCAATTAACCAACATCGTTGGATTAATTCTGTAGGGTCTCGTGTTTATCTCATATGCCCATTGGCTGTGACCGAACACTAAGAAGAATTGATTTCGCATTTTGACATTCTTGTGATGAAGGGTCTCAACTCTCTATGTCGTGATCGCCAAAATAGAGCTTGGCTTCACTAGTTCCTTCCCTTCTCATGAACATCGGTGGTGACCTGGCGCTTATCCACAAAGTGCTTCACTATTTGGAACTTCAGGACTCCTGTGATGAAGAGTCTCGACTCTTTATGTCGTGATCTCTGAAATGGAGCTTCGCTAGACTGGCTCCTTCCCTTCTCGTCACCATCGACGATGACCAGGTGCTTATCCACAAAGCGTTCTTCGCGATTCACAACATTTTTCATGAGTCTCCTTGAATCCTCCAACTTTCGGTATCCGAAAATCTGAAATGGAGCCAGATCAATGGTCCACACTCTCCCTTGATCAACGAATCAGATTGAATCACGGTTTCGTGTTTCGCGATTTCAAAGGATAGAGCTCCTCCTTCCTTTGACTTTTCAGTCAGCGAAAGGCTGACCTCTCACCACGTGTAGTCTGCATCCAATGGTCCATGACCCTCAATCCAAGGGTTCATATCAATCCTTGATCCGACGGCCCAGATCATTTCAAGATATCACATATCGTGAGTTCCAACACCATGCTCCATTGACTCCTCCAATGTGCAATTCAGTGAAATTATAATTGATCGCCACGTGTCCTCCTTGACGATGGATGATCCTCCTGCTTTCGAGACTTTGTAAGCCCACTTCATTTTGTACTTAAATATCTTGCTCCTTATTATGTGTCCAACAACAGTTGATCCTTGCGCTCAGATCCAACGTCTGATATTTGTTCTCCTATTTTGCGCATTCCTCCTATCTGTAATCAGATCTAGCGGTCATCAGGAATTCTGAGTGGGTGATCCAACGATCACTGTTGATATTCACTGTTAATCTTGCCATGCCATCATAATTTCACTACTGATCATGCTGATCTCTCCATCAATGAAAAACACGCTGCCTGCATATTCTGTCTGTAAATATGCCAACAAATAGCTCAAGACCCAACTCTCTATATCCTGACCTTGTCAAGGACATACACTAAGAAACAACAAGGAGACGACTACTCCGATACGAATGATCCAAATTATATTGAGAATGTAATGAAGGAAAGGTTATAACAAGGAAACAAACAAATATATTGCAAGAAACATAGTAATACAATTAAACTCATATTCTATTAATCATTGTTTGAAATACAAAAAATCGTAAAATGCACAGCAGACAAGCTAGCTAGAATGGTGGTAGCATGTGTCTGAAGATAAATATGTGATGGCTATGATCATTTGCAATAAATTGATTACAAAGAGGTAGAAAAGGCCTTTTAACATAAAGCATCAATGACAAAACCAAAAAAATCCAAAACCCGAACCCCAGAAGATGAGACAACAAAAGGTTTTTGGGACTCGATGTCGTTAGTTGATGCATCAACTTCCCGGGGGCATAAATTTTGTATACGATCTCTGTTTGGGGTACTCAGTACCCCGTCATAAAGGTCTAATCAAGGAGTACACATTCTATTTATCCTAAAAAAATTATTTGGCTACATGTTATACACTGCCAAGCCAAAAACAAATCATTTAGGGACTCAAAACAACCCTGAATTTTTTGGACCCAAAAAACTATAGAAAAACTACCAAGATGTGGAACAAGTGGGTTGCCACCAGTCTCCACCTAGATGAAATATCGTCCAACACATCATTTCTCTTTGATAGAGATAGACTCACACTATAGAAAAAGACAAATTAATAGTGTAAAAAATAAGAAAAAGTGCAATGTCCAACCAAAATTAATATTTGTAGTGTAGTCCCACATTGAGGAGAGTGCAAGGTCCAAGCCTAACCTTGAGACCAACCATCGCAATATTTTCTAGCATGATCAAAATAATACAAGATTCAAGGTAAACTATATCAACTTCATAACAAACATGTATTCTAGAGCATTGGTTTCCCTTTGTCTCATCGACTATGTAATAGAATTGTATTGCTCAAACCTAGAGAGCCTCAAGTATGTAGAGAGGTATACTGATCTTAATTGATCAAGTCAAAGAGAATGAACTAGTGAACAATCATATCCTTTTCAAATACAAATATTTGTTGACAAGCTATCAAAGGAGACACACAAATCTCATAAAATTATATATCTTGTGCTCATAGCTTTTCAAAATTGTTAGATGAGAATCTTGTGCTAAGATTTTAAAGTTTTTCTATGAAAACCCAAATTCCAAACACCCAACACAATCCAACAATGATAAAACATAAAATTCAAAATGGCAAGAAGATAAATCTCTTGTGCATCATGGGGATCCTTTGACAAGTCACATGTATGAACTTTGAAGCCAATGAAAACTAATAAATAATGTCCAAGAAAACCAATAATGATTCTTAATCTAAAGAAAAAACATAAGGTGAGACTTGAACCTCTTTGTGTTAGCTTCCCAATCATCAGAAAGTTCATTGGTTGACCAAGCTACCAATTCCTAATGGGCACTATCCTTCCCTAGGGACCCTTGAGATGCAATGGGGTTATATGAAAGGTATAATACTAGCAACTGCAAAGAGAGTGCATCCGTCAAGATTATTATGACACCCCACTTCAATCAAACTCTATATAGGCCAAAATCAACAACAATTCACCAACATAAAATTTGCATTACAATAAACATCCAATATTAGGGAACAAAAAATGTGTGGGATCTCTAGCTCAAGCCTTGTTTATAGGATTTATAGCTCAAGCTACTTGTCCATTTTATGAAAAAATGTGTAATTTCTTTAATTCCTAATTACCTACTATTCATTTTTGGCTTTAATAGCCCACAAAAAATACATACAAACATATATGAAGTGAGGGACATAGGGAGTTTACACTCAACAAACCCCCGAAGGGGAAATTTTATTCAATTATACCATTCTTGTGTGTGTTTCTATTTTACAATTGGTCCCTTTATATAACAATAAGTGACCATAACAACTATGTCATAATTATATGTTTATTTTGACCATATTCATATCTTCCTCCACAATATCTCAAATATTTCCATGAATCTTTCAACCAATCTTCATCCCTAACATCTCTATTTTCTTCTCGTATTTAAATTCTTCCATAGAGTTCTATGCTTGGTCTACATTATTACAAATCCATCATATTATCCATGATTCAAAAGTATTTTTTAATCCTTCATACTCCCTCTTAGCGTGTATTTGTGATCTCAATATGCAATCTTCAACTCTCTCTTGAATTGGTCCCATCTTCATCTTCATCTTCTATGCTCTTTGTTTTCATCTTCTATCTTCTATGATATTTGGTATTCTTCATTCTTTATCCTCAATATTATTCAATGTTCATCTTGCACCTGCAAAATTAAGCAATGTGTTTGTTGAAATCCATAAAAAAATGTCACCATCCACTATATCTACCGGTTCTCTAAGAAAAATTTTCTCATACATGGTTCAACAACAATTTTGTAGTGATTATTTTTCACTCCCCTTGCATCATCATCAATCATCATCCTAGGTTTTATTTGGATTACCTGTAACTACACTTTGTATTTTTCTAGGTTACCCTAAACCATAACATCCTCAAGTGGTTTGTACTTACCACAAATGATACATCAAGTGATTTATGGTTGATCATGAACCTTCCTCTCTCATGACAAGCGGTTTTGGATTACCACAAACCTTGCACTACAAAGTTGTTTTTAGAGCACCATGATCTTTTCAACATAGAAATTATGGGGATACACTTTCCTCTACATGGCTTACATCAACATTGATTAAGGTACATACAATTTCAAAATTCCATTTTAGGCTTAATATAGCCCTTATACAAAAATTGGGGCAAGATCATTTACTTTCCATCATAAAAAAAAATATGTTTCTGGGAGGACCATTAAAATTCTTAAGGATTTTGTTTTTCATGGATTTATGGATTTTCATCTCAACACATGGTATTATTTATTTACCTTTCTTTGTTGCTACTTCTTTCTTTTGTTGTGTCAAACTATGTTCATTTTTTTTCATTTCTCTTTTGTTGTTTCATTGTTTTTGCTTCTTTTGATTTCTTCACTGACCTTGTTTTTTTTATTTTGTTATTTTTCAAGAGTCTATATCTTTCTTTCTTTGTCTTCTTCCTTCATATTGTTCTTGATGCCTTCTTCTTCTTTGCTTTCTTCTATTTTCTTCTTCATTGATGGAGTCTGCATGTTCTTATCTCTTCTTCATCTTCTTTTGTCATCTTCCTTTCTCTTTCCTCTGCCATCTTCTT
>ML782283.1:1343507-1386401 GCA_009831015.1 Picea engelmannii
CCTTTTTAAGGGGGAGGGAATTGTAACACCCTGTTTCCCCCAGTTTGTAAAATAACTGGACTGGCCAAGAACTGTGGCAAACTCATAAATGTGAATATGTGATGTAAATGGACCTTGTGGAAAAGGTCAATAAATGTGAATAACATTATGAATTTTATTGCAGGACTGCTGAGGGGGGATGTGCAGAAAAAAGAGACCACGATGACGGTGGAAGGCACCTGGAAAGGTGGCGTTAACTTCCACAGAGAATTAATACCTTATTTGGACTCCACTGGCCCGGAGAACCAAAAGCGGCTCGCTGGCCCCGAATTAAATGTCTCGCGGGCTGGTAGGTGGATGGTTTAATGAGGGATGGGAGGTGAACCTCCCATCCGTAGAGCCGTCAGACCTGATTAGCGTGAGGGTAATCATGCCACACGCAACCTTGCAAGAGGATAAGGTGTGGGGTAGAAGCGATTGGGGGCAGACGCGAGGGGAGAACTCTGGCATTACGCAGAGTGAGTGATAGCAAAGAGGAAGGATTGTAACCTTTGCTCCTGGTCACTGGAAAACAGAGATGTAGTCTCACAACATCGTGGTCTCAGCTCGGGGGTGGCTAGTGGTAAATCCTCTGGGAGTCACTAAGCCTACGGTTGGGTGGAAACGAGCACCCCTCTCAGCAGTTGCTTAACCCTGGTGTTATTTCTGATAAGTGTTTTTCCTCTGGCACCTTGAATTATATGTACTTTGATAATGATGCCCATAAGCTGTGAAACTATGAATGATTTCATTATAAGAATGTATGTATGGTATTTTGGTCAGTACTAGTAGTTGTATATTTGTATGGAAGGATTATGTATGGCTTATGTCCTCATGAATTGTTATTTACATGCGTACTGATCTAACTCAGACTTCACATCTGGTTCTCGGGAGGACGACCTCCTTACCTACCTCAGGTACTATCCTGAGTGAATCTCCCCATAGAGATACCCTCCTTGAAAAGCCCCTCAAGAACCTGGAAGGAGGACATGAGGGCGCAAGGCCCTAAGAAATCCTTGATAGTAACGAATCGATGGACGAGATTTCATCAAGAAATCTGTGGTCACTCATGACCGTTAGATTTGATAAGAGGAAGATAGAAAGTTAAGTGCCTTAATCCGATAGGCATTAATTGATGGACGAAGATCCATCTGGAAATCTACGGTCACACATGACCGTTAGATTAGTAGGAGAAAGTAGGGTGTTAAATGCCTTACCACTTTGTTTTCCTGTATCTTTGTGGATAGCGAAGAGTTTAGGACCGTGTGTTAGCGATATTTCTTGTAAGGGGGGTTAAAATGCAAAAGAGTGGGTTAAAAACCCACTTATCCTAAGTTCGGAACGCAAGCACGCCTGTGGTAAACGACAAGCGGATCTGGACGACAGGCATCCAAGCGCTCGGATCAACGGCGTACGGGCGATTTCGGACCCCCCCCGCCTTTCTACCTTTAAGCGGAGGGGGGGGGTCCGGAATCCAGGGCACATCTCTTTGACGGCTGTGATCAAAGTGCCCGGATCAACGGCGCGTGAGGCGATTCCGGACCCCCCCCACCTTTCTACCTTTAAGCGGAGGGGGGGGTCCGGAATTAGGCATACATCTTTCCGACGGCCAATATCAGCTCGCCCGGATCAACGACGCTTGGATGGTCCCATCCTTCTCAGCTGCTCTTCTTTTATCCAAAGTGGGCCCCTTTCCTGCCGTGTCGTCCTGCCATCTATTTTTCACTCGACCGTGAGATGAGGCTCACTCCCTCTAGCCCTTCCTCATCCTCCAACACCTGTCTATCTCCCCTCTTTAAGTCCATGTGGTTTCTTCCCCCCCCATCTCATCATCCACGCACCATCCGCCATGTGTCTTCCCCTGTAACCGCTCTCCCACCTCATCACTTCTTATCTCGCCCTCACGATCCTGGCGCCACCATGCCCATTGTGCGCCCCATCCTTCACGCTGGCCTCCACGCATATACATCAGGTCGTTCAAGCTCATCCAGGTGGCAGCGCAAGAGACCTTCCACGTCCCAAGGGTGCCAAGTTCGTCGGGCCATCCTCAATCCCAATGAAGCAGTTATTGAAGTAGTTGGTGGTGGTTCGACATCGCCTCCGCCATAATGGGAAAGTCCGGTGACGAATTAAAGGCACGTCGATTCTCCCATGAAACTGTCAGGTGCACGATCATTCAGAAGCTGCAGGTGCAGATTGTCAGAAGCCATGCAGATGCAAATTTTTTAATGCAGTGTCTCGATTTTGTTGGTGTTGTTGTTTTGAGTATATGAAGGCGTTTTCGCCATTTTTGTATCTATCGATGGTTGAGCAGAGCTCCCGGTTGTAAAGCTTTAATGAAGCACTGATACTCTGGTTATGTATGAACTCTAGAGACTTCTTGCCTTATGAATACCAGTTTCTTTTACATCTTTGTTATACTGTGTTAGAACGACTCGGAATTGGAGGATCCAGTCGAGCTGCAGCTATTATAGGATGATGTTGTAATGGATCACTGTAATAGTTGCATTGTTTCTAACCGGTTCTTGTGACTTTCTTAGCACTGAGTGACTTGGAATTGGAGGATCCAGTCAAGTCCCCTCTCAGTTTCTTGAGACCCTGAACCAAGCGGATCTTGCATTCAGGATCTTTCTTCTGCAAACTGCTGAAAGCTTGTTGCCCAAAGTTGCTTGTCCACCTTTCTTACTAAGTCTTCCCCTTGTTCACCTTTTAATCAACCCACTGGCTGAAGTTAGGTCAAGACCTCCTTTGTTACTTATGTACCAGACCCAGTCCCTGAATTTGAGTGATATCTCCCTGAGTCTCTCCCCATTTGATCATCCATTAAAACAATCGTGACATAAAACTAATGGGTGTTGGGCTCTGCTCCTGCAAGCAATCCAGGAGTGACTTCCGACTCTAACATTTCTGGCACCGTTGCCGGGGATGAAGTTGAATATTTTCCCCAGGATTGAATGACAACGATTAGCTGATTCTGAAGGTGCATCGGATATCAGAACTTGAAGATTTCTACTGTGCACCTGACGAATCCATTGTGACGACTCCACTGGAGCGAACCTGCTGTTTTAATTGTGGCTTTCAGAGGTAGACACAGGCGGTCTCATCCACAGTTGCCTCTAGCTACACCCGAAGCTGACCCAGAGGCGATTCTCAGAAGAGGAAAGAGCTCTGTAGAAGAAGTTTCTATTGCTGAACCAGGTATTTCCCCATCTCCTTCTGTAAGAACTCCTTTTTCTCCTCCTCAGTTTCTTAATAGACCTCCTTCAGAGGTTTCCCGTTGCTTGAATTTTGGGAATGTTCCTGCTGAGTTCCCCCCTCCTGATCTAGGATTGGAGGGATAAATCCTTGTCACTCCCCTCTCCTCTGAAGCTGTTCCTTGGCATTGACCCGGGACTATAGAAGATTTCCCCACTCCAGCACAAAGAGGAGCACCTGCTGACTTGAGCTTGTTAGCCTTCTCCTTGAATCCTCTCTTGTTTCCCACTCCACTTCGAGACTCATTCCCAGTAGCCCCTTCACGAACTCCTTCTCCTCCAAGTTCTCCTCTACCTAATATCCCTATGGCTGGTGCTAATCCCCCTCCAAATAGAATGGACTCCATAGTCGTTGCTAGATATGCTCCTTTAATCCTACCCCATCCTATGAATCCTCTCCCTGCTGGAGATTACTTGAAATACATGCCCAAGTTCAATGGAGAAGGGGATATAACTGTAGAGGAGCATCTGGCTGCTTTCTACAGTTATGCAGACAACCTAAACATTGAAAATGAAGATGTCTGGATGAGATTTTTTGTCCAGAGACTGGATGGTGAGGTGAGGAAATGGTTTAGAGGATTGGCCCCCGGATCTATTGCTAGAATTGAAGCCCTGGATAGTGTTTTTCTAAGGCAGTGGGGAGATAAGAAGGACTTCATGTATTACATGACAGAGTTTGGGTCTCTGAAGAAAGAAGAAGGAGAATTTGTCTCTGACTTCTCCAAAAGATTCGATAAGATGTATAATAAGATTCCTGCCGAAATAAAGCCTTCAGAAGCCTCGGCCAAGATTTCTTATGCAGGTGCGTTTGACCCCGATTTATGTTTGTTACTGAGAGAAAGAAGAGCCACCTCCTTAGCTCAAATGCAGGATGCGGCCATGGAAGTGGAATTCAACATATTGGCAGCTGACAGACTGAGGAACAGGGCCGACACAGACAAAATAAAGGGAATGTATGAAGCCTCAACTTCTGGCTCATCGCTGCCCCACACTCAAGTGGATGAACTAACCGAGATGATGAAATTTCTATCTGAAGAGATGGAGTGACTGAAGGTGGAAAGGAGGCAAGCGTATAAGGGCCCGTAGAGCACAGAGATCAAAGGAGGTTTCAGGAGGCCAAACAATTTTACTCCCCCAACTATGCAGAGAGAAAGGGGAAGAGACAGAGAAGACCAAAGAATTCAGGCCCCTTTACAGAACAATTTTGTGGCCGAAGATGAAGAAGGGGAAATAGACGATCTTGAGCCAAAGATCCATTGCTTCGGAGAGACTCCCCCTTTTCCTCACCTGACTCAATCAGCATATGAGGAGTCTCTCATGAACAGTCAGCTAAATGAACTGAGCAAGGGATACAAGGCTAGCGGCGGCCGAGGCAGGTACAACCTGAGATCTGATAAAAAGACAGCAACACCTGATATTCCTGAGCAGTCCACTAGAATAGAGAAACCTGCTAATCAAGTAATAGACGCTCACAGAGGTAAGACGACCCAACCCCCCTCTCATATTATTCAGAATCATGTTCCTGAAATAAGAGAGTTTCCAAAGCCTACATCTTCTTTTAATTTCGAGCATGAGATTCAAAAGATCATAATCCCTGTGCCCCTCACCGAGCTAATTAAACATGGAGAATTTTAAAAACTCTTCTCTGAGCTTCTACAGTCTGAAGCCTCATGCCTTCCCACAGATTCCATAAACCTCCAAGATGAAAAGCCAACAGTTTTCCTAGGCCCCATGGTAGAAGACAAAGATGATTCATCCCCTCCTTTCTATACATCCCTGAACATACATGATAAAGTGCTACACAACTGCTTGATGGATTCAGGAGCTTCTCACAACCTCATGCCCAAAACTGTCATGGAGGATTTAGGCCTAGAAGTCACCCAAGCCTATCATGACCTCTATTCTTTTGACTCCGGGAGAGTCCAGTGTCTTGGAGTTATTAAAGACCTAGTTGTGACCTTGTTTCAGCTGCCCATGAAAAGTGTGGTCATGGATATCGTAGTAGTTGATGTTCCCCCCAAGTTCGGTATGTTATTATCAAGATATTGGATAAAAAGACTAGGGGGGACTTTGCAAATGGACCTCACGTATGCTACTATCCCAGTGTTCGGAGGAGAGCATAGAATACTATACAGGGAATCCCAACTGGCTTACATAATCAGTGATGAAGCCAACCCTACCAATCATCCCATCTTTGCCTTGGACACTGATTTAGGCTCCAGTTTACTGCAGCTCACCCATGCCCCCGAGCCGCCTCTGAAACTCAGAAAGAAGCCCTCTGTTTCCTCCCAATTTCCTCCCTCCATTACCCCAATCTGGAAAATGTTTTTCGATGGAGCTTGTTCCCGAGAAGGCGCTGGAGCTGGGGTGGTTTTTGTGTCACCTGCTCAGGAGACCATATCCCTGTCATACAAGATGGAATTCGAAACCACCAACAATGTGGCAGAGTATGAAGGTCTTATCCTAGGATTAAGATTCGCAAGGGAAATGTGAATTCAAGAGGTAGCAGTGTTCGGAGATGCCGAGCTGGTAGTCTAGTAGATCAGAAGCATTTATTAGGCTAAGCATCCTCGAATCAGGAGTTACAGAAATGAGGTATGGGATCTAATTGACAGTTTCTTCTTAGCATTTAACATTTCTTTCATCCCAAGAGAAGAAAACACAGTGGCAGATTCCTTGGCTACATCAGCAAGCATTTTCAAAGTACCCTTTCCGCCCAAACTAAGGTATGATGTAGAAGTAAAATACAGGCCCTCCATACCTGACAACGTCAAACATTGGAAAGTGTTTGAGGATGACCTCAAGATCAAAAAGTTCTTGGAGACTATTGAAGAATTCTCAGAAATGCATATCGACCAAGATTCCGTCTCTAAGGAAAGTTTTGATGGGGGTGAGTTGCTAAGTAAAATAGCAAAGCATGACATTATTCAGTTGCCTAGCAATCACATTCCAAAAGGACTGGTCCCATTAGAGAGATTGTTTGATGGGAATGATGTGGCAGTAAAGGGGAGAGTTTCAGGTGATGATGTTGACACAGCTGAGTGCAACATTGGCACACCAGAGGAGCCCAGGTATGTCAGGTTGTCAAGGAGTTTGACCAAGGAGCAGAGGGTTGAATATACCGAGTTGTTGAGAGAGTTTGCTGATGTGTTTACATGGACCTACGAAGACCTCAAGACGTATGACACATCAGTCATTGAGCACAAGATCCCACTGAAAGAAGAGGCAAATCCATTCAAGCAGAAACCGAGGAAGATAAATCCCGTGTTGCTACCTGTCATGGAAAAAGAAGTGAAGAAGCTGCTAGATGCCCAAATCATTGTCCCCTTGAGATATTCCGAGTGGGTGGCCAATTTGGTCCTGGTAAGGAAGAAAAGTGGGGAAATCAGACTCTATGTTGATTTCAGGAACCTGAACAAGAGCTCAAGGAAAGACAATTATCCTCTGCCCAACATGGAGCACATATTGCAGAAGGTCACTGGTGCATCTAGAATATCCATGATTGATGGTTTCTCTGGTTACAATCAGATATCAGTCATACCTGAGGACAGGGAAAATACGGCCTTCACCACTCCTTGGGGCACATTCATGTATGCCAAAATGCCTTTCGGGCTGATGAATGCAGGAGAAACATTCAGCGGGCCATGGACATAGCCTTCGTTAGGGAGAAATATCAATTCGTAGAAATCTATCTAGATGACATCACGGTCTTCTCCAGGACAGACAAGGAGCACTGCTGCCACTTGAAGAGGGTTTTCCTGAAGTGTCGAAGGTTTGGCCTATCTTTGAACCCCAAAACATCTTTGTTTGCTATGAAGGAAGGGAAGCTATTAGGCCATATAGTATCAGCAGAAGGAGTAAGGATTGACCCTAGCAGGGTAGAAGCGCTTCAGACCCTGTCACTTCCCATATCTAAGAAGGAAGTTTAGGCCTTTCTGGGGAAGATAAATTTTCTGAGGAGATTTGTCTCAAATTTTGCTGAGTTGGTGGAACACATCACAGCCATGCTCCGGAAGGGAAATGAAGTGAAATGGACTATTGAACCCAGGGAATCTTTTGTCCAAATAAAGAAGGCGTTGACTGAGGCACCTGTGCTAATCAGTCCTGATTATTCTAAAGATTTCCTGATTTTTTCCTTTGCTTCTTGTGATACAGTAGCAGCAGTCTTGTTGCAGAAAAATGAGCAGGGGCGAGAGCAACCTATTGCCTTTTTTAGCAAGGCATTGAGAGATGCAGAACTCCGGTACAAGATCATGCAAAAGCAAGCTTACGCCTTGGTGAAAGCCCTCAAAGCTTTCAGAGTCTATGTCTTGCACTCAAAGATCATCGCTTATGTTCCTTTTGCCTCTGTGAAGGACATCCTCATACATCCTGACATGGACGGGAGAAGAAGTAAATGGATTACCAAGATCCTGGAGTTTGATCTAGAGATTAAGCCCACCAAATTGATAAAGGGGCAGGGTTTAGCTAAGCTGATGGCTGAATCCAACTGCAAAGATTTGGGGATTAACTTCTTTCATGAACAGGCCGAGTCATCCAACAAGAGTTCCCAAGGCGCTTTATCGCTAGCAGCCTACCCCTGGTACAAGGATATATTGTACTTCCTGCAAGAATTGAGGCCTCTTGATGGCATGGAAAGAAGCAAGGCAAGAGCTCTAAAGCTCAGGGCGGTCAGATATTGCCTCATCGATCAAACCTTGTACTGGAAAGACCCTTTAGGGATATTTTTAAGGTGCCTGGACCCGCAAGAGGCCCAGAAGGTTATGTTTGATTTCCATAGAGGCCTTTGTGGAGGTCATCATTTCTGGAAGACCACAACCCATAAGACCACCCCTTTCCAGTCTGAGCCTCTGGTCAAGTTCTGTGAATAGTTTGAGATTTCACTGATTCACTCTACTCCCTATTATCCTCAGGGAAATGGACTGGCAGAGTCTTCCAATAAAAGCCTGATCAAGCTCATTAAGAAATTATTGGAAGACAATAAAAGGGCCTAGGATTCAAAGCTTAAATTTTCTCTATGGGCTGACCGGGTGACAACGAAAAGGTCCCTCGGCATCTCGCCTTTCCATCTTGTTTATGGAACAGAGGTTGTCTTTCCCACTCAGCTCGCCTTATCTGTGGCGAAATTCCTCCAGGACCTTGAAGGAGAGCCTGACCATATGGTCAGAAGAATTCATCAGATGGTGGAAATACAATAGATCAGGGAGCAGGTCATGAACAGGGCCTACAACCATCAACAAAACATCAAGCAGGCTTTTGACGGGAAGGGAAAAAAGAAAGAATTCGAGCAGGGCGATCTAGTGGTCAATTTGGATGCACCCAGGCAGGACAGGGGCAAGCACAGTAAGTTTGATGCCCTCTGGTTTGGGCCTTTCAAGATCCTTGAAGTATTCTCGAACAACACGTATAGGTTGCAGGATCTGGAAGGCGAAGAAGTTTTTAGTGGCCCAGTAAATGGGCATTTCTTGAAAAAATGTTTCTTGTGAGCCGCAGTCGGCTCTTTCATTTTTGTAAATATTGTTTTTATTTTCAACTTAATAAATGACTCCATAGCCCAACAACAAGGCATTGAATCTACAAAAAGAGTCCTTAGAGCATCACAGGGATGACTCTATCCCCCATGGAGCCAAATGTTAGAGATATTTCTTGTAAGGGGTGTTAGAATGCAAAAGAGTGGGTTAAAAACCCACTTATCTTAAGTTCGGAACGCAAGCGCGCCTGTGGTAAACGAAAAGCGAATCTAGATGGTAGGCATCCAAGCACCCGGATCAATGGCGTACGGGTGATTCCAGACCCCCCCGCCTTTCTACCTTTAAGCAGAGGGGGGGGGTCCGGAATCCAGGGCGCATCTCTTTGACGGCTGTGATCAAAGCGCCCGGATCAACGGCACACGAGGCGATTCCGAACCCCCCCCACCTTTCTACCTTTAAGCGGAGGGGGGGGTCTGGAATCAGGCATACATCTTTTTGATGGCCAAGATCAACGCGCCCAGATCAACGACGCTTGGATGGTCCCATCCTTCTCAGCTGCTCTGCTTTTATCCAACGTGGGCCCCTTTCCTGCCGTGTCATCCTACCATCTGTTTTTCACTCGACCGTGGGATGAGGCTCGCTCCCTCTAGCCCTTCCTCATCCTCCAACACCTATCTATCTCCCCTCTTTTTGTCCGTGTGGTTTCTTCCCCCCCCCATCTCATCATCCACGCACCATCCGCCATGTGTCTTCCCCTGTAACCGCTCTCCCACCTCATCACTTCTTATCTCGCCCTCACGATCCTAGCGCCACCATGCCCATTGTGCGCCCCATCCTTCGCGCTGGCCTCCATGCATATACATCAGGCCGTTCAAGCTCATCCAGGTGGCAGCGCAAGAGACCTTCCACGTCCCAAGGGTGCCAAGTTGGCCGGGCCATCCTCAATCCCAATGAAGCAGTTATTGAAGTAGTTGGTGGTAGTTCGACATCGCCTCCGCCATAATGGGAAAGTCCAGCGATGAATTAAAGACACGTCAATTCGCCCATGAAACTGTCAGGTGCACGATCATTCAGAAGCTGCAGGTGCAGATTGTCAGAAGCCATGCAGACGCAAAGTTTTTAATGCAGCGTCTCGATTTTGTTTCTGTTGTTGTTTTGAGTATATGAAGGTGTTTTCTCCATTTTTGTATCTATCGATGGTTGAGCAGAGATCCCAGTTGTAAAGCTTTAATGAAGCACTGATACTCTGGTTATGTATGAACTCTAGAGACTTCTTGCCTTATGAATACCAGTTTCTTTCACATCTTTGTTATACTGTGTTAGAACGGCTCGAAATTAGAGGATCCAGTCGAGCTACAACTGTTATAGGATGATGTTGTAATGGATCACTGTAATAGTTGCGTTGTTTCTAACCAGTTCTTGTGACTTTCTCAGCGCTGAGTGACTTGGAATTGGAGGATCCAGTCAAGTCCCCTCTCAGTTTCTTGAGACCTTGAACCAAGTGGATCTTGCATTCAGGATCTTTCTTCTGCAAACTGCTGAAAGCTTGTTGCCCAAAGCTGCTTGTCCACCTTTCTTACTAATTCTTCCCCCTGTTCACCTTTTAATCAACCCACTGGCTGAAGTTAGTTCAAGACCTCCTTTTTTACTTACGTACCAGACCCAGTCCCTGAATTTGAGTGATATCTCCTCGAGTCTCTCCCCATTTGATCATCCATTAAAACAATCGTGACATAAAACTGATGGGTGTCGGGCTCTGCTCCTGCAAGCAATCCAGGAGTGACTTCCGGCTCTAACACTGTGGATCCCCAAAGTCCATGAGAGTATCTGGGTCGTGGATCTTTCCACGTTTAGGAATTCGTGGGAAATCCCACAGGTTAGGAATCTGTCTGAGCCGTCAGATTTCGGCTGAAAAACTCAACAGCCATTGGATCTGTCAGAAGATACCCGAGGGTTAACGCCCTAGTGGATCGGGATTTGCCAATGTGGAAACCCCAAAATAGATTTGATCTGTCTGATTGAAGGAGGCCACGTGTCGTGAGATCTCCCATTTCGGGAAATCAGGAATCGCGGAATCGGGATTCCTGTTGACAAGAGATCGGGATTTTCCAATGTGGAAACCCCAGGATAGATATTAGCCGTCCATCATAGGAGGACACGTGGACAATATCGAGAGCCTGTCGGCATTTCGGAGATCGAAGGGACAAGAAGCCGAAATATCTCAGCAGTGGAAACTCTGAAATCGCAAGAAGCAATCAGGACTGTCCATCATAGGAGGACGCATGGTGGCGATCAGAGCATTCGGGAAAAGTCCCAAAAGGAAAGTCATCCATCGGGAAATCGAGAATCGCGGAATCGAGATTCCTGTTGACAAGAGTTCGGGATTTCCCATGCTGAAAACCCTGAAGTAGATATGAGCCGTCTGATTGACGGAGGCCACGTGTCGAGAGATTAACCGCATCAAGAAATTAGGGATCGAGGATTCGGGAGTCCCGTGATCAAGAGTCCGGATTCTCGTTATGATAAACCCCGATGAATGGATGAGATTCTTTCGGAGGATCTTAGGGTCTGTAATGACCGTTAGATGTGGAGATGAGACGTCAACTTAAGCCAGGACGTGAATATGCTTTAGGGTAAGTAGCGAACATATCTGTATGGCTAGAGTCCACCCACCCAGATCTACGGCTGAGGATGCATTCTGGAGCCCCCTTGCCATTCTACCTTTAATGAGGGGGGGGAGGGGGTCCGGAATTGGACGCGCAACTCTCGAACGGTCGAGATTAACTCATCATGATCAACGACGCTCAGGTGGATTCCGGAGCCCCCTTGCCATTCTACCTTTAATGGGGCGGGGGGGGGTCCGGAATAGTGTGGCATGTGAAGTAGGCCCCCCCCTCCTGTCATGTTGACTACCGTGTCGAGTTTCCCTTTCTACCACCTGCATTACACCCAACCGCGCGACGGGGCCTGTTCTCATTGGCGGTTCTCTACCCCTGTTGGTATTTGTTCCTATTGGCCATTTGCTGATCCTGTATGGATTCGACCCCATTGGCCGGTTGCTAGCCCTGTCAAGGTTCGGTGATTTTAGAATCGAACGATTAGACATTACTGTAGCGCCGAGGCGCAAAATACAAATAGGCACTGCGTTCAAATTGAACCGTGATCACATGGGAATGGAGAAGGAGAGAGAAAGAGCCATCTTACACTGGGCCTCCATGGATAATTAGGGGTTCTGGTCCAGCAGAAGACTAGAAAAATCCCATTTAGGTAGGGGTTATGTGACAGATTTTCTAAACGGAAAACAGTTCAGAGCTTTTACTCTTCTTGCATCACTCTATGGTGAGAGTGACTTATCCAACATCATATCTAACTACTCAGATGAAGTATGGTTTCGAGAGATGATGCAGATGATGGTGATGGTGATGCTCATGATCTAGTCATGAAATAGTCTAGATGACTATATTGATGCTACCAGGTAAATGGTATGTTTTGTGCTCAAGTCCATTACCTGTAAATACCTCTCTAGCTAGGAGGGAGTGTTAATATTATGGTAGCTGCGGGAGGTATTTACCCCCACTTGTGAACCTGGTGAGAATAGAAGACTCTGGTAAGCAAGAGAAACCCTAATGAGTTGGCTAATAACCCTAGAAGCCTTGTCGGCTCAAGAAGATAATTTATATTAGGCTATTAGCCTCCAAGAGAAGAAGTCGGCTAGAATTAATAATAATATGTTGAACAGACACATACCCAAAAGGAGAAGTCGGCCCCAACAAACTGGCAGGATTACTATAAATACAGGGCACCAGTTCTCATTTGATAGCATCTCAGAATTGCAGTTCTGCAGTTTGGTGCGCACTGCAGTTGCAGTTTGGTGTGCAAGTTTGGAGGAAGAGCTAGTGCAACTGCAGCAGCAGCAAGTTCTCAGTTTTGGCTTGAATATCTCTTGGCTAGGGTTTGGAACATCTGATCATCTTTTTGTGATGCGCTATCCTTGGGGATTGATGCGCTACTCTTTGTTTGGTTATCTAGCCTAGGGTTTGCTTCCGGAGTAATTCTCAATCAAGGTTAAGGTGCTCGGAGGGAGGCTTCGGCCTGTGGTTGGGTGACGAGGGTATCATCAATGGTAAAACGAGCACACCATTTTCTATATTCTAACACATATTATCTTCAAATCCTAGAGGCTACCAAATTATCAATATCATTATTGTTGGAATTCCTAAATCTTAAGGTTGATTGTTGAGTACAGATTGGTCACAAAAGTTGTTGGGTTATTTTTATACTGACTGGTCACACCTATGATGGCCTTAAAAAGGAAAAATGAATCAAATTAGGGTATACAGAGAATCTCACATGAAACACACCATTATAGAGTTGGAAGGTTAGAATGAAACTATCAATTTCGCACATTCAATCGTCAGAAATTACTTATTGGAAACCAACTTTGAGTGTTATGCAGCTCAACGATCACCTCTTGAATAAAAAACATGGTCTAAACTCATTCATTACACATAGGATAATGATAATGATTGTATAATAGTATATTTATTTAGTACTAGTTCATTTGATGTAAATGTAGATACTAACATTTGGACTCTTTTTTTTATGGCTCCACATCACATGAAGGAGACAAGGCAAGTTGTATTATTATTTATTCATACAAGAAAAGGAATTTGATCCCATACTAATTAGAACCTGAGTGCACCAATAACATGACTAAGTATCAAGCTTCTCTCCAAGGTCTTGAAAAACATATCGATCTAAAGGTAAAATTCTTAAAGGTTTTTTGTGACTCAGAAATCATCATCAAACATATAAAAAAAAATCATACACTATCTATCTCCACATCTAAAAGTTTTCCAATTGGAAGTTTAGAAGTTGATTAATAATCTTTATGGATTCAAAATCACTTCTAGACGTCATTCAAAAAATGTAGCAACTAATATGTTAGCCAATACTACTTCAATATTTCCTTCTCTGAATAATGGATTCTCTCTTGAATTCATTTTTTGGCCCTTAGTCCCAAATAATATAACCAAGTAGAGGGTGTTCAATGACAATAAATAGATTACTAAATTATTCACCAATGTAAGCACATTCGAGGATGTTGTTATAGATGATGAGGAAAAAAAAACAATTTATAGAACTATAGGGATGGCATGCACAACCTCAAAAGTAACCCAATCCCCAAAGGATTTTTGACTCTAGAAAAGTTTTTTAATTTACAAACAATTTTTTGGAAAATAATTCACATGAAGATAAACAAATCTTCTATGAGTCATGTGTTAGTTAACTTGGGTACTAAGGAGAACCCCAAATACATCAATTTGGGAACCTATTGTTGAGAAGTAGAAAATAGGACTACATACAACTATTCAAGCAATATAAGAATGTCTTTCCATAGACTTATGATGATTTAAAGACTTATGATGCAAATATCTCACACCATTTCATCCCACTCAAAGAAGACTCAAGCCATTTCAACAGAAGTTACACAAATTTCATCCAACTTTTGAGCAACTTATACAGAAATACCTAAAGAAGCTACTAGATTATAAGGTCATCTTCAAAGTCTTCTATTCTACTTATGTGGTGAATCTGGTGCCTATCAAGAAGAAATAAGAGGAGACTAAATTGTTTGTATATTTTTAAAATCTTAATCAAGCATCTAAAAAAGATAATTATTTGTTCCTTCACTGGAAAACATATTACAACTCATCTCTAGAACTGAAATGTTCTCATTATTAGAAGGGTTTTCTAGCTACAATCAAGTTTTGGTAGCTAAATCTGATCGATTGAAGACCACTTTCCACACAAAGTGGGTAACATATGCATATTAAAGAATTCCATTTGGAATGATAAACATAGGTGTGATTTTATAACATCCAATGTACATATCCATCATAATATTGATTGGTCAAATTGTTGTGGTATGCCTTGATGACATTATAGTTTGTTTTGAAAGAAGGCCAGACTACCTACAACACCTAAAATAGATTTTTGAAATATGCCATAGGTATGGTATATATCTAAATCCAAATAAGATAATCTTTGTTGTTTCAAAAGGGAAATTGCGTAGATATGTCATGTCTAGGGATAGGGTCTCTGTAGATCCATAATGAACCAAATACATCATGCAAATTCCCATGCTCAATAGAAAGAAGTCTTTGTAGTCTTTCTTCGGGAAACCAAATTTCATATGTAGGTTTGTATTTAACTTCATTGAGATTTCCAAACATATACAATAAATGATAAAGAAGGATTCCTAGTTCAAATGGACCTCTATTTATAAAGTGGGTTTTGACATAGTCAAGGCTACCATAGATTCAACACCAACATTACACAACCTAGACTTCAATAAAGACTTCTCTATTTATACATTCACATTTGATCATTCTCTTCCAATAGTTCTCACAAAAAAGGATGATAAAGGGAATGAATATTTGATTTCATTCATGAACATTGGTCTATAAAGGGAATAACTAAACTACCTAGAAATTGACAAACATAAATTCATTGTTTATAAAGTTGTTGAACAATTTGGGCCCTATATCCTAAAGAACCAAAGAAAGATAATAATACCAACCTATATTTGAGGTCACTATTCATATAGTAAGAAATCAGGGAATGAAGAGGAAACTAATTGACAAACATATAGGAACATGATTTATATTTCAAACCTACCACCATAGTCAAAGGTCAAGGTCTATGTAGAATAGAAACAAAATAATTAGACCTAATTGATTCATCATAAGAAGGTTGGGAAAATGAAATGTCACTCTACACTCAAGAAATTATGCATGTTCCCATCAGAATAGACTCTTGGTACAACAATTTGAGATAATATCTACATCAAGATACTCCTGCCAACCATCTCACTCCAAAACAGAAAAACGGAACTGAGGCTCAGGTCATCTTAGTACCAACTGACCAATGTTGTCTCATTTGGAAATAATTACAATGACTTATTTAGCATATTTCTTAAGAAACATGATGCTGAGAATTTCCTCATAGAAATCCATGATAGACTAGCCAAGGGACATTCCGTTGGTGAAAAACATCTTAGAATATCTTGAGAGCTAGTTATTATTGGTCAATGGTATTCATATATGCACACACATGTATCCATAAATTCAAAATTTATCAGAAGTGTGTTGGAAAGGATAAGAGACTAATTTTCCCTCTACAACTTGTGATGATTAGATAACCTTTTGAGAAATTGGGTCTGGATATTATTGGTGAAATTAATCCAAACCCCTCCAGGAAACACAAATACCTCATTAATACTATACACTACTTCACGCGATGGACTAAAGTTGTACCACTAAATAAGGTAAATGAGAAAGTAGTCATCCTATTCTTAGAGAACCATCTGATTACTAGGTTTGGAATGCCATCAACTCTTGTTTTTTATAACAATACTTATTTTTCTTCTTTGAATTTAATTGATTTTTATTTAGAAAAGGGGATTATCAAAAGATACCCATCAAACTATTACCCCCATGGTAATGGTGTAGCTGATTCAATTAATAAAAATATGATACGAATTTTAAAGAGATGTCATCGATCACCACAGAAATTAGCATAGTGCATTACCAAATGCTTTATGGGCTAAAAAGGTAACTCCTAAGGTCTCTCTAGAAACTTCTCCATACTTCTTGGTTTATGGAAAAGAATCCATTATCCCTTTGAATATATTCCTTCCATCTCTCCAATTATCCCAAACCTCATGTTGGAATATCTACTCAATCACTCAAAAGTGGGTTGATACCCTTCTTATGTTGGAAGAAGAAAGAGAGAAGGAAGATAAGGAATTTTTCGTTAATCAATAAATGGTTAAGAGATGGTTTGACAAGCGATCAACAAGAGATAAATATTTTTAGGTGGTGGATCTCATTTTAAAATAAGACAATCCACAACACACTAAGTTTCAATAGTTATGGTTTTTTCTTTTCCAAGTGGTTGAAAAAATCATAGGCATGTATAGGTTGAAAATTTTAGATCGAGAAGTAGACCTCATTCATGTCAATGGCCATATTTTGAAGAGGTATTTTAGTCAGTTTCCTCTTGGGAATGTTTCCTTCAATATTTGTTTTCAAAATCTTCATTAGAAAAATTTTCTTCTTTCTTCTACTTTAAATAGAGTACTGGTAGTTTGCCTTTTCTTTGAACATCAATTACTTATTAATTTTCTTTAGTTTAGTTAGTTTATTTCATAAATTATTTTTCTCTCCTCAAAAATAATTGAGTGCACATTGTGAGTGTTGTGATTTATTTAGGATCCCTAAGCGTAGTTAATCGGATCCTTGGAACTCTCCTTTGATCCCATAGGTTAAAAAAATGATTCACAAAACTATATGTAATCAATGAATTAATTTAGGTATTTGAGTTATCAACTCAATTGAGAAACACAACTTGGATAATGAATGGATATGAATAGCTCAGAGCTCAAGTTTTGAATGCCTCACTAGTCACCTCCAAGGCTCCATCAATACACATAATAGTGGTTAATGTTTTAATTAGAAGCTAATGTAGTGTCTAGTGTTATACATATAAGGAAGATTATCATTATCAATTTAGGCATATATAAAACTAGTTCTCAGATATATAATAGGTATTATCCCACATGCATTTAAAGGGTTACTGATATCCCCTATCCACCTCTCTTGAAATGAAATTAAAAGATAAAGTCTTGGAAAAGGCATTTGAGATCATCTTGAACATGCAATATCTCTATTCAGACTATGGATGCTTGTTGGAAATAAAGAAAGGCATGTGATACCAGGGTAACGTTTCCAGGGCTATGGATGCTCACTGGAAATGGGGAAACACCTAGAGAAAAAGAATAAACAACTTGAATAAAAATTCAACATCCTTTATTTGCAACAACAATATAGCACTGTGTTGGCATTTGAGGAAGAATCAAGTCAAGAAATAGACTCCATCTATTTGGCCTTGCATCTATAATTGGAAATTAAATCAAGCCTAAAGTGGTTCTCATTTAGTTTATCAAAGGTAAAAGGACAAATGGTAACCCATAGGACTAGAGCAAAGATTCTTAATGAAAGGTGATTGTTTTCCTTATCCAAACCTATAATCATCTAACATTTTGTTTGCATAGTTCCATGGTTTTCTTAGTATGTTACCAAATGTTGATAAAACAATAACTTCCACGTACCCTTTTTAGGTCTTTTCACATGACAATGACAAAAAAGTGTTGGTACCCCTCCTTTTTTGTTTTAAAATCCTGGAAAACTAGTCTTTATAGCTTTCATATCATGACTTAGAGAAATTTTCACTTTGAGAAAGTCTCAAAATATTCTTAAGGATTCCATCATTTTTTTCAAATTGCTTTTCCATATTTTGGACTAACTTTCATTGACTAGTATCTTAAGTACATGGTATAATAGCTTTGAAAATTTTCAATATCTGTGACTTGGCACAACCAAAATTATATTTTCCACGATACACCACAAAGTTGTAAAACTTTCATGTCTACAATGAAATACACTTCTCATGAAAAGAAAAATCCAATGTTCACAACTTCAAGAATGTTTTCAAAGTTCCTATACTTTGCAACTTAGAGAACTTTTCTATCCCACGATACATTGCAACCTCAAAATTTTTTGAAGTTGTGATGTATCACAAGTTTAAAATATTTCTTCATTACAATGTATCACAACTTGAATGTTTTATTCACAACAATGTATCAGAACTTGAAAGTTTTCTTCAACACAATGTATCATAGCTTGAAAGTTTTATTCAACTTGATATATCATGGCTTGAAAATTTTCTTCATGGTGACACATCCTAGGATGGAAACTTTGATACTTATGACATAGTGTAGTTTAAAATAAAAATTCTTACAATGTGATAAACCACATTGACACGAATTTTATTCAAGTGAGGAACATGCCAAGTGACCCTTTTTAAAAGGGTAAAAGGGGGAAAAAGGGTTAACTCTTGTTTATAAAATGTGACAAAGGTATTTTATTATTCATTATATTTTTCACTTCTATATTGAAGCACATTAATCATCGATTGAGACAAACAATAGTAAAGATCCCCTCGTGCCAGTTGTGATAAAAAAGGTAATCACCCATCTTCAATCACCTACTTGGTTGTTGTCACATGTATTCTACTCTAGGTAAGCATTGCACCTCCCAATTGAACCTTTCTTTTATTTTCCTTGAATATATAATTAGTCTTTTGGTTTTAGATTTATTTTTTTTGGTTTGCCACCTAATAAATAAAAAATAGAAAAAAAAAATTATTGTGCAAGCACAACTAAAAATTTCACATTTTACCACACAAACACACACAAAAAAAGAGACAATTCAAAAGTACCCTAGACCACCCCCTGCCAAGAAAATTGTCGTAGCCACACAAATAAAAGGGGCTCTTGGAATCAAATTTAGGGTCTTAGTTTCAAATCACTATGAAAAGGGAAAAATTTGTACCCTATATCACCAAACAATTTGTTCGATTTCAAAACCAAAGGGAGTAGGGAAGGTAATTGGTCACAAATAACAATCACGTTTTGGTGAATGACCTTCTCCTTAATTGACATGATCAAGGGAAGAGTAGAGATCATGTGAGGGATTGAGGGAGTTCCCTCATTTCGTTTGGTCAAGAAAAGGGAGAGAAGAATCTGAACCAAGAAAGCCATCCTACTACTAAGTCAAATTGAGTTAGGCAGTGAGATTGAACCCAACAATAAGCCAAAGAGACATGCCCAAAAGTATTCTTGCAAAGCCTTAAAACCCTTGATCATGGAAAGATAATAAAAGTGTAATACTTGAAATGGGTTCTACATTCACTACTTTTATCTCCTCAACATAGTTTTTTTCATTATTATCATTTCCTTTAGGCCAAGATTTGAGACCTTTGATCCAAAATCTCAAGAATGGATACAAAGTGAATTTTTTTATTGAAGGATTTCAAATTCTCCTAGAATTCCCAACACTAAAAGACATGGTTCCTGAAACCACTTCATGAGAATCATGCCTCCCCTATCTTCATTTTAAGAGAATATTTTTCCCTATAATAGGAATTTTACTTTGATTTTGGTGTCTAACTCAACTAGTGAGCTCTATTGTTGAAATAAATGAGTCACATGATTGAGAGATGGCTTTGAAAATACAAATAAAGCAAAAGGAACGTATGATTTGTTGGCCCTCGAAAAAGTTTTGAGGATACCTTGGTCGGAGTTGGACCACTTTTGGCCTTCGACACATAGTTCGAAGAAGGACTGCCCAGGCGGAGCTGAGATCGTGGATCTCACCCACTTTTGCGGGATATGTGGACCCAATAAGGGGTTCTCTAGGGTTTTTGAAATGGGTTATGGGATGTCGACCCATGGGGTTTTCCCATGTTTGGACCTATTGTAAGGGTTTGTAAAATAAAAGAAGGATGTATGGTAGAAGTAGTTGTCTTTTTTAGCTTAGTGCAAGTAGTTGAGCTCTTCTATGCAAAGGAATGTATGTATGTTAAGGATTTGTACTCGATCGAGAGTTGGCTCTGTGCATTGACCTAGTTTTGGAAGGAGGATCTAGTGCTTAGTGCACAGATCTCTTGTCTGGTGCGAAGCTCGGCTCTGTGGCTTAGTGCACAGGAGTAACAAAATGTAAGAGATTGATCAATAATAAAGAGGTGAAGTTGTTGGTGGACATATCCCCACACTGGGGTGAACCACGCATATCTTGTGTCTTTGGTTTGCTTTTTGTTGTGGTATTTATGTTATATATGTTATGTTTTTCTTAGTGCTTAGATTGTATGTGTAATGAATATGTATCTGTTGCTCAAATGCATTGCTTATGTTAGAATGCTAGATTTGATTCAGAGTGCTAAGTGCTAAGTGGTTGAAGTGAATAATATTTTTTGTTACTGCGCTAGATCTATCTTAGATATGTTCTGCGATGCTCATAAGGTGAATAAAATAATGCATGTCACTTTCTAGATTTATCAGAATACTTGTGAAGTGTTATTATCACAGATCTATGTCCCAGCCTAGTTACAGACACCTACGTCCTATAGGCCCCCCTGCTTCTACCTCGGGTGAGACTTCGCTTGTTGCGTAAGTACTACCGAAAGGGCTGGTAGTCGGGGTTTTGTTGGTGCATTGTTAAGCGTTGTCGGGACCTGAAACTGTGATTGTTGGGAAATGAAGTAAATCTCTGTGCGTAGATCTATTGTTGAAGTGCACAGTACTCTACTTGACTTGTGAAGCTTTTTGCTAAGAAAGTAAGTTGATCTGAAGAAAAGAGGTAAGATCCTAAAAGAGGTAAAGCTTTGTGCTTTGAAAAGAGTAAGATAAGTGAAATTTTTTGTTTCGAAAGAAAGAATTTAAGTATGTTTAATAGATTATGTCCTAGTCTGAAGGCTAGGGCGTAGTTGAAAGAAAGAGTCGATTTGACTAAATTTAATGGAAATAAAGAAATATATGTTATTCCTATGCATAGAAATATTTTTTGGACTAATAAGTGGATGCAGGAACCTAGAAAGAATTTTTGCAGATTCAAGGTTCGACACTATGATCCTAGTGCACAGTACAGAAGAGGTTGGGGAACATTTAAAATAAAAAGAGGATTAACTTTGTGTTATAACTGCAGAAGGTCGGAACATATTGCTAAGCAATTCCCTAGCGCAGGTCCTATTTTTCTTTGTTGTAAGATTGTTGGTCATGAGGTTGAGGATTTTCCAAATATGATTGCTATAGTTGAAAGGATGAACATGAGACAAGAAAACTATGGAGGAAGTCAAGAGATTAAGGGATTGTTAGAGAAAAGGCCAGAGGAAGTTCAAACTACATTAGTACAACTGAAATAAATGGTGGATGTTCATAAAGATGTCAGTTTACTAGAGATCCTGAAAGTAAAACAATGCATAAGTGCAAGAATAGAAGACTTTGACATAGACTATGTCTTGGATGAAGAAACACAAGTAAATATTATAACAGAAGAAACTTAAATTTTTTTGGGAAAACCTATTGTGATGCCTTCATTGGGAAGGATAGGCTTGTTTAAGGGAAATATGATAACCCTATGTGGAAGAGCTACTAATGTACCCATTATTGTTCATGGAGCATTGACTGAAGATGAATTTAATTCATTAGATTTGTTGGGGACAACGCCCCTTTCCCACTATTGATAGGTATGACTTGGATGGCGAAGGATCAGATCAAAAGAAAAGAAGAGGAAGAATCCACAGAAAATAAAAAACAAGAACTAAGGGATTTTATATCTAGAAAAATAGACTGACTAATAGAAGAACGAGAGGATAAGTTGAAGAACCAGAACAAAGTAACAACGTCGAAGGGACAGAACGTAAGAGAATTAGTTATCAAGGTCGAAAGAATGCAAGAATGTTTGAAGGACCTATATATTCAAGGAAGAAGTATACCCACTCAGGAAGTGTTAAGAAAAGATATATTAACTTCAGACCCTTTGAGGGCACCTCCACAGTGCAAATCCACTGCACTAGGGGAAGATAAGAATAAGAATGGAAAGAGGATCCCATAAATAGTTAGAGAGACTCAGATCACAGGGAAGAAGGTAAAGAAGCTCAATAAAAAGAAGGCTAAGTTGGAAAATCTACAAGAAGCTACAGAAACCAGACGAAATACTTCACAGACTGGAACGTTGCAGGAGGCAGGTTCATGGGATTTGAACCTCGCTGGAACAGAGGGACCATACAGAATGGGACTTCGCCCTGGCGAAGTTATATGACCGTTAGAGACACCCCGACCGTTATAATGATGCTCCAGAATGGTTAGAAAACATATTTATGGGTTGATGGATCGATTTTGGGATGTTGAGACCATGCCATAATAGACATATTCACATTGATGGAAGCATTCCTGGTCGTTGGAAGAATCCATTATGATGCCCGCTTATTTAACTCGTTAGGTGTTGCGCCGGTACCACTTTTGTCCACCCATGATTAACTAAGCCAATAAGAGAATTGTTCATGTGTCAAGCTTTGCTATCTGAAATTAGACCCTGCCTATTCGCTCGTCAACCCCTCCTGTCAGTTTGTCTGCCCCGACCTGTCTTTTTAAGATTTGGAATGTTGGGCGAGCCTAGGGAATTAGAGAAGTTTGTCGAGGAAGTCCTCAAGAAGATAATGGTCGACAGACTGATATCTAAAGGTGTCCAGGCATCATCGACTAGGGGAATGCAGGCTTCCCCTTCGGCTGGACGTTGATCTGGCCATGTTGACCCCGTGAATGAGAAGTGAAGTAATCATTGCGATGATCTGGCTAATGCGAAGAAGATCTCGTTGATCCTACCTGAGTACATTCCACCTTTGGCTGGCACCGTTAACCATGACAACATCCCACAAGATTATGATTACACCATGTTCACTGCGTATATTCTGAAAGGAATACACATAGTTGAGAGTCAGTTAGGAGAGATCCCACATTTTGGTCGCCACTAGGAGGTTAACGCTTGCGTTAAAATCCTCTTATCGTGCTATCATGGAGGATACTTGTGGCTCGACAGAAGGATTACTGTGGATCCAGTGTTGATCCAACGGATCACCAGATTAAGCATGAAGGGTCCTGACCCTCAACAGTTTTATGCAGGGAAGGCCTCAGACCGTTCCCTGGCACAACACATCAAGGAAGCTTACGGAGAAGTTGAAAAAGGAAAGCGAGGTTACAAGGTAGCCTCTATACAGGATGGTGTAGTGTGCCTTTCTTTCCAACTCATAACTGGCAAGCTTGTAAGGAATAACTGACCCACACAGGTCACTGGGTTCGTGGTGGACCTCACAAGAAAATGTGTGGAGGGAATGGAGATGAACTAGGTGAACTACCTCGTCAATGAGTTGGAGAAAGATTGTCGCGAAGCCCAGGATTTGGGATATGAATTCCATTACAGCTGGTTGATCATTTTGATTGTATTTGTCTCTTGGAAAATTCCTGAAGGATCCACCTTCCCAAAGATCGAACCCTCGGAGTCATTGGTCGCTCGGTTTTCCACCCTATGGTACACCAATGACATGACGAAGAAGTGGCATTCCAATTTCGTGTTTCATGCATACTACCAGTAGTTAAAGGTCACTGTCGAATCATTTCCATGCATGACACTACACACCTTACACCAGTATCAATCAATAGAAAAGTTATGCGCTGATCCTCATTTCATTTACATCAACGCGCACATAGATGAGAAATAGGAAGAATTACAGACATACTACAAGCTGGCAGATGATGATATGGAGCATATCACAAAGGAATGGACAGAGGAATTCCTTGTACCTATTGTTGATGCAGATCTCTCCGACAATTACACCATAGGAAGACCCATAGTCACCCAGGTTGAGCATCTCAGACAGTCTTGTGGGACGAATAAGAAGAAAAAGTAGGAGGAAGTCTAGGATATAGAGACTGATGAAGAGGACAACGCTTCTAAAGATAACGGGTCTGGCTCTCTCTCGAAGGAGGAGGAGAAGATGAAGAAAATGGACAAGGAGGAGGGGATGAAGGAGAAGAGAAAGGAGGAGGTGAATTCTACACTGCCTTCATTCCCCCCTACTGGAACAGTGACATCACAAAAGAGGAAGGTTTCTCCAAAGAAACCTTCATCCAGGAAGAAGACGCATGCTAATAAACCCCATTTGGAGGCCATGCTCATGGAGGATGATATCAGTCTAGTCTGCGAAGCTATGGAGCACAATTCTGAGGAAATCTTGCAGAGATATGGAGAGAAGCATGAAGAGATATATGGAAGGGTCAAGAAGGAATTGAAGGAAGTATAGCAAGCTATTCATTTGGTCCGCGCAGTACCTATTGCGCCTTCCTCATCACAGATTATAGAATTGGGGGATGAATGAAACCAATTGAGAAGACTTGTGGATGTGATAGACGCTCGACTTCAGAGAGTCTAGGAAGAGAAGGAGAGGGCTACAAAAGCCTTGAAACAAGAGAAAGACGAAGCCTTAGAATAATTACGAGTAGCGCAGTACAGTGTAGCCGCCTATGAAAGTGAGAGAGAAGAGTTCCAGGCGATGCTTCAGGAGGAAAAAGCCCAGCTACAGAGAGAAAAGGGGCAGTTGCTTGCAAAGCGGGCCATGATCAAAGAAGTGGTGAGTAAAGCATATCGCTCTGTGCCAGTCTTGGCATAGGAAGAGCAAGAACCGGTCGAAGCACAAATAGTGAAGCTCGCTGAGACCCTCCAGCAGCTTCAGGAGAGGATAATTGAATTGGAGGCCCAAACAGTTCCGAGCACTCTGTAGGAGGTGAGTGACCAGAGGGAGGAGACCGCTAATAACAAACTAGTAAGAATAAGAGAACTCACCTTAGAATATAAACAACTAAGTGATAGAAGCGCACAAACATACGAACACCTCGCCGAGGATCCAGAACTAAGGAAGCTGGAAGCATAGTTATAGGAGGCGCAACAACAAACATTTTTCGTGCAGGCATAGATGAAGCTACTCACTGTGGTAAAAAGAATGAAGATATCCCAAGAGTAGTGCGCAGTACAACAACAGATCACTTCCCTCGAGGGTAGAGTAATGGAAGTGATGCAGAAGCTACAACCTGTGAAGGATGAATCCTGCAAGGTGTTCGAAGAGATTGATGGGCATGGCTTGCAATTAGACCAAGTGGTTGCATTAGTAGAACAATGCCTGGAAGGGCCTGTTACATAGAAGACGATCTAGGAGCTCACTAAGCAGGAGTCTCAAGCAAAGAAGCAAGTCGAGGCAACTCGAGTTAAGATCGAGGCCTTTGAAGCAGCATTTTCCAGACCTGAGTGACTCGGGATGAGTCACATGTGAGTGTTGGGGGCCTGTTGGCCCTCGACCAAGTTTTGAGGATGCCTTGGTCAAAGTTGGCCCACTTTTGGACTTCAACACATTGTTTGAAGAAGGAGTGCCTAGGCGGAGCTGAAATCGTGGATCTCACCCATTTTTGAGGGATATGTGGACCCAGTAAGGGGTTCTCTAGGTTTCTTCTAATGGGTTATGGGATGTCGGCCCATGGGATTTTCCCATGTTTGGACCTATTGTAAGGGTTTGTGAAAGTATAAATAAAAGAATAATGTATGGTAGAAGTAGTGGTCTTTTTTATCTTAGTGCAAGTAGTTGAGTTTCTCTGTGCAAAGGAATGCATGTATGTTAAGGCTTTGTGCTCAATTGAGAGTTGGCTCTATGCATTGACCTAGTTTTGGAAGGAGGATATAGTGCTTAGGGTGTAGATATCCTGTCTGGTGTGAAGCTCGACTCTGTTTCTTAGTGCACAGGAGTAACATACTACAAGAGATTGACAAATAATAAAGAGGCGAAGTTGTTGGTGGACGTAGCCCCACACTGGGGTGAACCATGTATATCTTGTGTCTTTGGTTTTCTTTGTGCTATGGTATTTATGTTATATCTTTTATGTTTTTCTTAGTGCTTAGATTAGATGTGTAATGAATATGTATGTGTTTCTTAAATTCATTGCTTATGTTAGAATGCTAGATCTGATTAAGATTGCTAAGTGATAATTAGTTGAAGTTCTTAATATTTGTTGTTACTGTGATAGATCTATCTTAGATATGTTCTACGATGCTCATAAGGTGAATAAACTAATGCATGTCACTTCCTAGATTTATCAGAATACTTTGAGAAGTGTTATTATCACATATCTATGTCCCAGCCTGGTTACAGACACCTGCATCCTGTAGCCCCCCTACTTCTACCTCGGGTGAGACTTCTCCTGCTGTGCAGGTGTTGCCGAAAGGGATGGTAGTCAAGGTTTTGTTGGTGTGCTTTTAAGTGTTGAACCCTGGGTCTGCCCCTGTGCCAACATGATTGAACTAAGTCCAGACTAGAAAGAAGTAGAAAAGCTTGACATGGAAGTGGGTGTCCTAGGAATAATGTATGGAGACACTATGTGTAGTATGTAATTACCACCTACAAATGTGTTGATTTGTATCAAATGTTTAAGGAGGAAACATACCTATACCTCCCACTTTTTCTTGGTGAGGTGAACCCAAACTCTAGAATCTACTAACAAATTAAAAACTCAAGGTTGCACAAGGTTATAGTTGGGCCTACAAATATACTTTGCGTCGAAGTCATTTCATGGCTCATAAAAAAAGTATAAATAAAGAATGTATTAATCAAATATGTATCCAATAATGTTGTCACTGCATTTCAACCATTAGCCTTTGTCATCTTCTACAAATTTCCCCAATTGGTTGTCAACCTCACAGAGAAGTGGATTCTAAATTTTTTTGTGAACTATAGGGACCTTATCAAAAGATGGTTAGTCAATCCCAAGGAATCCAAGGAAATAATATTGGGAGCTTACCCCATAAGGAATTTGAGAACACCCTACAAAATCATAGTGGATCTGTTATTAACATATTTTATGGGGACAAAGACACATAGCAGTTCAAAGAACCATGGGTACATTTGATCCACACAATTATCTAGACCGACACAATAGTCAACTGGGCCTCTATACTTTTAGCATTCTTGGCCCAAGCCACCTCCAAGGCCAAACAAATGGCCCCAAGAATCCTTCTTCATGTCTTCTTATTTATTGGATATCACCTATGTAGAAAACAACTTTTCTAGGAATGTGATAGCAATGGAAACCAAGTGAAGCACCAGTTCATATTTACTACCAGGTATTATGGGGGCATCATTTCATAATTCACTATGCGAATTTGTATGAACATTTCATAGTGACCATGTACAAGATAATGTTTTTCAATCCTTCCCAGTGCATGAACAAAAATTCTAAGAAGGAAACTAGAAAAGTTGGTGATTGGTATGTAATAAAAAGAGGAACATATATAAGGATTTTTATAGCCATAAAAGCAAGGCATTTTTTACCCAAATTATCTCATGATAAGTTATCCTTACAAGAGGTATACTATCATACATTTTTGCATGTGATAGGTGCATCACTTTCCCATGATAATAAATATTTTTGATGCCCATTTCCCTTCCACATAGGGGCCTATGACTTTAAAGACGTGAAATGAGTAGTAGCAGAAATTGAATCCTTGACCACATTCCACTTTGGTGATGAGATATTCAAAAGGCACAATCCATTAAACATTATAGAGCACCACTACCATGATTGCAAATATAGATGGCCACACTAGAATGAAGTATGGATCGATGAAAAAATATAAAGAATATTCTCATCCTTGGAGTAGAAACAATAGAGCAGTCAAGGACAGACAAGAGGAGAAAATGGAGAAGGATATACTTGAGAAATAGACTAGATATAGAGAAGAAAAAACAACAATAGAAACTAAATCCAAACAAGAAAAAGAAGGTGAATATTTAAGATTAAAAAATGAGGATGAGGAAATAAAAATGAGTGAAGACTTGAGATTGTCTCAAGAAGAAGAAGCCAACAAGGAGGAAGAGGCAATGAGAAAAAAGAGAGAGGAAGAAGATAATAAAAGAGAACAGGAAGCTAGAGGTTCATAACCGATGGACACTAGAACTTCCTATCCTAAAATTGTGCGTAGCACCCTAGGAACCTCCATCATAGGAGACCATTTCCCTCTAGGCATGATTGCTTTGGGGAAATTCATCCCTTCTAAGATGCAGTTGTAGTTGTAGACTCATTTTGTTTTACAAGACCAAAGTCATACTAGTGAATCAATCACATAACAAAGTGACTCAATCTACTAGTAGTTCTTGAAATCACAATCACTACTGAGACACCATTGATGGTAGACACGAAAAAAAAAACACATTGCCACAACTTTAGTATAGGTGTCTCTTTTTCAAAATCTTCAGAATTTAACATTCAGAGGATGGCTAAAGAGATTGAAGAATATAGAAAAAAAGTGGAAAATCTAGAACAAGAAGTATCCAATTACAAGGTAGACATGACTAGCCTATCATAGTTGAAGGTTGGCACTTTCAATCTTCATGATGAATTCAAGACCATTCAGAGGCTAATGTACAAAAATATCTAGGAGTTCTAGAATCACATGAACCAATTTCTCACTTACCTTGAGAACATCAAAGATAAAAAGGTCATATTGTATGGAGTTCAACTCAATATGGATGGACTCAAGAAATGGAAAACAAAAGAGAAGTACATGCCAAAGGACTTTCCTATAATGATTAAGAGATAATGTCAATGTAATTATTCATCAAGCAATAAGAACATCACTCGAGAAAGGCATCATTGCTTTCATAAACAATTGCAAATCTATACACCTTGTTGTAAAAAACGTAATTGAAGGATGTCACCTTTCATTACTTCGAGACATGGGTTCAATAAGGTCCATGATAGACATATTAAATGAGCTAAAGGAAAGTTTTAGAAGAAAGGGAATCACAATTGGGATGACTCCAAGAATTTCCATGGATGTCCTAAAAGAATATATTGCTACCCCCTCCAAAGAAATTAACTTAATTAATTCTTTTCTTAGAACACTAAAATGAGGAATGGGGCTCATGCCAAAAGAATTAGTGTCTTATGAAGTTTCCTTTAAGAAATTTATTTTTAGGTGCATCCTATGTATATCTTCACAACATGAGTTGTGAGCCACCTTCATAGAAGATAAAACACATGGTCGACTATGACCATGGTGGGACATAAGTTGTAATTTAGAATATTCTTCAGAAAAGATGAAAACAAGGAAGTTGAACAATTTATAACTACCAGAAGGAATCCAAGAAGACACGAAGTAGTTATAGATTGAAAGGTTATAAAAGATCATCGATTTACTGTAGAAAGGGATTTTAGCTTGTTTGGATTTGGTAAAATATTTTCCAATGTTTTTAATGAGAAGAAGCTCCCATGGTCAATTTTTTGAGGAGGAGCATTTATGTCAAGTAATGCATATGATGTGGATTATTTCTATTGTTTATATTAATATTGATATCAATGTAAAACCATATCGTTACATTGTTGACTTTTTTACAATGAATATTATAGTTCTTAAATGTTTGCTTTGAGATGGTGGATGTGAGATTGTGAATGATAATGTAATAATTGACTTCTTTGATTTTCATTTCTATTCAAACATATATATTTTTTATTTTCTTGAATAATTTTTTGTTCTAGAAATATTAATGGGAGTATATTATTAATCTCATGTTTACTAGTTAACATAAGCTCCTAGCTAGGATAGGTTAAATAGGATTGCATTTTGCATACAGATTAGAAGAATTCTACATTTTGCATTTCACCACTCATTTCACCTTGATGTAGTAACGATTGTTGGGACAAAATGTAGGTGGGTTCCCTATTCCAAATGATGTGAATTCTAATTGGAACATCATGGAGAACCCCATGTTGTTGAGAAGGGAACTTTTCCCTCAACAACAGGTCTAAAAGTCTCTTTAGGGATTTGTTTTTGTTGGGTCCTTCCTCTTCTTGATTTTTTTGGTGGAGCTGACAATCACTAGGTATATGTCCATTAGAGTGGCACCATGCACACCAAAATGGGACTCATACATATTATATGTTTTGAAAGTAACATTCCCCCCTGATCCCCAAGGAAATATCATATACTATACCTTCTCTAAGATATACTTCCACAAGGTTGTGCTCAATCATGTATCAGATAGAGCTTCAAGTAGCTCTCACCTTCTTCCAATAAGGATCTAACTAAGTAAACCATGTAAATAATGTAATTTAATCCATATTGGTTGTATAAAATACCTCTCCAACCTCATATTGAAGCACAAGTTCCATGTATAGAGAGACATGAGTACATTCCTCCACTACCATCCCCTACCTAGAATCCCATTTTCATCTTCATATGTTTGGAATATGAATTCCATTCACCCTCTCATCATTGAGTGGAATTTTGATAGAAAAAATATCTTTGGAAGAAAGAAGTGAAGCGTTACTTAACTACAACAAATTAATGTGTGGTTTAGGCATTAGGGATCAATGGGTTATTGGTTAATGATTAGGTGTTAAGAGTTACTATGATAGGGGTCAAAGTCATTAGTGAATTATATAGGTTGATGAATCAAGGTGTGGGTTAGGTGTGTGTATTAGGTGGCTTAGGTTAGTGTTTCTTATTTCTAATCTTAGTATTAGTGCCATGTCATATTGGTTGTGAGGATTGGTCTAGTGAAATATTATATAAATGTCAATATACCATGATCCTCTTGCCAACCAAGGACATCCACAAAGGTAGTAAGCTTCCATCTTATACTAACATAAGAGTTGAATGGTTGTTGAGTGATTACTTGAACTTCCCATCCTTTGTGTGAATAGATTTTGTGCACAAGTAAAAAAAATGAATATACTCCTATAATGGTGCCCATACAACACCATTTTCCCAAATATTCCCTTTACATGACCTATGTAGTGATTTTGACTCTATGCATGATCTCCAAGCCACCAAAGAATATTTCAGACCCTATGACATTATTGTTCCTCCTTGGACCATGTCTAGGGCCTAAAGAACCATCCATGGTGTACAAACATTATAGTGGTGCCCATAGAACATCTCTAGGCCAAATATTCCATTTACAGGTTCTGTGTTGTGGCTTTTGACCATGTGAATGTTCCATGATCCATACAAACATATTTTAGGCCTTAGGATGTTGTTCTAAGGCTCGATTTTTCTCCCCTAATAGTTCCATGTCCAAGGCCTCAAGACCCATCCTTAATGCTCAAAACATCCTAATAGTTTCCTTATCCCCATATGAAGGCCAATGATGTGCTTACAAGGTCATATATGGTGGTTTAAGGCATCATTCATTGCCTTGTATCCCTATAATAGTCCTTTAGGGCCTAAGGGTTGGGTTTCCTCCCTTAACCATTTTCAAGGCCATGATATTGATTCATGATGCTCAAAACATCATAATGGCATTCATATCCCCACTCAAAGGTCAAATATTCCACATAAAGGTAATGTGTGGTGGTTTGTGGTGTCATTCATTTCCTTAAATCCAAGGATGGTTCTAAAGATCTAGGGATCAGAGCAATAAGGATGATTCTTAGGATTCATTCCATAGTATAGAGATGAAAACCAAGGTCATATGCCATGAAATTTCCCTCTACAACTCATGATCATCTATGGGGCCTTGAAACACCGCATAGGCCCTCTGTAGGGAGTCTTTGTCCTATAAGTGGGATATGGTGATCATTTTCAGGTTTGTCATCTTAGGGATGCATCCTAGTGTCCAAGCCATGGTTCTATGACAAAATCCACATTGTTGGTCCATAACAATTATTCCTTGGGATATGGTTGTCATTTTGAGGTTTCCACTACAATGGATTATGAAGGCCAAAAAATCTAGTCTTAGTCCATAAAATTGCCTTTATCATGATCATGGGCCATGTGAGGATCCCTGGCTAGCACAACAATGGGATATGGTTTTCATTTTGAGGTTTTCATTACAACAATTTATCTAGGACAAAAGACATAGTCTCGGAACATAGCATTTTCCTATATGTCTCATGGGACCTATGTCATTGCATAGGTCCCACCTAGAGAATATTTCACCTATAAGAAATATATATTGTCTATTCAAACAATTTTAATATTAAGGATAGTTTTCATGGCCCAGGCTATGTTCTAGAATCTGAATCCAGGGTACAAGTCCATATCGATCACCTTTGTTGATCTAGGTGGACATTGGTGGCCACCCACCGATTCCAACTGACTCCTCTTGTCCGTTTTTTGTTCAACATGTTCTTTTGTACTTCTTTGTAATTGTGGTTTCTACACTTCTAGGGATATCTAAATCCCCACACATCCTCCAGGTGGATACGGGTGGCCTCTCACCTAATCCAACTGGCTTATTTTGTATGTTTTCATGTGAACACATCTTCTTGTACTTCCAGGGCCATTTTGGGCCCCTAAACATTGTTTTTTTGTCTCGCCACAGTCAAACTGTAAACAAAGTTAGAGTTTGATGGAGAAATGTGTATCTCTCTGAAATACCTTTCCAACGGGCTATCACACGCCTAAAACGGAGGTCGTATGAAAAAGTTACGACCCTTAGAAGTTGAGGTACCAAATTACACCAACTTGCCCATAGGGCCCACATGACTTTTGGCGTTTCACCTTCTAGGGTTAGGTTTTTGGATGTATAGGGTTTTGGAATTCATGAGTAATATCAAAAATGCCTCTGTAGCCTCATTGTAATCCATTATGCTTAGATGGATGCGTGTAGTAGCCACATCTCTTCTCAGAGATAGCTATCACCATTCGAGCAAGTGTTTCAGTTCTGCAGTTTTACAGTTTCAGCCTATTTCATTATTTAATAAAAGATATTGTTCACTGAATATTTGTGTTATTCTTCATATCTATGTGTTTATTGTATTCATTCTGTTAATCAATTCACTCCGCTCCTAAATCTGTATCATTTGTGGCTCATGGACCATCCATGGTGACCTAGACTACCACATAGGTCCTATGTAGGGAATATGTATCCTACATGTGAGATATGGTCACCATTTCAACGAGAGGTGGACTAGGGATGGTTTGTAAGGCTTGTCCCATGATACAAGGAAAAATCTAGTGTCATGGGTCTTAACATTTTCCTTTAGAGCTCATGGTCCATGTGCGGGGCCCCAAACCACTATAGAAACCCTTCATATGGAATCATTCACATGTAAGTGGGATACAATATCAATTTTGAGGTTTATACACTATACATGGTTCTTTGTACATAATCCATGGTTTGATGCTAAAATTTGTGTTCTTTCATAGCAAAAGGAAGTTGCTTGTAGAAAGAGTCTTTTGGTATAGCTTAGTGCCTTCCATAGAAAAAATGATGTATTGTATAAAGATTCTTTTGTAGCAAAAAGAAGCTAAATTCTATAGCAAAAGGAGTACTCCACAGTACACAAGTTATTCTATAATGACATATATTGGTTCCATAGTAGCATGTATTAGTTCAACAACATGTATTAGACATCCATAGTCCCCCCCAACAGGTTATCTAACACTATTAAGTATCATCACTCCTACATTTGATCATTAGTCCTCAAAATAAAAAGTAGGTTCAAGTAATCATGCAAATTTCATATCAATAGAAGACGCTCATGTTCCTTCTCTCACCATTCCCATGACCCTGAGAACCTTTTAACCTTTTACCCTTTTGAACCTCAATTTAGGTCCTAACACCTAGGGATTTGATCCAAGACCATGTATTATTCCTTGACACCCATCCTTAATTGACCAAACCTCAAAATGATACCTATGTTCCACTTGTATGCAATGACGGGTTCAATATTATTTTCCTACTTCTCCTCCCCATGTTTTCAATCTACTTGTTTCCTCCAAAATTGTTTTTGCTACTAGAAAATTGTACAACCTTTTTGAAACCCCTTCTCTACCATTTATGAAGTTTCTCCATGTTGGAGCCAAAATAGAAGGTTCCACATCAAAAAGTCGTAATTTCAAACATCTAAGATATATAATTAGTTAGGGGATTCTCTCTAGTACTATCCCCTGATATTTAAATTGCCTTTATTATCAAATTTAAATCACCCAGCAAAATAAAATTGTTAGTCATGATCATACCATGCAACCTAAATTATCCCAAAAATAAAATCCTTTTTTTCTTCGTAAGGGCCATACAAATTGATGATAAAAAATGCTTTCCCTGATTCCTTAAACCTTACTTTTCTCTACCTGCCATTAAAACCAATGAGTTAATAAGTTCAATGTTTTTTTTCCACCATGTTACTAAAATTCCCAACCTCCCATCCAAATCTAGAAGCAAAAGGTTTAATATTTTAAGTAAGAGGATAATATAACCACAACTTCAGTCCCATCACAAATAGTCTTTTGAACCAATAATACATCTGATTTATAGTTGGTAAACAATCATTTGAGGGCTAACTTCTTATGGGTACTCTCTACCCCTTTCACATTCAAGGAAAGGATAATCACATGCTCACCCTATAAGAGACACTCCCTATTCTAAAGGCCCCTTTAATAATCATTTGCTTTCATTCTTTAATTTATTATTTTTAGCTTTCTTAGACAAGTAGTATTTTTGGTTGACTATAGAGTGTTTCCCTAAGTCTATATCCACCTCAACTCCCATAACATCTTTTTGAGTAGCTATCTTCTCAAGTCTTAACTTGTACCGAGACAATTTCCTTCTACCTCTGGATTAAATCTCTCCATCTCACGAGTCTAACTACTCACTAAGGAATAACCCTCTAAGCTATGAAACCCTTTATCTAAGAGGGTTGGACTCTTACGAAGATCTCCTTTGGACAATAACATCCAATTTGCTAGCATGAGGAGGACTTGGGTTTGGAGATTTCTTTGATGTACAAACTCTTGATATATATATCTTTTATAAACACATAGGGATTTTGGATGTTCTTGTTAATAACTTTTTTGGAGTTCCTTCGAAGAGACGTAAAGTAGGGATTTTGGAGGTTATTGTTAATACTTTTTTGGAGTTCCTTCGAAGTTTCAATCCTTGTGCCTACTATTGTGGTTCCCCACTTCAACTCCTCACTCTTCCATGGGTAGAAAATGTCTTTTGCCCCTTCTATCGGATTATGCACTTTTGTCTTCAAGACCCATTTCCTATCTGATTTTAGGCAATCCTTCCATACATGTCTTCTACCAGGGCAATTAGTGAATTTCCACTTACGGTTCACAATATCCAATTTTTCAAATATCCTTCTCAAAAGTTACTAGAAATTTTATAACCTTTCTATACACTTTGGAGTGATAATCAACTTTTACATCAATACATTATGTTGTTGTAGTTTAAACGTTTTAAGTTTTTTTTTTTTTTTTTCAGAAATATTTTCTGTTAAATTTTGCTTGAAATTTGATCAGAAATTGTTGAATTGGCATATTTGAGTGACTAAATTTGTATAATCCTAAAGCTTCATAAATTTTTCAAGATTTTTCAGTAAATTAAATCCATTTATACATTCAGAAACGCAATTTAATTTTATCCAAATTTATAGATTTCACTCCAATTATTATCATTTTTATGAATCACCATCACACCTAAGCGGATTTCAAACACCAATTAAATTAAATTTGGTGGCAGCGATAGAGTATCTCTCTTTTTATTTCTTTTATTTTAACATCTTTTAATATTTTTTTTTGTTTTGACGCTTCTCTAACATATTCACCTTATCCATCAGTGCTTTCTCCTTACCCGTAAATACTAAAATAAGAATATCTGCATGTTCCAGAACTCCGTCAGATTGCTCAAATCGGCGTCAAAATCACTGGATCTGCTCGCAATCTACACCATGGAGCGTAGATCCGGGAATTCTATTTTAAACAGGATCTTCAGCTGCGTTTTCCTCTGCAATTGAACTAGGTTTCTACCAGATCTCTCTTAACCCCGTCTCCAGGAGTAATTTTGCGTATTTATTATAGAATTTTCTATTATTTCCCTCGACGAAGGATGCTTGTTATTCCAGGTATCAAATTTTTGAACTTCGCAATGTAATTTCTAGTACTGGGTTCTCCTAGGGTTTGATTTGGTCTTAGGGTTCTCCTGGTATAGGCTAGTCAAATGATCTTTATATGGGGTTGAATCCTTGTATTACGTGACGTTGGAAACTCTGAGAGAAACATGATTACCCAGAGGATTTAGAGTGGCGATGTTCATAAATTAGTTAACCAATCACCCAAGCAGGTAACCCAACATTTCTGCATTCGAGCGGGGATTTTTGAATTGGATTTTTTGTGGGTTTATTCTAGCTAAATTTTCTTACAGAATAAAGAAATGGGGCTCCCGATCTTAATATGAAGAGATCACATGTGAGTTGCGTGGAAAGCTACAGATTCTGCAGGATCTCTAGCAGCTAACATGCAGAATCTTTATGTTGGTAGGCCTCCGCTTCCTTGGACAGGAGCACAAACCCCAGGGCCAGGTCCAGGACTGTAGGGTATGTAGAATTTTGGGCCTTCTTCATTCACACCAGCTAGTAGTCCTCCCATGGGTATGCCTTTCTCAACTCCAGTTCAAGCACCACTACCAGCTGCTCCACGATCTGTCATGCTGGCTCGCGGTCCTCCATCGTTTAGCAATGCAACAAGGCCTGGCCCTCTTATTCATCTAGCGCCCGGGCCTGCGAGACCGCCTTATGGTGGTTCGCCACCTATTTTGGCACCAAACAGTAACATACGAAGGCCCATATCTGCCCCTTTTCTACAACCAGCTAATACTCCTCCCAGACCACCTGCAGTATTGTCATCATCTGCACCGAGACAATTTAGGATGGGTTGAGGCCCCATTTTGGCCCTACAAGGAATGTGAACACATCTGCTGAAATGAACAATGGAGCTTCATCTTTTAATCAAGGAACTCCTGTGACTTGTCATCCTTTCCCTCAAGAACCCAATGCTATGAATCCACCAGTTGGCCCACCATCTATTCATATTAGAAGTTCCAAGCAGTACCTCCTTTCTCAGCAGGCATAATGCCAATTGCCCAAGTACCCTCATAAGGAGTTCTACCAACCCCATTTCTTCCTGCAAGCTTCCCTCAACCATCAACTTCTCATACTGGACCTTCTTCACATCATCTTTATATGGAGCTCAGATGTGGTGGCCTTCATCTCAGCACCCTAATTATCCAGACAACTATGCAAATATAAGCACACGGGCATCTTTCGACTTTCTGTTATCTATAATAAATTGGAAGGGCTTGTAATGGCTGAGTGATAATTTCATTAGAAGATTCAAAATAATGAATTGGTTACTTTGGTTGAGCATTTCATTTCAGAGAGATTTTGAAATTCTACCTAAGTTTAAGAAGGTTTCCTACAACGAACAATGAAGATAATCAAATCTAGGTAAGTTTGCATATACAGGTTAAGAATCAATAATTCTGCATATGTAACATTCTAAGAATTAGTTATTTAGATTGGATTGTTAGATATATAAAATTGGATTTACAAAGTAAATTATAAAGTTTTCGTTTGCCTTTCTTTTATCTTATTTTTTCCAACAAACTTTTATATGAAAAGTCAAAGATTGCTTCTCTACATTTTTTGATGGTATCTTAATAATTCCAAGAGGATTCATGTTTAGTATGTTTTTTGATGGTATCTTAGTAATTCCAAGAGGATTCATGTTTAGTATCCTTAGTAATCCCAAAAGGATTCATGTTTAGCACTTGCTGGCATGGAATTAACCAAATACTTATTGCCCAATAACATTGATGACATCGGGTTGAGCTAACTCCTTCCCTTATCTATTGTTATGTTGCCTATTTTTGTTTCAAAATCTGTCATTATTGACATGTCTTTATTTTGGTTTAGTGACCCCTTTTCCTTATTGTTTTTATCTTTTTAGCAATCTGTCTTCTTCTCTTGTATTTTCTGTTTCTGTGATCTAAACTCCAACTGGACATTTGTATAATATGCACTTTCTTATTTTCACCTATTTCCCACATTTGTATAATATACACTTTCTTATTTTCACCTATTTCCCATTTTAGATTTTTAGATTGTTTTTTTTTTTTCAAATGATTTTTCTTTGAATTATTTTATTTCAAAGATAATTTCACTTATTCAACATTGTTGCCCTATAAATATATTTACCTTGAATTTTTCATACAGGGATAATTATGCCTTATCAAGTTTTCCTTGAATTTTTCTTACATGGATAATTATCAAGTTTTGTTTGCGAACAGTTCAATTGCTGCCCTCTTATTGTAGGTTGTTTGTTCACCTTATGAATCAGTTGTAATTTTGATACAACAAATTGAAATGCATGGGAAAAAGACAATATAATGTGCGAATCCAAGGGTATGAATAGATTAAGAATTGTCTGTTCACCTGTTGTGATTTTGATACGACAATTGAAATGCACGGGAAAAAAATACAATATGTATTTAAGGTATGGGTATGAATAGATAAGAATTTTACAAAATAAATAAATGCAGTTAGATACCACTCACGATGTGCTTCTCTGTGAAGGCTTTGGAATGGTTTATTATTTATTTAATATATATTTTTTTCTTAATAAGATTATTTATTAAAATTTTAATGAAATTTAGATTTATTTTTGACACATAGAAGTTACATATTAAAAAAATTAATAATAAATGTTTTAAATTAATTTTATTATTATTTAATAATAGATATTTCAAACATTAAGTCAAATTTATCTTTAAGATACAAAGAAGTTAGGTATGAGTAAAGTTGATATACTAGATAAGTAGTTTTAATGATCAAAGAAGGATTGTATTGTTTAAAAATAATAATAAGAAAAACATCAAAATCAAATTAATTTTTTCTTACACGAGAAGAATTAAGTGTTAATTTTCATTAAATATTAATGAGAAAAAGAGTTAGGATGCTTTATTTATATTAAAAAAAAAGTTAAAAAATTAATATTGGAAAATTTTAAAAAAGTTAGGATATTTAGTAAAAAGTTATATGTAGAAAGGGTAAAACTTAAATTGACCATATAAGGTAATATCTTAAAAATGCAATAGGATTTAGAAATTAAGGATAGGTATAAAATAGGAAAATTAAAAAGTAAGATTATTAGATAAGAAGAATTTAATATACATTATTATAAGGAAAGAAGGTAAGGGATCATATTAGGAAATTGAGAAAAAATTAGTAGTTATTATTAATTAGTATTATTATTATTAATTTTAGTTGGCTTGATTCTTTGATGTAGTAAAGGGATCTAGCTACTGCTCACCTCCGAATCACTTTCCTTTTAGATTTTGAGGATGTTTAACAATCTCAATTGCTTTTCTAAACTTATGTTTATAGTAAATTATCCACCTTAGCAATAACCCTTGTATGCTCAAGACACAATTAGTGTATGGTGTTGTGGGAGTGTTGGTAGAAAGTAGAGGTACATAAACAATCAAGTCTGATATCATCTTCATGTTCTTTAATTGTTAATTGAAAATGATCCTAACCAATGAATGGGTGAATGGGTAAGACTTAGTACTTACAAGATTAAACTAGTAATTCATGAGGGTCAACAAACTATGTAAGCAATGTACATGTGAAAGTCGAAGAAGACAAAAATGATAATGTCAGAGGAAAATAGAGGATTAAATGTAATAAGAAAATTGAATAGGAGAGAAGGCGCAGGAATGAGAAGTGAAGGGGCATGGTTGTTGGCCTCCCCATACTCCCATCTCTCCCTATTTCTTCCTTCACTCTCATTCTCAAAGGGTCTTTTCGACAAGGAGACGAGGATGCACAAAGAACATCAACTACATTGTAACCAGAGATTTTTAGAATGAAAAGACTGAGCCTCATTCAAACCTAGTTTTCCCATTTGGGTTTCCAAGGTAAAACATCTGAGTTCATGGTGATTTCTTATGTTTGATTTCATTTTGTTGAGTTATAACTTTGTTGTTTGCTTCATTTATGTGATAATATATGGATTCCCATGTGTTTTGAATTGTTGCCTATATTTGAATTCTAATGGAAATGAGGCACCACAATAGCTCTGGAATGTCCATTGTTTATTTTCTATCGAAGTCTAAGATCAATGGTTATTAGAAGTTTTATGTTTCTACTTTTCATGTAGTTTACTAATTCCTATCCTTCATATCTAGCAAGCTATCCCTCACAAGTCGTTGGGCATTTTTTCTCTTTCCCTAGGGGAATTTATCTTCCCCACAACCATAGGTCCTCTTCCTTTTGAGTGATTATGCATTGCTAGGATGAATTATTCCTTCCCCGAGCTAATATTCTATTGCATGGGGTGAATTTATCTTACCTAAGTCGTTTTGCCTCATCCACGCGGTAGTACGAGGTCCCTACAGGTCGTACATTATGTGTATGAATTTTTCCTTACTCTCTGTACCATCGATCAATTGTTTGAGTCAATTTTATCTCTCAAGGGTCAATTTTTCCTTAGATGAACATTTCCTCTTCCCCTTAGGCCATACAAACCACACACAACCTTTTTCTCTCTCTCTATGGGTGTATCAATCAATTACCGGGTGTTCCATTTCATTGTTGGGTGGTGAATTTATTGTTGGGTGTTTTCTTCTCCTTGGTTTATAGATTACTTTGTTGGTCGGCTTAATTATATAGATGGGTCGATTCATTGTTTGGCTAATTCATTTATTTGGTCATTCTCACTTGTAAATCAACTTAAATCTATTGCTTGTCAGTTTAATTACATTGTTGCATGAGTTCCTTTCACTTGGAACGTTATTCTATGCCTGAGGAAATGTAGGTAAATTCTGGATCTGTCCATTGATTATGCAAATAATAAAATTTCTTTTGAAACTGCACTTCGTCCTCATTTGAGATATGCTGGATTGTGGACTAGAGATCCACATATCTTAGAAAAAATTGGGAAAACTAAAGCAAGGAGTAGAGGTTCGTATCAACTCAAAATATTCATGTGGAAGCTTTATTTATTTTGCTGAGAATGTTTCTAGAATTGATTTTCCTAGACATTAAACCTTGCTTATAGTCAAGAGAATTATTGACATAACTCAACCAAATAAACCTTCAAACGATCTTTCCAAAGAAGAATGATAACATGGAAAGAAAAACTCTTAACAAGGTAAATGTCAACAAGAAAATGAGGCTGAGGGAATGGTTATAGAGGGTACTATGGTTTCAAATAAACAACAACAACTCCTAGAGAGAAAAATCACTCATTGAGTTTGGAGTCTTGAAGATAGGTGAACCCAACAAACATTGGACACCATAGGTCCATGATTCCACTTATTCCAACTAATGGCAGAGTAAAATCTCAGTGAGCATAAGGAAAGAAGCATCCTCACCTTCTTGTTGGAGAATAAGTGGTTGTGGTGTGTAGGTTACAACCAAGAATAAGCCTTCGGAATTGAGAAAGTGATTGCATGTTTCTATATCAATGCTAGTGAATGAAAGGAAGAGTGGAGAGGGAGTGTGTTGATGGACAATGGGTCTTGGGAGAGTGTTGATGGATAGTGGTCTCGACCTTTCACCATACACCAAGAATAGATTGCAGAACTCAAAAGACCCCATTGGCATAATCAATCAACAGGGGTACATGTTATTTATTGCATTGATCACTAAATACAATGTGTAGGTTACATTAGTCATCAGTGTCCCACTTTGGTAGATATATTATAGGCCTTATAGCCATTTGAAGAACACTAAGAAAAGCTTAGTGTATAGGAGAGAAGAACCAAGATCCTTGTACAATGCAGAGCATAGAGGCCTAGTAGCCTCTCAAAGATAGAGACATTGTACATCGCAAAGGAACAAGCCTAACAACGTTGTTGGAGATAGAGCACTCTGTACAAGACTGAGACAAAGACAATAATTTTTGTGCATAGTATCCATGTTGGTGAAGTGAGTGGACTATAAGTCCCTCGCTAACGGATAAAAAAAGACTGACCAATTTCCCCAATATATGATTTCCCAAAGGAGTAGGGGATCTCATAAACACATTTGTATTGAAGGGGATTGATAGGGTCATTTTTGAAAACAATGATAATGTTATACTTCCTAAGAATTCTAGTTAACTTGTCGATAACACCTTGAATGAAGGGAAGGACCATTTTTTCTTATTTTCTTATTTTAATATCTATTCCCTTTTTAAGATATCAACATAATTTGTTAGTTTTTTATTTTCCCCTTTTTTCATAATAATAATAATAATAATAATCTGATTTTAAGGTCACGACCAAGCCAAAAACCAAATTGGTGTATGAGACCCCCTTGTTTGTTCGATAGGGGACCCCCTTCATGTAGCGATTTGATTGCTAAAGTCTACATAGGCATATATACCCTACCCCCTTTGAATTTGAACTTGTGACCTCTTAGGAAGAAACCTTTTAATAACTATCTTATTTTTTTCCTCTTAATATAATTTTTTAATTTTTTTTTTTGTATAAAGTATTCCATATATTATCTTATATCTACTATTAATATCTCATTTATTTCCCATTAATTTTTATTAAAGATTAACCTTTAATTTTTCCCTTTTAAGAAATTCTTCCTAACATAATGTTTTCTCATATTTAATGCTTAGCATATTGGTCATATTTCAAGCTTTCTAATTCTGGTTGCTTATGGTTTTCATAAGATTTTCAATTAACCTTTTTATAATGAATTATCCTAAATTAAAGATAATTAATTATTTTTTCTAACTTATTCTATGGATTTGTCACAATGTAATCTTTCGGATTTGTGAGTGTAATCTTTCTTTGATTATTAAGCCAAATTATCTTGGTTTTACATTTGTGTCGTCATTCTTATGCTCTTCATTAACTATTTTTAC
>ML782283.1:1391740-1461067 GCA_009831015.1 Picea engelmannii
ACCATTCAGAGGCTAATGTACAAAAATATCTAGGAGTTCTAGAATCACATGAACCAATTTCTCACTTACCTTGAGAACATCAAAGATAAAAAGGTCATATTGTATGGAGTTCAACTCAATATGGATGGACTCAAGAAATGGAAAACAAAAGAGAAGTACATGCCAAAGGACTTTCCTATAATGATTAAGAGATAATGTCAATGTAATTATTCATCAAGCAATAAGAACATCACTCGAGAAAGGCATCATTGCTTTCATAAACAATTGCAAATCTATACACCTTGTTGTAAAAAACGTAATTGAAGGATGTCACCTTTCATTACTTCGAGACATGGGTTCAATAAGGTCCATGATAGACATATTAAATGAGCTAAAGGAAAGTTTTAGAAGAAAGGGAATCACAATTGGGATGACTCCAAGAATTTCCATGGATGTCCTAAAAGAATATATTGCTACCCCCTCCAAAGAAATTAACTTAATTAATTCTTTTCTTAGAACACTAAAATGAGGAATGGGGCTCATGCCAAAAGAATTAGTGTCTTATGAAGTTTCCTTTAAGAAATTTATTTTTAGGTGCATCCTATGTATATCTTCACAACATGAGTTGTGAGCCACCTTCATAGAAGATAAAACACATGGTCGACTATGACCATGGTGGGACATAAGTTGTAATTTAGAATATTCTTCAGAAAAGATGAAAACAAGGAAGTTGAACAATTTATAACTACCAGAAGGAATCCAAGAAGACACGAAGTAGTTATAGATTGAAAGGTTATAAAAGATCATCGATTTACTGTAGAAAGGGATTTTAGCTTGTTTGGATTTGGTAAAATATTTTCCAATGTTTTTAATGAGAAGAAGCTCCCATGGTCAATTTTTTGAGGAGGAGCATTTATGTCAAGTAATGCATATGATGTGGATTATTTCTATTGTTTATATTAATATTGATATCAATGTAAAACCATATCGTTACATTGTTGACTTTTTTACAATGAATATTATAGTTCTTAAATGTTTGCTTTGAGATGGTGGATGTGAGATTGTGAATGATAATGTAATAATTGACTTCTTTGATTTTCATTTCTATTCAAACATATATATTTTTTATTTTCTTGAATAATTTTTTGTTCTAGAAATATTAATGGGAGTATATTATTAATCTCATGTTTACTAGTTAACATAAGCTCCTAGCTAGGATAGGTTAAATAGGATTGCATTTTGCATACAGATTAGAAGAATTCTACATTTTGCATTTCACCACTCATTTCACCTTGATGTAGTAACGATTGTTGGGACAAAATGTAGGTGGGTTCCCTATTCCAAATGATGTGAATTCTAATTGGAACATCATGGAGAACCCCATGTTGTTGAGAAGGGAACTTTTCCCTCAACAACAGGTCTAAAAGTCTCTTTAGGGATTTGTTTTTGTTGGGTCCTTCCTCTTCTTGATTTTTTTGGTGGAGCTGACAATCACTAGGTATATGTCCATTAGAGTGGCACCATGCACACCAAAATGGGACTCATACATATTATATGTTTTGAAAGTAACATTCCCCCCTGATCCCCAAGGAAATATCATATACTATACCTTCTCTAAGATATACTTCCACAAGGTTGTGCTCAATCATGTATCAGATAGAGCTTCAAGTAGCTCTCACCTTCTTCCAATAAGGATCTAACTAAGTAAACCATGTAAATAATGTAATTTAATCCATATTGGTTGTATAAAATACCTCTCCAACCTCATATTGAAGCACAAGTTCCATGTATAGAGAGACATGAGTACATTCCTCCACTACCATCCCCTACCTAGAATCCCATTTTCATCTTCATATGTTTGGAATATGAATTCCATTCACCCTCTCATCATTGAGTGGAATTTTGATAGAAAAAATATCTTTGGAAGAAAGAAGTGAAGCGTTACTTAACTACAACAAATTAATGTGTGGTTTAGGCATTAGGGATCAATGGGTTATTGGTTAATGATTAGGTGTTAAGAGTTACTATGATAGGGGTCAAAGTCATTAGTGAATTATATAGGTTGATGAATCAAGGTGTGGGTTAGGTGTGTGTATTAGGTGGCTTAGGTTAGTGTTTCTTATTTCTAATCTTAGTATTAGTGCCATGTCATATTGGTTGTGAGGATTGGTCTAGTGAAATATTATATAAATGTCAATATACCATGATCCTCTTGCCAACCAAGGACATCCACAAAGGTAGTAAGCTTCCATCTTATACTAACATAAGAGTTGAATGGTTGTTGAGTGATTACTTGAACTTCCCATCCTTTGTGTGAATAGATTTTGTGCACAAGTAAAAAAAATGAATATACTCCTATAATGGTGCCCATACAACACCATTTTCCCAAATATTCCCTTTACATGACCTATGTAGTGATTTTGACTCTATGCATGATCTCCAAGCCACCAAAGAATATTTCAGACCCTATGACATTATTGTTCCTCCTTGGACCATGTCTAGGGCCTAAAGAACCATCCATGGTGTACAAACATTATAGTGGTGCCCATAGAACATCTCTAGGCCAAATATTCCATTTACAGGTTCTGTGTTGTGGCTTTTGACCATGTGAATGTTCCATGATCCATACAAACATATTTTAGGCCTTAGGATGTTGTTCTAAGGCTCGATTTTTCTCCCCTAATAGTTCCATGTCCAAGGCCTCAAGACCCATCCTTAATGCTCAAAACATCCTAATAGTTTCCTTATCCCCATATGAAGGCCAATGATGTGCTTACAAGGTCATATATGGTGGTTTAAGGCATCATTCATTGCCTTGTATCCCTATAATAGTCCTTTAGGGCCTAAGGGTTGGGTTTCCTCCCTTAACCATTTTCAAGGCCATGATATTGATTCATGATGCTCAAAACATCATAATGGCATTCATATCCCCACTCAAAGGTCAAATATTCCACATAAAGGTAATGTGTGGTGGTTTGTGGTGTCATTCATTTCCTTAAATCCAAGGATGGTTCTAAAGATCTAGGGATCAGAGCAATAAGGATGATTCTTAGGATTCATTCCATAGTATAGAGATGAAAACCAAGGTCATATGCCATGAAATTTCCCTCTACAACTCATGATCATCTATGGGGCCTTGAAACACCGCATAGGCCCTCTGTAGGGAGTCTTTGTCCTATAAGTGGGATATGGTGATCATTTTCAGGTTTGTCATCTTAGGGATGCATCCTAGTGTCCAAGCCATGGTTCTATGACAAAATCCACATTGTTGGTCCATAACAATTATTCCTTGGGATATGGTTGTCATTTTGAGGTTTCCACTACAATGGATTATGAAGGCCAAAAAATCTAGTCTTAGTCCATAAAATTGCCTTTATCATGATCATGGGCCATGTGAGGATCCCTGGCTAGCACAACAATGGGATATGGTTTTCATTTTGAGGTTTTCATTACAACAATTTATCTAGGACAAAAGACATAGTCTCGGAACATAGCATTTTCCTATATGTCTCATGGGACCTATGTCATTGCATAGGTCCCACCTAGAGAATATTTCACCTATAAGAAATATATATTGTCTATTCAAACAATTTTAATATTAAGGATAGTTTTCATGGCCCAGGCTATGTTCTAGAATCTGAATCCAGGGTACAAGTCCATATCGATCACCTTTGTTGATCTAGGTGGACATTGGTGGCCACCCACCGATTCCAACTGACTCCTCTTGTCCGTTTTTTGTTCAACATGTTCTTTTGTACTTCTTTGTAATTGTGGTTTCTACACTTCTAGGGATATCTAAATCCCCACACATCCTCCAGGTGGATACGGGTGGCCTCTCACCTAATCCAACTGGCTTATTTTGTATGTTTTCATGTGAACACATCTTCTTGTACTTCCAGGGCCATTTTGGGCCCCTAAACATTGTTTTTTTGTCTCGCCACAGTCAAACTGTAAACAAAGTTAGAGTTTGATGGAGAAATGTGTATCTCTCTGAAATACCTTTCCAACGGGCTATCACACGCCTAAAACGGAGGTCGTATGAAAAAGTTACGACCCTTAGAAGTTGAGGTACCAAATTACACCAACTTGCCCATAGGGCCCACATGACTTTTGGCGTTTCACCTTCTAGGGTTAGGTTTTTGGATGTATAGGGTTTTGGAATTCATGAGTAATATCAAAAATGCCTCTGTAGCCTCATTGTAATCCATTATGCTTAGATGGATGCGTGTAGTAGCCACATCTCTTCTCAGAGATAGCTATCACCATTCGAGCAAGTGTTTCAGTTCTGCAGTTTTACAGTTTCAGCCTATTTCATTATTTAATAAAAGATATTGTTCACTGAATATTTGTGTTATTCTTCATATCTATGTGTTTATTGTATTCATTCTGTTAATCAATTCACTCCGCTCCTAAATCTGTATCATTTGTGGCTCATGGACCATCCATGGTGACCTAGACTACCACATAGGTCCTATGTAGGGAATATGTATCCTACATGTGAGATATGGTCACCATTTCAACGAGAGGTGGACTAGGGATGGTTTGTAAGGCTTGTCCCATGATACAAGGAAAAATCTAGTGTCATGGGTCTTAACATTTTCCTTTAGAGCTCATGGTCCATGTGCGGGGCCCCAAACCACTATAGAAACCCTTCATATGGAATCATTCACATGTAAGTGGGATACAATATCAATTTTGAGGTTTATACACTATACATGGTTCTTTGTACATAATCCATGGTTTGATGCTAAAATTTGTGTTCTTTCATAGCAAAAGGAAGTTGCTTGTAGAAAGAGTCTTTTGGTATAGCTTAGTGCCTTCCATAGAAAAAATGATGTATTGTATAAAGATTCTTTTGTAGCAAAAAGAAGCTAAATTCTATAGCAAAAGGAGTACTCCACAGTACACAAGTTATTCTATAATGACATATATTGGTTCCATAGTAGCATGTATTAGTTCAACAACATGTATTAGACATCCATAGTCCCCCCCAACAGGTTATCTAACACTATTAAGTATCATCACTCCTACATTTGATCATTAGTCCTCAAAATAAAAAGTAGGTTCAAGTAATCATGCAAATTTCATATCAATAGAAGACGCTCATGTTCCTTCTCTCACCATTCCCATGACCCTGAGAACCTTTTAACCTTTTACCCTTTTGAACCTCAATTTAGGTCCTAACACCTAGGGATTTGATCCAAGACCATGTATTATTCCTTGACACCCATCCTTAATTGACCAAACCTCAAAATGATACCTATGTTCCACTTGTATGCAATGACGGGTTCAATATTATTTTCCTACTTCTCCTCCCCATGTTTTCAATCTACTTGTTTCCTCCAAAATTGTTTTTGCTACTAGAAAATTGTACAACCTTTTTGAAACCCCTTCTCTACCATTTATGAAGTTTCTCCATGTTGGAGCCAAAATAGAAGGTTCCACATCAAAAAGTCGTAATTTCAAACATCTAAGATATATAATTAGTTAGGGGATTCTCTCTAGTACTATCCCCTGATATTTAAATTGCCTTTATTATCAAATTTAAATCACCCAGCAAAATAAAATTGTTAGTCATGATCATACCATGCAACCTAAATTATCCCAAAAATAAAATCCTTTTTTTCTTCGTAAGGGCCATACAAATTGATGATAAAAAATGCTTTCCCTGATTCCTTAAACCTTACTTTTCTCTACCTGCCATTAAAACCAATGAGTTAATAAGTTCAATGTTTTTTTTCCACCATGTTACTAAAATTCCCAACCTCCCATCCAAATCTAGAAGCAAAAGGTTTAATATTTTAAGTAAGAGGATAATATAACCACAACTTCAGTCCCATCACAAATAGTCTTTTGAACCAATAATACATCTGATTTATAGTTGGTAAACAATCATTTGAGGGCTAACTTCTTATGGGTACTCTCTACCCCTTTCACATTCAAGGAAAGGATAATCACATGCTCACCCTATAAGAGACACTCCCTATTCTAAAGGCCCCTTTAATAATCATTTGCTTTCATTCTTTAATTTATTATTTTTAGCTTTCTTAGACAAGTAGTATTTTTGGTTGACTATAGAGTGTTTCCCTAAGTCTATATCCACCTCAACTCCCATAACATCTTTTTGAGTAGCTATCTTCTCAAGTCTTAACTTGTACCGAGACAATTTCCTTCTACCTCTGGATTAAATCTCTCCATCTCACGAGTCTAACTACTCACTAAGGAATAACCCTCTAAGCTATGAAACCCTTTATCTAAGAGGGTTGGACTCTTACGAAGATCTCCTTTGGACAATAACATCCAATTTGCTAGCATGAGGAGGACTTGGGTTTGGAGATTTCTTTGATGTACAAACTCTTGATATATATATCTTTTATAAACACATAGGGATTTTGGATGTTCTTGTTAATAACTTTTTTGGAGTTCCTTCGAAGAGACGTAAAGTAGGGATTTTGGAGGTTATTGTTAATACTTTTTTGGAGTTCCTTCGAAGTTTCAATCCTTGTGCCTACTATTGTGGTTCCCCACTTCAACTCCTCACTCTTCCATGGGTAGAAAATGTCTTTTGCCCCTTCTATCGGATTATGCACTTTTGTCTTCAAGACCCATTTCCTATCTGATTTTAGGCAATCCTTCCATACATGTCTTCTACCAGGGCAATTAGTGAATTTCCACTTACGGTTCACAATATCCAATTTTTCAAATATCCTTCTCAAAAGTTACTAGAAATTTTATAACCTTTCTATACACTTTGGAGTGATAATCAACTTTTACATCAATACATTATGTTGTTGTAGTTTAAACGTTTTAAGTTTTTTTTTTTTTTTTTCAGAAATATTTTCTGTTAAATTTTGCTTGAAATTTGATCAGAAATTGTTGAATTGGCATATTTGAGTGACTAAATTTGTATAATCCTAAAGCTTCATAAATTTTTCAAGATTTTTCAGTAAATTAAATCCATTTATACATTCAGAAACGCAATTTAATTTTATCCAAATTTATAGATTTCACTCCAATTATTATCATTTTTATGAATCACCATCACACCTAAGCGGATTTCAAACACCAATTAAATTAAATTTGGTGGCAGCGATAGAGTATCTCTCTTTTTATTTCTTTTATTTTAACATCTTTTAATATTTTTTTTTGTTTTGACGCTTCTCTAACATATTCACCTTATCCATCAGTGCTTTCTCCTTACCCGTAAATACTAAAATAAGAATATCTGCATGTTCCAGAACTCCGTCAGATTGCTCAAATCGGCGTCAAAATCACTGGATCTGCTCGCAATCTACACCATGGAGCGTAGATCCGGGAATTCTATTTTAAACAGGATCTTCAGCTGCGTTTTCCTCTGCAATTGAACTAGGTTTCTACCAGATCTCTCTTAACCCCGTCTCCAGGAGTAATTTTGCGTATTTATTATAGAATTTTCTATTATTTCCCTCGACGAAGGATGCTTGTTATTCCAGGTATCAAATTTTTGAACTTCGCAATGTAATTTCTAGTACTGGGTTCTCCTAGGGTTTGATTTGGTCTTAGGGTTCTCCTGGTATAGGCTAGTCAAATGATCTTTATATGGGGTTGAATCCTTGTATTACGTGACGTTGGAAACTCTGAGAGAAACATGATTACCCAGAGGATTTAGAGTGGCGATGTTCATAAATTAGTTAACCAATCACCCAAGCAGGTAACCCAACATTTCTGCATTCGAGCGGGGATTTTTGAATTGGATTTTTTGTGGGTTTATTCTAGCTAAATTTTCTTACAGAATAAAGAAATGGGGCTCCCGATCTTAATATGAAGAGATCACATGTGAGTTGCGTGGAAAGCTACAGATTCTGCAGGATCTCTAGCAGCTAACATGCAGAATCTTTATGTTGGTAGGCCTCCGCTTCCTTGGACAGGAGCACAAACCCCAGGGCCAGGTCCAGGACTGTAGGGTATGTAGAATTTTGGGCCTTCTTCATTCACACCAGCTAGTAGTCCTCCCATGGGTATGCCTTTCTCAACTCCAGTTCAAGCACCACTACCAGCTGCTCCACGATCTGTCATGCTGGCTCGCGGTCCTCCATCGTTTAGCAATGCAACAAGGCCTGGCCCTCTTATTCATCTAGCGCCCGGGCCTGCGAGACCGCCTTATGGTGGTTCGCCACCTATTTTGGCACCAAACAGTAACATACGAAGGCCCATATCTGCCCCTTTTCTACAACCAGCTAATACTCCTCCCAGACCACCTGCAGTATTGTCATCATCTGCACCGAGACAATTTAGGATGGGTTGAGGCCCCATTTTGGCCCTACAAGGAATGTGAACACATCTGCTGAAATGAACAATGGAGCTTCATCTTTTAATCAAGGAACTCCTGTGACTTGTCATCCTTTCCCTCAAGAACCCAATGCTATGAATCCACCAGTTGGCCCACCATCTATTCATATTAGAAGTTCCAAGCAGTACCTCCTTTCTCAGCAGGCATAATGCCAATTGCCCAAGTACCCTCATAAGGAGTTCTACCAACCCCATTTCTTCCTGCAAGCTTCCCTCAACCATCAACTTCTCATACTGGACCTTCTTCACATCATCTTTATATGGAGCTCAGATGTGGTGGCCTTCATCTCAGCACCCTAATTATCCAGACAACTATGCAAATATAAGCACACGGGCATCTTTCGACTTTCTGTTATCTATAATAAATTGGAAGGGCTTGTAATGGCTGAGTGATAATTTCATTAGAAGATTCAAAATAATGAATTGGTTACTTTGGTTGAGCATTTCATTTCAGAGAGATTTTGAAATTCTACCTAAGTTTAAGAAGGTTTCCTACAACGAACAATGAAGATAATCAAATCTAGGTAAGTTTGCATATACAGGTTAAGAATCAATAATTCTGCATATGTAACATTCTAAGAATTAGTTATTTAGATTGGATTGTTAGATATATAAAATTGGATTTACAAAGTAAATTATAAAGTTTTCGTTTGCCTTTCTTTTATCTTATTTTTTCCAACAAACTTTTATATGAAAAGTCAAAGATTGCTTCTCTACATTTTTTGATGGTATCTTAATAATTCCAAGAGGATTCATGTTTAGTATGTTTTTTGATGGTATCTTAGTAATTCCAAGAGGATTCATGTTTAGTATCCTTAGTAATCCCAAAAGGATTCATGTTTAGCACTTGCTGGCATGGAATTAACCAAATACTTATTGCCCAATAACATTGATGACATCGGGTTGAGCTAACTCCTTCCCTTATCTATTGTTATGTTGCCTATTTTTGTTTCAAAATCTGTCATTATTGACATGTCTTTATTTTGGTTTAGTGACCCCTTTTCCTTATTGTTTTTATCTTTTTAGCAATCTGTCTTCTTCTCTTGTATTTTCTGTTTCTGTGATCTAAACTCCAACTGGACATTTGTATAATATGCACTTTCTTATTTTCACCTATTTCCCACATTTGTATAATATACACTTTCTTATTTTCACCTATTTCCCATTTTAGATTTTTAGATTGTTTTTTTTTTTTCAAATGATTTTTCTTTGAATTATTTTATTTCAAAGATAATTTCACTTATTCAACATTGTTGCCCTATAAATATATTTACCTTGAATTTTTCATACAGGGATAATTATGCCTTATCAAGTTTTCCTTGAATTTTTCTTACATGGATAATTATCAAGTTTTGTTTGCGAACAGTTCAATTGCTGCCCTCTTATTGTAGGTTGTTTGTTCACCTTATGAATCAGTTGTAATTTTGATACAACAAATTGAAATGCATGGGAAAAAGACAATATAATGTGCGAATCCAAGGGTATGAATAGATTAAGAATTGTCTGTTCACCTGTTGTGATTTTGATACGACAATTGAAATGCACGGGAAAAAAATACAATATGTATTTAAGGTATGGGTATGAATAGATAAGAATTTTACAAAATAAATAAATGCAGTTAGATACCACTCACGATGTGCTTCTCTGTGAAGGCTTTGGAATGGTTTATTATTTATTTAATATATATTTTTTTCTTAATAAGATTATTTATTAAAATTTTAATGAAATTTAGATTTATTTTTGACACATAGAAGTTACATATTAAAAAAATTAATAATAAATGTTTTAAATTAATTTTATTATTATTTAATAATAGATATTTCAAACATTAAGTCAAATTTATCTTTAAGATACAAAGAAGTTAGGTATGAGTAAAGTTGATATACTAGATAAGTAGTTTTAATGATCAAAGAAGGATTGTATTGTTTAAAAATAATAATAAGAAAAACATCAAAATCAAATTAATTTTTTCTTACACGAGAAGAATTAAGTGTTAATTTTCATTAAATATTAATGAGAAAAAGAGTTAGGATGCTTTATTTATATTAAAAAAAAAGTTAAAAAATTAATATTGGAAAATTTTAAAAAAGTTAGGATATTTAGTAAAAAGTTATATGTAGAAAGGGTAAAACTTAAATTGACCATATAAGGTAATATCTTAAAAATGCAATAGGATTTAGAAATTAAGGATAGGTATAAAATAGGAAAATTAAAAAGTAAGATTATTAGATAAGAAGAATTTAATATACATTATTATAAGGAAAGAAGGTAAGGGATCATATTAGGAAATTGAGAAAAAATTAGTAGTTATTATTAATTAGTATTATTATTATTAATTTTAGTTGGCTTGATTCTTTGATGTAGTAAAGGGATCTAGCTACTGCTCACCTCCGAATCACTTTCCTTTTAGATTTTGAGGATGTTTAACAATCTCAATTGCTTTTCTAAACTTATGTTTATAGTAAATTATCCACCTTAGCAATAACCCTTGTATGCTCAAGACACAATTAGTGTATGGTGTTGTGGGAGTGTTGGTAGAAAGTAGAGGTACATAAACAATCAAGTCTGATATCATCTTCATGTTCTTTAATTGTTAATTGAAAATGATCCTAACCAATGAATGGGTGAATGGGTAAGACTTAGTACTTACAAGATTAAACTAGTAATTCATGAGGGTCAACAAACTATGTAAGCAATGTACATGTGAAAGTCGAAGAAGACAAAAATGATAATGTCAGAGGAAAATAGAGGATTAAATGTAATAAGAAAATTGAATAGGAGAGAAGGCGCAGGAATGAGAAGTGAAGGGGCATGGTTGTTGGCCTCCCCATACTCCCATCTCTCCCTATTTCTTCCTTCACTCTCATTCTCAAAGGGTCTTTTCGACAAGGAGACGAGGATGCACAAAGAACATCAACTACATTGTAACCAGAGATTTTTAGAATGAAAAGACTGAGCCTCATTCAAACCTAGTTTTCCCATTTGGGTTTCCAAGGTAAAACATCTGAGTTCATGGTGATTTCTTATGTTTGATTTCATTTTGTTGAGTTATAACTTTGTTGTTTGCTTCATTTATGTGATAATATATGGATTCCCATGTGTTTTGAATTGTTGCCTATATTTGAATTCTAATGGAAATGAGGCACCACAATAGCTCTGGAATGTCCATTGTTTATTTTCTATCGAAGTCTAAGATCAATGGTTATTAGAAGTTTTATGTTTCTACTTTTCATGTAGTTTACTAATTCCTATCCTTCATATCTAGCAAGCTATCCCTCACAAGTCGTTGGGCATTTTTTCTCTTTCCCTAGGGGAATTTATCTTCCCCACAACCATAGGTCCTCTTCCTTTTGAGTGATTATGCATTGCTAGGATGAATTATTCCTTCCCCGAGCTAATATTCTATTGCATGGGGTGAATTTATCTTACCTAAGTCGTTTTGCCTCATCCACGCGGTAGTACGAGGTCCCTACAGGTCGTACATTATGTGTATGAATTTTTCCTTACTCTCTGTACCATCGATCAATTGTTTGAGTCAATTTTATCTCTCAAGGGTCAATTTTTCCTTAGATGAACATTTCCTCTTCCCCTTAGGCCATACAAACCACACACAACCTTTTTCTCTCTCTCTATGGGTGTATCAATCAATTACCGGGTGTTCCATTTCATTGTTGGGTGGTGAATTTATTGTTGGGTGTTTTCTTCTCCTTGGTTTATAGATTACTTTGTTGGTCGGCTTAATTATATAGATGGGTCGATTCATTGTTTGGCTAATTCATTTATTTGGTCATTCTCACTTGTAAATCAACTTAAATCTATTGCTTGTCAGTTTAATTACATTGTTGCATGAGTTCCTTTCACTTGGAACGTTATTCTATGCCTGAGGAAATGTAGGTAAATTCTGGATCTGTCCATTGATTATGCAAATAATAAAATTTCTTTTGAAACTGCACTTCGTCCTCATTTGAGATATGCTGGATTGTGGACTAGAGATCCACATATCTTAGAAAAAATTGGGAAAACTAAAGCAAGGAGTAGAGGTTCGTATCAACTCAAAATATTCATGTGGAAGCTTTATTTATTTTGCTGAGAATGTTTCTAGAATTGATTTTCCTAGACATTAAACCTTGCTTATAGTCAAGAGAATTATTGACATAACTCAACCAAATAAACCTTCAAACGATCTTTCCAAAGAAGAATGATAACATGGAAAGAAAAACTCTTAACAAGGTAAATGTCAACAAGAAAATGAGGCTGAGGGAATGGTTATAGAGGGTACTATGGTTTCAAATAAACAACAACAACTCCTAGAGAGAAAAATCACTCATTGAGTTTGGAGTCTTGAAGATAGGTGAACCCAACAAACATTGGACACCATAGGTCCATGATTCCACTTATTCCAACTAATGGCAGAGTAAAATCTCAGTGAGCATAAGGAAAGAAGCATCCTCACCTTCTTGTTGGAGAATAAGTGGTTGTGGTGTGTAGGTTACAACCAAGAATAAGCCTTCGGAATTGAGAAAGTGATTGCATGTTTCTATATCAATGCTAGTGAATGAAAGGAAGAGTGGAGAGGGAGTGTGTTGATGGACAATGGGTCTTGGGAGAGTGTTGATGGATAGTGGTCTCGACCTTTCACCATACACCAAGAATAGATTGCAGAACTCAAAAGACCCCATTGGCATAATCAATCAACAGGGGTACATGTTATTTATTGCATTGATCACTAAATACAATGTGTAGGTTACATTAGTCATCAGTGTCCCACTTTGGTAGATATATTATAGGCCTTATAGCCATTTGAAGAACACTAAGAAAAGCTTAGTGTATAGGAGAGAAGAACCAAGATCCTTGTACAATGCAGAGCATAGAGGCCTAGTAGCCTCTCAAAGATAGAGACATTGTACATCGCAAAGGAACAAGCCTAACAACGTTGTTGGAGATAGAGCACTCTGTACAAGACTGAGACAAAGACAATAATTTTTGTGCATAGTATCCATGTTGGTGAAGTGAGTGGACTATAAGTCCCTCGCTAACGGATAAAAAAAGACTGACCAATTTCCCCAATATATGATTTCCCAAAGGAGTAGGGGATCTCATAAACACATTTGTATTGAAGGGGATTGATAGGGTCATTTTTGAAAACAATGATAATGTTATACTTCCTAAGAATTCTAGTTAACTTGTCGATAACACCTTGAATGAAGGGAAGGACCATTTTTTCTTATTTTCTTATTTTAATATCTATTCCCTTTTTAAGATATCAACATAATTTGTTAGTTTTTTATTTTCCCCTTTTTTCATAATAATAATAATAATAATAATCTGATTTTAAGGTCACGACCAAGCCAAAAACCAAATTGGTGTATGAGACCCCCTTGTTTGTTCGATAGGGGACCCCCTTCATGTAGCGATTTGATTGCTAAAGTCTACATAGGCATATATACCCTACCCCCTTTGAATTTGAACTTGTGACCTCTTAGGAAGAAACCTTTTAATAACTATCTTATTTTTTTCCTCTTAATATAATTTTTTAATTTTTTTTTTTGTATAAAGTATTCCATATATTATCTTATATCTACTATTAATATCTCATTTATTTCCCATTAATTTTTATTAAAGATTAACCTTTAATTTTTCCCTTTTAAGAAATTCTTCCTAACATAATGTTTTCTCATATTTAATGCTTAGCATATTGGTCATATTTCAAGCTTTCTAATTCTGGTTGCTTATGGTTTTCATAAGATTTTCAATTAACCTTTTTATAATGAATTATCCTAAATTAAAGATAATTAATTATTTTTTCTAACTTATTCTATGGATTTGTCACAATGTAATCTTTCGGATTTGTGAGTGTAATCTTTCTTTGATTATTAAGCCAAATTATCTTGGTTTTACATTTGTGTCGTCATTCTTATGCTCTTCATTAACTATTTTTACTAACTTATTGTATGTGTTTTTTTTTTTGTGATTTTCTTATTATTACTTTCTGTTGGAGATTTGCAACTTTGGGTAGTCATTCTCCACAAGAAAGTGCAAGAAAACCCATCTACACCATTACAGAAGCCCCAGGAAGAAGTTGAGGACCCATGAAGAGAAGTTGGCTCCACAGGAAAAATAATAATAAAATTGAAAACCAAGAAATAAGAAGTCGGCTCTACACTGGCACCCAGATCAGTATAAATACAGGACTGACTCATTTCATTTTGATAGTCAGACAACTCCTTCTACAGTGCACACAAGATAGTTGCAGTTGCATTTTTGGTTGTTTCACTATTTTTGGGTTACTGGTTATCTTGGAGAGTGCGCCATACTTGGAGAAGTTCTTGCTTGGTTTTTCTTGGTCATATTATTGAGGAGCTAGGTCTTGGTTGTTAATATTATGGTAGTTACGGGAGGTATTTACCTCCATGTGTGAACCTGATGAGAATAGAAGACTTCGGAAAGCAAGAGAAAACCCTAATGAGTTGGCTAATAAACCTAGAAGTCTTGTCGGCTCAAGAAGATAATTTATATTAGGTTATTAACCTCCAAGAGAAGAAGTCGACCAGAAATAATAATAATATACTGAACAGACACATATCTAGAAGGAGAAGTCGGCCCCAGCGAATCTGGCAGAACCAGTATAAATACAGGGCACCAGTTCTCATTTGACAGCATCTCAGAATTGCAGTTCCCAGTTTGGTGTGCACTGTAGTTCCCAGTCTGGTGCGCACATGTGGAGGAGGGTTGCAGGTGCAGCTGCAACAACAACTAGTTTTCAGTATTGGCTTGGACTATCTCTTGGCTAGGGTTTTGACTATCTGATCAGCTATTATTGGTGCGCTATCCTTGGAGGATGATGCGCTACACCTTGTTTGTCTATCTAGCCTAGGGTTTGCTTCCAAAGTAATTCTCAGTCAATGTTAAGGTGCTCAGAGGGTGTGTTAGGCCGATGGTTGGGTGACAAGGGTATCATCAATGGTAAAACGAGCACACAATCTTCTATATTCTAACATTGGTGATGCTAGCCTTGGGGAGGATCTTTTCTGTATGGTATTTTGGCTATTGATGGTGATGTACTGGTAATATCATGGACTAAATTATTCTAGAGAAAGGTTGATGGGTTTTCTCCCAAGGTTGGGTTTCCTAGGATAAACTCTTGTGTTCTTGTGTTTATTGTACATGGTTAATATTTCTAGATCTCATTATTTACGCTGCATTGTTATAGTTGATATTTTCAGTGTATAGTTATTTTATGATAATGGTTGTATGGAAGTAAATATTTCTATTAATCATAAGGCAATAACTATCAGATATGAGAATCATGTAAACACCAACATGGTATCAAAGCTAGTTGAAATATTGCCACTGCATAGTTACAGTTGCACTTGCAGTTACAATTGCATTTACCAGTTACAATTTTCAATTACAGTTGTAGTTTCCAGTTGCCAATTGTGAAAACATTGATATTAAAAGACAAGTTGGATAATGCTACGAATTTCAGAGGTATGCACTTATATAGGTTTCCAAGTTATATCATTTAGCAGAGTATGAGGGTGTTTGCAGGGGATGTAAAAGGGACCTTGTCCAAGCAATGACCCAAAGGGATAATTAGATCTAGTGCACTCAAAGGAATAACATGTTAATATTATGGTAGCTTCGGGAGGTATGAACCTCTATTCTGACCGATGACAAGATTAGAATACTTCGGAAGGAAGCAAATAAATGAAGAAAACCCTAGACAGGTTGTCGGCTGCATAAATATATTTAATATGAATTTATTAATACCCAGAAGGAGAAGTCGGCCCCAGTTAAACTGCCCAGACTACTATAAATATAGGGCGCCAGTTCTCATTATCATCATCTCAGCAGTTGCAGAGTGAACTGGATCTGTGCAGGTGCAGTTGCAGCTTGTGCGCAAGTTTCTGAGAAGGTGTGCAGTAACCTCTGGGTGGGATTATCTGATCATCTTGGGTTCTATTCTTGCTTGGTGCATTAGCCTTTCTTAGATATTGGATTTCTACCAAGATTCTCTTCTCTGTCAAGGTCAAGGTGCTCAGAGGGTGGCTTCGGCCTATGGTTGGGTGATGAGGGTATCGTCAATGGCAAAACGAGCATAATCTTCTATATTCTAACAGGTTATGGGCCCACACCCCCTTCAATCAGCCTAAAACGCTGGAAGGAAGCATAGCCGCTAGATATTGAGCTCGTTGAGGAACTGCCTCTAGGGTTACTAGCAGGAGTAGCTTCCAAAAACACTGTAGCTAGGGTTACTAGCAGAAGCAGTTGCAGAAACCCTAAATCTCCGATCCGGCACATTGTGATGGAGCATCTCGCCCAAGAAGAAGATATTCAGATGCGCCCTAACTCAACACACCTCTTGTCTCTCTCAGAAGACAGAAATGACGAAGTTGAATTTTTGGATCAAGGCATGACCAGTTACCAGTCAACCGAAGACATGTGTGAAACAATCAGTCTTTTACACTACTCAACACTTATCGGGACGATTGAAGATGATATGTGGATAATCGATAGTGGATCTTCCAGGCACATGAAGGGACATCAAGCCAGACTCTCAAATCTAAATGAGAGAAAGACATAGTACAAAGTGGAGCTTGGAGACAAAATCACTTACCCCATCGAAGGATTTGGACAAGCCTCCGTCAAGTTGGAATCAGGTAATCATGCTCACTTAAGCAATGTTTTATATGTACCTGGTTTAGAAAAGAATATTGTATCAATATCATGTTTACAAGACAAAGGAAACATAATAGCCTTCATGGATGGAAAGGTGTTATCATGGCATAAGAATTCCAGCATAGAGGATGCTAGGGTTATTGGAAGTTGTGAAGGAAATTTGTATAGACTACTAGAACGAAATGAAGAAGATCTAGTACATGACGAAGTCAACCCTAATGAGATTTAGCATAGAAGGTATGCTCATATCAATTATCAAGCATTACTTTTCCTCAGAAAAATGGTTGAAGGAATACCAGAATTGAAATCCACACATGAAGGAATTTGCAAAGGATGTGCCCTTGGGAAGAATATCAAGAAACCATTCCCAAGAAGCAACAACAAATCCAAGGAAATCCTAGATCTAATACACTCAGATGTTTGTGGTCCAATCAAAAGACGTATTTGTACCTACTTAAATCAAAAGATGAAGTATTCAGCAAGTTCCAAGAATTCAAGGCAGAAATAGAAAACCTTACGAACAAGAAGATCAAGAAATTAAGAACATATAATGGAGGAGAATACACCTCGAAGGATTTTGTTGCATTCTGCAAATCGGCAAGGATTAGGAGGGAGCTGACTGTTCCTCATAATCCTCAACAAAACGGTGTAGCAGAAAGAAAGAACAGATCTATCGAAGAAATGGTAAAAACCTTATTGAACGATCAAGGTCTATCCATGTTTCTATGGGGAGAAGCAGGAATCATGGGAATATATGTACATAATAGAATACCTCATCGCATATTGAAGGACATGACACCAAAAGAAGCATTTTCAGGTAAGAAACCTAACGTAGAAAATCTAAGAATATTTGGATGTCCAGTCTACTCTCATATTCCCAAAGATAAAAGTAATAAACTAGAACCCTCAGGGAAGAAGGGGATATTTGTGGGATATAGTGATTCATCCAAAGCTTATAGAATATATATTCCAAAACAACACAAGATAGAAGTTAGCAGAGACATAATGTTCAATGAAAATATGGCCTTAAGGAAATCCATCGAAGAAATTATAGAAGAAGAGGAACTTGAAGAACCAAATGAAGAAAACACAGAAAACGAAGATAATGAAAAGGATCAACCTGATCATCCTATGGAACCAGGTGAGAACATTGATTCAGATATCATACCAAAAACCAAGAAGCGACCAACTTGGATTGAAGCTACATTATAAGACGCAGAAAGAATCAAGGTTCCAGAAGGAACATCCAGAAAGAGTAAAAAACCGAAAAGATTCTCAAGTTATGCAACATACATGACGGAAATTCTAGATGAAGAACCTACTACATTTGAAGAAGCATTCCAAAAGGGACAATGGAAAGAAGCTATGGCGGAAGAACATCAATCCATTATGAAAAATGAAGTATGGGAAATTGTACCCAGACCTAAAGAAAAATTAGTGGTAACCTCAAAATGGGTATATAAGATCAAACATGCAGCAGACGGAAGTGTGGATAAATATAAGGCAAGATTCGTGGCTAGAGGGTTCTCCCAAAAGGAGGGAGAAGATTATGACGAAGCCTTTGCTCCGGTGGCAAGGTATACCTCCATCGGAGCTATCATATCTCTTGTCACTTCCATGGGATGGAATCTACACCAGATGGATGTAAAGACAGCCTTCCTCAATGGATCTATTGAAGAAGAAGTGTATATTGAACAACCTCAAGGATTTGAGGTACATTCCAGAGACACTCACATTTGCAAATTGAAGAAAGCTCTATATGGACTCAAGCAAGCTCCAAGGGCTTGGTACGCCAGAATGGACAACTATCTAACAAGACTTGGTTTCTTCAAGAGTCATGCAGATCCAAACCTTTATTACAAAGTCGTGGATAACACACCTATGATTCTACTATTATATGTCGATAATCTATTCATAACAGGTGAAGAATCTCTAATTATCCAGTGTAAGAAGGAATTAGCCTCTGAATTTGATATGAAAGATCTAGGTCTCATGCATTATTACTTGGGACTAGAAGTATGGCATAAGCGTGGTGAAGTATTCCTTGGACAAGGAAAGTACGCAATAAATATCCTTTAGAAGTTTGGAATGATGGACTGTAAGTCCATGGACACTCCTATGAATGCGGATATAAGAAAAGTGAAAGTCTCAGATTCCGATCTAGTAGATCCATCTCTATATCGACAACTAATTGGATCATTGATGTATTTGGTAAATACTCGACCAGATATTTTCTTTGTTGTAAATACATTAAGTCAGTTCCAGGTGGAACCTAGACAAGATCATTGGATAGCTGCAAAGCATGTCCTAAGATATATTCATGGGACAATAAACTATGGCTTGAGATATACCGCATCCAGTGATATCCAACTTCATGGATTCACAGACTCTGATTGGACAGGAAGTGCAGAAGACATAAATAGTACTTTAGGTATGTGTTTCATCTTGGGCTCCAGTATGATATCTTGGGGTGGCAGGAAATAGAAGTCTTCCGCACTTAGTACAACAGAAGAAAAGTATATGGCAGCTTGTGAAGCATGCACAAAAGCAGTATGGCTAAGGAAGTTAATCTCCGATTTATTTGATCAGACTCCAGAATCGGCCATAATATATTGTGATAATCATAGTTGTATAAGATTATCTGAACATCCAGTGTTTCATGAAATGTTGAAGCACATTGAGATCAAATACTACTTTATTTGAGATAAAGTACAAGAAGGAAAGGTAAAGCTTGAGTATATCCCCACTGATGAGAAGACAGTAGACATCTTGACAAAACCTCTATCCAGAATCAAGTTTGCATATTTCCGAGAGAAGATGGGGATCGTGGAAATAACTCCCTTAGCTGAAAGGGAAGATTCTCCAAGATAGGAGAAGGTATGGAAAAATATTCTTGAAAAAAAATTATTTTTGTGATTTAAATAACTCTCTAGTTAGGAGGGATCACTGAAAATATTATCTCTGTAATTGAAAAATAGTCCAGATTGGACAGATTCTTTCCTGTTTGGAAAGTGGATTGAGATTTCTAACGGACAGTGACTTTCCATTGTGGTTAACATGGGAGGTAGTCTGATCGCTGATGTATCATAGACAACGACTTCCCATTGTGGTTAACATGGGGAGTGGTCTAGGGCAGTCTCTTTTCTTGAGGGTTACTCAAGAAGACTGGCCTGCCTCGCCGGACAACGATTTCTCATTGTGGTTAACATGAGGAATGGTTTGTTTTGGAGGTTGATGCAGGACAATCTTTTCCTCTTGTGGTTAACAGAGGAAATGGTCATGACAGTCATTCCTTAGGGTTATACATTCTCTCCAGGGCACACTTTGATTAGTGTAGAAGGAATGGTCCAGGATGGGGAATGTTCTAGGCTCAACAATCAGGGACAAACATTCCTTAGGGTTGTACATTCTCTCCAGGGCGCACTTTGATTAGTGTAGGAGGAATGGCCCAGGGTGGGGAATGGTCCAGGATAAACATTCCTTAGGGTTTACATTTTGTCCAGGGTTCACTTTGATTAGTGTAGGAAGAATGGCCTAGGGTGAGGAATGGTCCAGGCTCAGAAATTAGAAATAATCCTTCTTCCTTGTTTGAGAAGAATGGGGTAGATAGCCCATTGTTGATGTTCTATACTAAGGGCATATATTCTTTCATATCTCACAGACGTGAGTGAAAGATTGGCTCATATGATTCAGTTTTTATCATAACATTGTTTCTATGCAGGTTGCTATCAGATGTTTGTTATGAAGAATATATGACAGTAGATGTAAACTACTGTAGTGGATATGTTCCACTGTTTGTGAGGCATATATTCTTTTAGAACTCACAGATGTGAGTGAAAGATTGGCTCGGAGACTTCTTGCCTCCATACAATAGAGATATATTACTGTGGTGGATTTGCTCCACTGTTTTTGACTATGTGTCACAGTTTGAGTAGTTGCGTACTACCTGAATAGACACAGGTGTGTTCTATCAATTGATATTGTACTAGTTGTCATAGGAGATTATCTAGTTGGATAATAATGACGGTGCTCATGTTGCTACTAGTTGAATGGTCTGTTGTTCTCAAGACCATACCTCCCTAGCTAGGAGGGAGTGTTAATATTATGGTAGCTTCGGGAGGTATGAACCTCTATTGTGACCTATGACAGGATTAGAATACTCTGGAAGGAAGAAAATAAATGAAGAAAACCCTAGACAGGTTGTCGGCTGCAGAAATATATTTAATATGAATTTATTAATACCCAGAAGGAGAAGTCGGCCCCAGTTAAACTGCCCAGACTACTATAAATACAGGGCGCCAATTCTCATTATTATCATTTCAGCAGTTGTAGAGTGAACTGGATCTGCGCAGGTGCAGTTGCAGCTTGTGCTCAAGTTTCTGGGAAGGTGTGCGCTAGCCTCTCGGTGGGATTATCTTATCAACTTTGGTTCTATTCTTGCTTGGTGCATTAGCCTCTCTTGGCTATTGGATTTCTACCAGGATTCTCTTCTTTGTCAAGGTCAAGGTGCTCGGAGGGTGGCTTCAGCCTGTGGTTGGGTGACAAGGGTATCGTCAATGGTAAAATGAGCACAATCTTCTATATTCTAACATAACATACCCTCCCTAGCAATTAAGACTCCAGGTTTGTATATCAGGTTTGATATTTTTATATTGTTGCATGTTAAATAAATATTAATAATAATAATAATCTATTTTTAAGGTCACGACCAAGACAGCACACCAAATTGATGTATGAGACCCCCTTGTTTGTGGGACAAGGGATCCCCCTCCACCCAACGATTTGACTGGTAAAGTCTACGGAGGTATACATACCCTACCCCCATCTGGATTTGAACCTGTGACCTCTTAAGAGGAAACATAGGTTCTTAACCATTGTAACTGAGACAACAGTCTTTAGATATCTATTACTTCTAAGTAATTTTTCTATTAAATGTTTTGAATATTGTTAGTACGATGATAATTGTGTAAATGCTCATTGTTTAGTACTAATGATGTACTTGTTTTCAAGGTAGAATTGATATCCTCTAGGAAATGTTCTTGGTCTTTGTCTTAGTCCCGGGAAGGTTACTATGGATGTCACAACATTAGAAAAGTGTTGCTCTTGTATTTTGTTCTTGTTTTGTTACGGGAAGGTTACCACGGAGGAATGATTGGTAACAACACTGGAAAAGTGTTGTTCCTATTTCCCATTTTTTATTCTTGTTCCTATTTCCTTATCATAAGAATATTGTACTTGTATGTTAATTTTTATGCGCTTGTTCCGAGAAGGTCACAGGGGATAGCTTTGAGATGAAGCTATAGTGACGGTTGCAGGAGGAAACAGATTAGATGGTCTCTAGTTTGAGACATGGAGTAGACTATCTAGACTTGAAGTTGTATACATGACAATATTCATCCATATACCAAAGGTGAAGAAGACAAAGTTAGAACCTTCCAAAAAGAAGGATAATTTTGTGGCATACAGAGTGTTCCACGTGGAGATTGATATTGAGGAGCAGGTGTCTCCATCAGTGGTGAGGTAGACATCCCCACCTAGTACCAGTTTAGAGGAAACTAGAGTTCATAGGGAGTTAACCCTCAAGATCCATTGGGGAGGAGAAACCTCTTAGGACAATTCATTGGAGATCAAATTTCAAAAGATGCAGAGGGAGTAGATCGCTCTAGAGATTGTACATACTTAGAGGGAGTCATGTTTCAAAGAAATCATGGTATTTGAGGATCGATGGATACTTGATGAACTTGGTTTTAAACAAGAATGTACAGAGTGAGCCTAATCTCAGAGAGAGTCAGTTGGCTCAAGAGAGACGATTATTTAGAGGGAGTTCCCCCCTCATATCCAGGTGGAAGAGATACATCTCTCAGGATTGACAAACAAGTGTCATGAGTTTAGGAGGAAAGCAAGAAGCTTCATAGGAAAGAGGCTTCTAGGATATGTGATCTTGCTACAATGATAGAGGAGGAAGCCAGTCAGGAGGACTCGGTATGGATTTTTTATTAGCCATAAAGGGGGCAACCAATGAGGCAGATTGGACAACAAGACCTGCTCCAGTGCTAGTGGGAGTTGGCCTCAGAGTTCGAGATGGTGGATCCTAGCCATATGTACTCTTCGTATAAGAGGTGCGACAAGATCATATGAGATCTGCAATAGATTGGATCCTTGATGTACATGGTTATTGCAAGGACAAATATTTTCTTTGCAGTGAGCACCCTAAGAAAGTATTTGGTTGAAGTTAAGACAATTTTAGTGGGTGGGAGGGAAACATGGTACAATTGGATATGGTTTTTATTAGGTGATGAAGTGAGGATGCAAAGATATATAGATTCTGATTGAGAAGGAGTGTAGTAGACAGATTGAGCAGCTCAGGGTCCTTCTTCAGCTTGGAATCAATTACGATTTCTGGGATAAGATGGAAGCAAGATTTTGTAGCACCCAGTAAAATAGAGACAGAGTATGTCACATCCAGTGTCACAAGTTGTGAAGTGGTACAACTTCATAAGCTTCTTACAATAATTCATCCGAGACATGGTACAGAAGGGAGCAATGAATCTCCAATACTTATCCACAAATGAGCAGATTGCAGATATCCTCCTAGAGTGGCCGTGCTGATTTGGATGAGGAGGATGATACATAGGATCAACCACGCTGATTTGGCTAGCGATGAGCATTGCTGTTTCAACATCGGGAAGACGTTCTCTGATATTGGTCATGCACGGGGCTATGCTAGTGTTGATATGACCAAGGGAGAGTGACACATTCACTCATGTGGCTTTGATAGTGGTTAATGGCCCAGGTATGTTGATGGAATCGGGCAAACGTTCTATTAGATTTGTCATTCACGGGGATATGCTAGTGCTGATATGACCAATGGAGAATGATTCATTCACTCACAGGGATCTACTAGCGGTGAATGGACCAGGTATGTTGATGTTCTCCAGGTGAGGGAAGACATTCTTCCTAGATTGGTCATGAACAGGGATATGCTAGTGTTGATATTACTAAAGGAGAATGATTCACTCATCCATGAGGATTTTCTAGTGGTGAGTGGCCCAGATAAGCATTAGGAAGACATTATCCCAGATTGGCCATGCACGGGGCTATGCTAGTGATGATATGACCAAGGTTAATGATTCATTCACTCATGGGGCTCTGCTAGTGGTGAATGGACTAGGTGAAGTCCTTCTCCTGTTAAGGAGTTGATGGAATCAAGATGCTATCACATGCATATTCCAGGATGGAATGCATGTGCGGAGATGGCTCATGAAGACAACCTTTCTATGACAGAATAAATCAAAGTATGGAGAATGCCTCCCTCATTGAGAGATATTTTTTGAGATTTGCAACTTACGACAGTCATTCTCCACAAGAAAGTGTAAGAATACCCATATACACCAATACAGAATCCCTAGGAAGAAATTTAAGACCCAGAAAGAGAATTCGACCCGACAAGAAAAATAATAATAAAATTGAAAACCCAGAAATAAGAAGTCGGCCCGAGACTTCCGCGGAGATCAATATAAATACGGGATTGGATCATTTCATTTTGACAGTAAGACAACTCCTACGGAAGTGCACAAAAGACAATTTCATATGTAGTTTTGGTTGTTTCTCTATTTTTGGGTTATTGGTTATCTTGGAGAGTGCGCCACACTTGGAGAAGCTCTTGCTTGGTTTTTCTTGGTCATATTATTGAGGAAGTATTGGTGATGCTAGCCTTGGGGAGGATATTTTTTGTATGGTATTTTGGCTATTGATGGTGATGTACTGGTAATATATTGAACTGAATTCTTCTAGAGAAAAGGTTGTTGGGTTTTCTCCCAAGGTTGGGTTTCCAAGGATAAACTCTTGTGTTCTTGTGTCTACTGTACATGATTAATATTTCTAGATCTCATTATTTCCAATGCATTATTATAGTTGAGATTTTCAATGTATAATTATTCTATGTTAATTGTTTTATGAAATTAAATCTTGTTATTAATCATAAGACAATAACTATCAGATCTGAGAATCATGTAAACACCAAAATTTTTAACTAGTGTAATATTCCTTTGATTATTAAACCAATTTATCCTGGTTTTACATTTTTGTCATTATTCTTATGCTATTCATCATTATAGAAATAATATAAATGGAATGACATAAGATTTATTCATACTTAACTTCTCTATATTCTAACGATGAATTTGGATTAAGGTTTGAAACATCCACTATTAAAAATCTTAGTGGATATTTATTTATTTATTTTTATTTTTATATTTATTTTTATTGTTATATAATTTAGGAATTCTTCCAATTAACTTAATGAAAAACATAGACTTTCCCTTTATGGTAATATTCTAATGAATTGTATCCTACCTACAAACCTTTAAATCACCCCTTAGTTAAGGGTTGTGATGGGGGAATCTACTCCACCCAATTCGCAGCCAACGGTCTTGAGTTTTAGGTTTGTTTTCTCCAATGGTAGGTTTGGCATGGGTGTTTTCAAGTTTGATAAAGTAGATTATGACATCTTCAGCGATACAAGGATCTTGGTTTGTAAATCTTCCAAAGAAAACTTTATTTCCATGATGTGTTGCATTGACAAAAAATTGTTGTAGGTGGTTGTTTGAAAGGTTGGCCATGGAGACATTTAGAGCCTTATGCCACCTATTATTAAAGGTTGAGTTGGTTTTCTTATATTCTTGTTTAATTTTGAATAAGGTGACTAGATTTTATTCATCCCATTTAAGTATGTTGAAATGTTAGGATAAATTTCTCAATAATTTTTGGATGTTTGTATACAAAGAAAGGGGGTAGAACTAGTGAATACCATCCCTAGTCATGGAATGTAGGGAGAGTTTTAGGGCCAAGTTGTTGTCATGGAAGAACTCAACATAGGTAAGGAAAAATACTTCAATGTGATGCTTGGGTTTTTATGTGGCGAGTAAACTAGTACATCTATATGTTTCTAAGTAAAATAGCTTATGCTGGTACATACATATAATTCTTAAAATATTTTTGATTTGCTAAATGCATGCTCCTCTTTGGATATTGATTGTAGTTGGTGGAATTTTTGGCTATTTGAAATGTGGAACTACCAAATCACTTGTATCAAGAGGTTTTTCAACATTTTTGTTTACTATGTTCATACTCAACTTCCAACAAGGCTGGCATTTGCATCACTAGTTGGACTTTGTAAGAATTTGACATAGCTTCAATTTGTTAGATCATGAGCATTGTATTCAATAATTGATTGTTTAATTATAATTATATTAATACGTTTTTGTCATAATAGAAAAATGTGATTGGGGAGGAGAAATCATATTGAACTCTCAATTAATTAGAAATGATTTTCTTTCCCATCCAATTTCCCCATGAGCTAAACAAAATTTAAAAAACAACAAGCTTAAAAGTTAGGGTTCAAGACAAAAATGTTTCTTTGATAGCATGTATGTCTCTACCTTGTAAACCCAACAACCTAGATGCATTTATTTTTCAAATTAAACAACCCATATTTGTCTTTCTCTAAAAAATGAGTTTCATCACCTTTTCCTTGGAAAATCGAAGGCTAGAGTCATTTTTCCATAGAGAGAACAATTTTCCATAATTTGCAAGAAAACATGTTAGGGTCATAAATTTCATGTGAATTTTTTTTTGTTCCCTTAGATTGATAAGATGGGATAATTTTGTTAGTGTCCAAAAAATGGCTATAATAAATAGGTCAATGGGAAGTAGCATAATGATTTTCCTACTCGGATGTAGAAAACCCCTTGTGCTTACATTGTTCTTAGAGTCATGACAAATTGCTTACTTAGTAGTAGGTTGTATGGTGTGTTGGCTTTGATTTTGCATTGGGAGAAATTATTTAATTAGAAAAACTATTGCATATATATATATATCCTTTTATAAGAAGCACTTCAAGAGACATGCCCTATGGTGCTCCTCTACAAAGAGTGGACTTCCTTTGACTTGGGTACCAATTTTGAGGGGTATCTATTCACAAAAAGTACTTGGAACTTGTAGACACTCTAATCCCTTTGAAATTGATACCATAAAGGTTGGAGTCAATATAATTGATTTGTTATTACACTATATAACGAAAAATCTTGGCATATGATTCTTAGCTTTCTAAAGTACAAAGAACAATGTAATGTTATGAGTTAGTATCCCTACCACCCTACAACCACAATGTCATGCACAAATCTACGTGCATTAAAACGAAATAGAAATATTAGCATACAATACACCCTATTCAAACTCTAGGGGTATAGGTGAGATGTCCTCCTTGATATTTTATGTCCTTCTGATGTCCTTCTTTAGTGAGGGGATGTATATGCCCATTTCAAGATTACCATCATTGATATTGTGTGAAGTCTATAGCTTATGATAATAAATTTAGGATAAAGTCGACAATGAACGTACTTGGATTAAGAGGAAATGACAATAATAGTACTCTTGTAGTTGATATAGTGCTCTTGAATCAAAATTATGATGTTTATTATTGCACTGAAGTAGTGTTGATGGCATGCCATAAAGGTTGCTACAGTAGAGAAGTTATGCAACAGAAGAATGACATTGATTCTCTCAATTCATTTGTTTATTCATGAATATAGATTACTAGGCCTAAAATAACTACTATAATTTCGAGAATCACACTCATTATGGGAGAATAAACTTGTTGCATCATCAATTTGCGCTAGATATCCTAAAGGGATCTCAAAATATTGAGCGAAAAACTTTAGAGTCATGTCTTAGTGTTGTGGTTCCTTCACTCTCTCTAGTAAAGGAGCTTCCATTTGTTAGGTTTCATAATTATTCTAGATGCAGTGTGATTTTTTTGATGTTATCTTAGATACCCTATAAAATTGTACATGTAGTTGGATGTGTTCCCTTTTGTAAACTGCAAGAGTCATCGTTCCAAATCTATTTTTTATATATATTGTATTGCATTTTCAAGATTTACTTAGGATAATTTAATATTATTTGGTATCCATGGAAGCCTTTGCAAATTTGTCCACTTGCAGGAAAAGAGTGTAAAAGGAAATCTATATGTTCTTGCTTTGTTCAACATGATATCTAGTTTTTATAGGCAAATGCTACATGTTCATTGTTTGGTAATCTATAGTGGGCTTGTCACAATTCCTTCTTGGAATGCAGTGGGTAGATCACTTCCATGGATACTATGATTCCATAAGATAGTAATAGTCTTCTTATATGGTGGTGGGATTTATTGGGACGTGGTATCAAAAAAATTAGTGTGTCACAAAAAATTTTGATCAATAAATTGCCATGGATATTCCACTAGAACAGTACATCACAACATATCTTAAACTATTCTAAAATCTTATATTTTGTAGTTTATTTCCTTAGATCCCAGATTCATTATTTACTAGCTTTGCTTGAATTTATGAAATAAATCAATTACGAAAATGAAAGAAATGAGCAAAAGAAAACACCATCTCTACTCAAATGAACATAAGATATATCTCGGGAAACCCAATATGGGAGAAAACCCATCTAAAAGGTGAGGCCTATGCTTTTCTCTATTTTCTTCATTTATGGAAATGCAAGTACAAAGGAAGAGGTACTCACTGTGGAATTTCCTTTGACACTGTGTCATGTATGGCTACTAAATAATCTTTTCCTCCTATTTTATGCTCTCAAATTGCCACTCCTAGATGCTCTGCTCAACTATGGAACAAATACAATGCTAAATAATGGAACCTCTTCTCTTCCTAGCGGTCTGATATTTAACATAGCCCAATATCCATCTAGGGTTAGGGTTTTGACCTCTTCAACCCTCAATTAGTGATAAGGTTTGGAACTTATACAATCTTCTTGAAAATACACACATGGATAGCCCCATATGTGTGAGTAATGGGGGATACTGTGGAATCCACTCATACCACGGTGGTCAATAAAGTAGGTCAAATTGTGGGAGACATAAATTTCACATATGAGATATAATTGAGGTGTTTTTTGCATTGTTGGAAATGTATCAATGTGTATAACATCGTTGATGGGGTGTGCATAGGTTTCGTACCTTTCTAGTGGTGAAAACATCACCTCAATCAGAGCTCGTATGCGAAATTTATGCCTCCTACACACTGATCTACCTTGTTGACCACCATGGTACGAGTGGATGCAACGTCAAACCCCATTACTCATACATGTGGGGCTAGCCACATGTTTAGTTTGAATAATATTTTAGAAGTTCCAAAGCCTTATCACTAATTGAGGGTTGAGGATGCAAAAATCCTAACCCTAGACAACTATGAGGCTATGTTAAATACCAGACCACTAGGAAGAGAAGGGTTTCTATTCTTTTATATTGTACTTGTTCCATAGTTGAGAAAAACAACTAAGGAGTGGTATTTGAAAGAAAGGAAGAGTTAAGAAGACGAGTTTTTAATAGTCATTTAGGTCGCATAGTCATAGGAAACTCTATAGTGAGTGCTCCTTTCTTTGTACTTTCTATTCATAACTAAATAAAAGAAAGTAGAGGATAGGCCTCGCCGTCTAGATGAGTTTTCTCTCATATTGTGTTTCCTGGGATACACTTTTTTTTCGTTTGTGTGGATGGTGTGTTCTTTTGTTTGTTCTTTCATTTTCTTATTCAATTATTTTTTATAATATGAGCAATACGCTAGTGATAATAAAATATGATATCTAAGGAAAGAAACCTACATTAATAAAAGATTTCAATACAATACAGGATTTGTTGTGATGTATTGTTCTAGTGGAATATCCACAAAAGTTTACAAATAATATTGGTATTAGAGAAAGTTTCTTTGGGGTATTTTTGGAAAGTCGTAGGAACTAGAAGTTGGTTTAAGAAGGAATTCATAGAATCATAGCCATAGTGGATGAGTTTGTTCATAACAACCCTCATGATGCAGCGAAAGAGATATTTTTGGGGCTAGAAGAGAAATTTAATGATATCTTTCATAACATGGATATTCTCATGGTGGCTCTAGAAAACATGTTTGGACCTTTCAGAGAGGTTTCTATCTCTAACTTAGAATATGGATTGAATGAAAAATTGGTATATAGTGAAGACCCAAAAAAGGAGTCGAGAAAAGGGCCCAAGAAACAACAACCAAGTTCTAGTGCCATCACTCCATCACAACCTCTATTCAAAATGGAAGTGAAAGTGGACATTAAGGCCTACTAAGGTGAGATTGGTTTTGTTAAGTTGAATCATTGTTGCAATAGTTAGAAGTGTATAATTTCAGTGTTCATAATATACATGAAGAGTAGGAAAGTTTGTATGCTTGAATGAAACTATAGGGGCATGCACTAACCTAGTGGGAAATCCACATGGAGACACTTAGGCTAGTGGGTGATCCACTAGTAACTACGTGGGAGAATTTTAAAACCATCATAAAGTTCCAGTTCTACTCTATTGGGTATGTAGAGGACCAATGGATCAATTGGCATCACTTCAACAAGAGGAAAGGATAGAGTGTGAAAGAGTGCACCATCAAATTATTGAAGATGACGATCATGTTTGGTATCTCTCCCATGAACTCTGATGTACTCCTCAAATATCTTGGGGGACTACATAGTCATGTTTGGTTCAAATCAAGTGTTTCTCTTCAAACCCGTGACCGTTGATGAGGCCTATGTGCAAGAAAAATATTTGGAGAACATAGGCCATAAGAAAGGACACCAAAGTGGTTCTAAACAAAATTATCACCTAGAAGATTTGAAGGAAGGGAAGAAGAAGTGGAAAGGGAAATAAAAGAAGATGGCAACCACTTCACATCAGTGCAAGGAACTAAAAAACCATTGCAACTATTGTAATATTGATAATCATACCGAATAAAAATGTTCGAAGCTACATCCAAAGTTGAATCAAAAGAATAGTAAGAAGGATGCCAAGAAGAAGAACATTCTAGGAAAGTATTCAAGTAACCATGTAGAGAGCATCCCGGATGTGGATGAGAATATTTTCTACACTTAAATGAAAAGGAGGTTAATCTAAGTATCCTTCATCATAAGGAAGAGAAGGAGACAAAAAAACTCTTCCATATTAAGATCTGGGTCAAAAGGACCAAGGTCGATTACCTATTCGATTTTGGTTCTCAAGCCAACCTCATAGTAGATTATTTGGTTAGCAAGCTTGGGTTGGAGTTTCATGACCATCTGAGTCCATATCCATTGGGATGGGTGAATAAGGATGAAAATATCAAAGTCACTTATCACTGTAAGATCAAGTTTTCTACAAGTGAATATTTTATTAATGAAGTGGAATTACATGTAGTACCCCTTGATGTGTGTGGTGTAGTGAATTTGGAAACCCCTACATGTATTTTAGGGATGCAATCTTCATGCACAGAGAAAAATAATATTGCATGATCAAGGATGGGAAGTGTTTCATCATCAATGCACACAAAGGAAAGTCAAATATCTCTATGGTAAGTTCTAACCAATCCAAAAAGTTAATCAATTCTAGTAAGATTGATGCAAACCCCCACCTCCTCTTGGGGATTTCGTGACCTCCCAGTCTAGGATCGTTCTTCTTCGAAGATGAATCAACTCTCAGATCCCTGTTGGATCCCTTCCAAATGCACACATGCCCTCTCAAAACCTCTTTTACTATAGGTCCGTATAGATACGAAGCCCACTGGCGCTTTCTCTAAGCCCCCTTTCTTTTTTTAGATCAAATTCGGGTGCTAGCTATTCAACTTCGGCCAAAATCTCATATGATTGCATGATATAACCAGGCTCCCAAAAAAACGCACTACTTCGGCGCTTCATATCTTTGGGCTCCGAGATTTTCAAACATACAACACCTCAACTCCTCTAAACATGCGAACTCATGAATAGCCAAAAAATGAAGGGAATCAATGACTCACAACACACAACGTGATCTATGGTCCACAGACAACTTCAGGACTCTGGGATTCGGGAGTTTCCCCTGCTCCAACATATCATACTTGCGAACTGCTAAACTCCAAATTCCTCGGATCGGATGACTGCCACTCACCTCAAATCAACGGTCCATGATTTATCCGCACTCCGGGCTTCAGATCTTTCCACAACACAACACCTCAAAACCTCTAGAGTGTCGAACTGGAAAAATCCCGAAGGGGTCAATCAACGTTCCATGTTCTGTCTACAACTGGCGACTATGATCCACTTCGAGGCTCCATAATTAAGAGCTTTTCGTGTCTTCTACCAACCAAATTTCCAGAGAGTGAAATTTCGAAGTGGTGAAGGATTACGATCAATGGTTCACATGTCCTCGAAAATGGATGGTCGAGATCTACTCCAGCCTTCGGGCCTTTGGGAGTTCTCAAACCTTAACAAATTTCACCTAATTTCCTCTGAAGTGCCAAATCTATGAACACACAATCGGTCGCCACGTGGTCCTGACGCCAAGGGCAGGATCTGTTCTAGGGTTCAAAACTTCAGGAATTTCTCCTCCTGTCAACATGATGACTCGAATCTTCTGAGTGTCACACTCCTGAACTATCCTCTACATTCTTACATGTGGCCTTATGATCAATGACTAGGGTCTGCTCTAGGACTTTGGAGCTTTAGGACTTCGAAAATTATAGCATCGAAGTCACTATGACTCACATTCCTCCAGATAACCAGACTTCTAGATTACGCTTGATCCATGGACATGTGTCCTCCGTCTACCAACGAACCAGATTAACTTTGGGCTTCAATAGTTCAGGAGATTTTATTTCTCCACAACACATGCCTAAGAACTTATGAACATGTGAATTCCAAAGGGCTTAAAGGGGTAGAACCCGTGCTACTCACCTGGATCCATTGACTGCGGATCCTTATGCTCATATCCCAATGGATAGGATCTTTTCTCCTCCCCTGCGCGCTCCTTCTATATGAGGGTTGATCCAATGACTCCGGTTGAATCTTGCAGCTAATCCAATGAATGTTTTAGCTCCTGCTCTACTGCTGCGACCATGTTTTCCTTCCAATGAAGGATTGCTCAAATTCTCAAAGGCTTAACCTTTGAATTCTTCCTCCACAATATTGATTGCTTGGTCTCTACTTGCACTACACCTCCTGAGATTTGTTCAACACTTTAGATGAAGTGTGGGAACACACTTCTACTTCTTCTACAGCCTGAGACTTAGACTATTCTCTTGCACACTCTCGTGTTTCCCTCTTGATCTTGAGACTTAAGGAATTCTCATGCACACACCTTTTGATTCTCTGAAAACTAGAACTTAAAAGGTTCCCCTCCTCTCCACACCTTGCAAATAATATGTGCACACTTACACTAACTCTTCTAAGCTTGTAATTGCTCGAACTTCAAAGGTTCTCAACCCTTTTTTCCTTTAACAGTTTTTCATGCCCTCCTGGCACTCACGCTCTTCCTCTTGAGCTTTGTGGAATTTTGTAATGGTCCTCAATGCATTCCTTGCACTTGATTCTCCTCGAGTCTTGAAATCTAAAGACTCACCTGCGCACTCCTTGCACTATTTCTCATAGTATTCAGTAACTCTTATGTGCACTCCTTGCACAAACTTTCCTTAATATTTTACACTTCACTGAGTGTAGGCGCACTCCTTGTGCTCACTCTCAGAGTGTTCAGTAACTATGATGTGCACTCCCTTGCACAATATCTTCTAAGATTTATAATAGTTTTACTGTGCCCACGTGGCATGCTCCTCAAATAACTCGTGGATGAGTTCTCACACACTCCTTGCACTGGATTTTTAGAGTTTTCTAACAAATCTAAGGTGCAGTCCTTGCATAGTGATGCGAGCCCAAAACACTTAGAAAACTAAAGATAAAGAATTATACCTATTCTTGCAAAGGGAACATTTAAACATCCATAACATTCATAAACATGCATTTATAGTAGACATTCAAACACATTCAAATGCTCACAAAACATACACACAGAAACTCATATGCAGGGAAATCTATTTTTTGTATTAATATTGAATTCTTTTTATACTGTGTACAAGAAGGGACTGCAATAGAGTCTCAGTTCTTTCTCCTCTCATCTCTTCTCTCTCTCTCTCTCCTACTCTCCAATATTCCTCAATGACTCACTAACTCTTCTCAATACATTGATATTTTTACAAAAGAGGGGCTTCTCGAGCCTTCCTCCACCTACCTACATTAATTTACATTTAATTGACATCTAGTCTGAATCAGATCTAGATCTACCTAAATGTCAGCCATTAAAGGGGACTTTACATATAACTTATACAAATATAGTGGCTCAAAATTCCTTGAGCCTTACAAACTTTAATTACATTTATAATTGCTCAAAAATGAGAAGACCGACACTTCTATCTTTGGGATCCACTCCCTCCTAGTGCGCTGCTGCGATAGATGTTGACGCGCTACTGAGTTGGAGTGATGCTCCTACATCATACCCCTCTTCTGAAAAATCATGAGCTCCTACTCATGGCTCCCCTGCTACTACTGTTGATATCCTCTTGGGTCCCAAACTTTAACTCGAATTTGTCCACCTTCTCTTCTGATCTATTGTTGTTGAAGACTCTCCTTTGGTCAATATCCATCTGTTGTTGGTTGTCTTTTGTGATGATTCCAGTATCAACCTCCTTATCTATTCTATATTCCTGTTCAACTGGTCCACTGTTTGGATTCTCTTTTGTAGTCTGCTCTGTTGAGGCATCTCTTTCTCTTCATACAGATCAAATGGAAGATCAATCTGATCTCCCATACTAACTTCGTCACCTGTGGAATTGGCTTTCCACTCCACTACACGATCCAATTCTACAACAGTACAACCGAGCTGCTTCTCAACCATCTCCTCTGAAAGTTCTATCTCTGCCAGTTCCTCTGCTCTTCTGTCATCTTTTTGTGTTGGTACAAGTCCAATGTTTTCCATCTTTTCCTTAGGATGGAATTCTTATTCAATATTCATGACCACATCCTTCTGGCAAAATTCTTCAGTCTGTGGATTTCCTAATAGATCCTCTAGTAACTTCAACTACTTCTCCCACTGAGTGAGTATTTTATCTAAATGCTCCTCTTCTTTCATCTATTGGGAAGATATCAATGTCTTCTCTTTCTCCTTCTCTACAATAGTCTCTGCTGGTTGTATTTCTTCTGCACCGGCCTTTGTTGGGATTCTTGGAAGTAATATGTTGATTCCTCCAATGATCAGAATGCACCTTTTATCTTCCTCCTCTCCTGTCAGCACTCCTTGGTGATATGAACTCTCCTCTGAGTTCTCGAGACTTTTAGACAGTCTCATCTCATCTCCCTCTATCATCGCTCCTTACTGATCTAAACTCCTTTTTGAGTTCTCGAAACTTCTAGGCAGTCTCCTCTCCTCCTTTCCCACTTGACAACCTTAATTTTTTATTCTTCCCTCCTGGTAGTCTACGAGATATTCGACTAATATCCTCTCATTTCCCTCCTGTAAATCTGCGAGATCTTCAAATAATCTCTTTTCCTCCTCATTGAGGTTCTCTCCAATTTCTAGTTCACAAACATGAACCATCTCCTCCTCTGTGTCACTAAGGTTTTCAAATTTCCTCAACCACCTCCTCAACATTTGCTTCTTCTCCTTGGAAATTAGCTACTAGATAGGCCTCTTGATCTTCTGCTTCATGGGCCACTCATACCTCTAGCTTCCTTGCGTTTCTTGCTACATTTTCTACATCATCCCGTCGAGCCTCTCTCTCATCTCCTTGAGCTCTTTTTCCATCTCCTCTTTGATAAAATTCTTGTGGTATCCTCCTCGACCATTTTTATGTCCTTCAAAAACCATATTCTCTTTACCCTGCACTCCTGGCAAGCTTGTTGTGTGTTGCACACTGGAAAACAAAGAGTCACAATACTCTGTTTTCGTTTTCTTTATATGTTGTCTATAGACAAAAATCCGCTATGATACCACTTGATTGTATCAGACAAAAAAATTTCTAAGCTCTAATACCACTTGATGGTATCAGACATAATCTTTTCTGGGCTCTGATACCACTTGATGGTATTAGACAAAATATTTTTCTTTTTCTTTCTATCTGTAGACAATTTTAAATGCTCTGATACCACCTGATGGTATCAGACAAATATCTTTTCTAGGCTCTGATACCAATTGATGAAAACCACCACCTCCTCCAAGGTCTCCCACGACCTCCTGGTCTAGGACCATTCTTTTTCGAAGTTGAATCCTCTCTCGGATCCCTACTGGATCCCTTCCAAATGAACATAGGTCCTCTAACAACCTCCTTTACTATAGGCTCGTTCAGATCTGAACCCTACGAGCGCTTTCTCTGATCCCCATGTCTCTTTTTAAATCAAATTCGGGTTCTAGATACTAAACTTCAGCCAAAATATCATATGACCGCAGGCTATAACTAGGCTCCCAACAAAACGCGTTACTTCGGTGCGTCGGAGCTTCGGGCTCTGGTAGTTTCAAACATACAATATCTCAACTCCTCTGAACATGCGAACTTGTTAATAGCCGACCAATGGAGGGAATCAATGAATCACAACACGTGTCATTATCTACGGTCAACAGAAAAATTTGGGACTCTGGGCTTCAGAACTTTCCCCTAATCCAACATATAATACTCGTGAACTCACGAATTGCCGAACTTCGATGTCCTCGGATCGGACGACTAACACTCACCTCAAATCAATGGTCCCTTATTTCTCTGCGCTACGGACTTCGGAGCTTTCCACAACACAACACCTCAAAACCTCCGGAGTGCCGAATTGGCGAACTTAGGAAGGGTCAATCAACGTTCCATGATCTGTCTGCAACTGATGGCTATGATCCACTCCGGGGCTCCATAATTCAGAGCTTTTTGTATCTTCCACCAACCAAAATTCCAGAGAGACGAATTTCAAAGTGGCAAAGGATTACGATCAATGGTCCACGTTTCCTCGTAAATGGATGATAGAGATATAATCTGGCCTTTGGGCCTTCGAGAGTTCTCGAACATTAACAACTTTCACCCATTTTCCTCTGAAGTGCCAAGTCTCCGAACACATAATCCATCGCCACATGGTTCAGATGCCAACGGTCGAGATTTGTTCTAGGGAAAGGAAATTCAGGAATTTCTTCTCTTGTCAACATGATGCCTCAAATCTTCCAAAGTGTTGCACTCTCGAACTATGCTCTATCTGCTGACATGTGGCCTTATGATCAATTCCCAGGGTCTACTCTGGGACTTCGGAGCTTCAGGACTTTGGGAATTCTCGTGCCAAAGTCAATCTGACTCACATTCATCCTAATAATCAGACTTCTGGATTACGCTTGATCTATGGACACGTGTCCTCTGTCTACCAACAACCCATATTAGATTCAGGCTCCGAGAGTTCGAGAGATTCTCTTTCTCCACAACACATGCTTAAGAACTTCTAAACATGTGAATTCCAAAGGGATTAAAGGGGTAAAATCTATGCTACTCACCTGGATCTGACGGTTTCTGATCCGTGTGCTCAGATCCGATGGCTATGATCTATTCTCCTCCCTTCTGCACTCCTCCTTCTGTCTGAGGTTGATCCAACGAATCTAGTTGAATCTTCCAGCTAATCGAATGACTATTATAGCTCCTAATTTGTTTCTACGATTCGCTTTCCTTCCAATGAAGGATTGCTCAAATTATCAAAGGATTAACCTTTGACTTCTAAATCTGCAAGACTGATTTCTTGGTATTTTCTTGTGTTGCACCCCTTGAGATTTATTCAACACTTTGGATGAAGTGTGGGCACACACTTGCGTTTCTCATACAGTCCGAGACTTAGATTTTTCTCCTGCGCACTCTTGTTCTTCCCTCCTGATCTTGAGACTTAAGGAAGTCTCATGTGCACACCTCGTGCTTCTCTGAAAACTTTAACTTAAAAGGTTCCCCTCCTTTGCACACCTTGCAGAGACTCTGTGCACACTTGCACTAACTCTCTTGAACTTGTAATTTCTCGAACTTCAAAGGTTCTCTCCCCTTTGTTCCTTTAACGGTTTCTCATTCCCTCCTAACACTCATGCTCTTCCTCTTGAGCTTTGTGGAATTTTTTAATGGTCCTCAATGCATTCCTTTCACTGGATTCTCGTCAAGTCTTGAACTCTAAAGACTCACTTGTGCACTCCTTGCGCTGGCTCTGAGAGTATTCAGTAAATCTGATGCGCACTACTTGCAGAGCCTTTCCTTGAGTGTTTTCACTTCACCGAGTGTAGGCGCACTCCCTGCACTCGCTCTCAGAGTGTTCAGTAATGTTGATGGCACTCCCTTGCAGAATCTTTTGTGAGATTTAGAATAGTTTTGGTGTTCCCACCTGACACACTCCTCATAGAACTCTTGGACTAGTTCTCACGCACTCCTTGTTCTAGGTTTTTAGAGTTTTTTAACAACTCTAAGGTGCACTCCTTGCACAACCGTGAGAGCCCAAAACACTTAGAAAACTACATATAGGGAATTCTACCTATTCCTGCAAAGGGAACATTTAAAAATCCATAGCATTCATAAACATGCATTTATAGTAGACATTCAAACACAATCAGATGCTCACAGAACATACACAAAGAAACTCATATGTAGGGAAATATGTGTTTTGTATTAATACTGAATGTTTTTTACATTGTGTACAAGACTGGACTACAACAAAGTCTCAGTTATTTCTCCTCTCCTCTCTTCTCTCGCTCTCCTACTCTCTAATATTCCTTAATGAATCACTAACTCTTCTCAATACATTTATATTTTTACAAAAGAGGGGCTTCTTGAGCCTTCCTCCACCTACCTACATTAATTTACATTTAATTGACATCTAGTCCGAATCAGATCTAGATCTTCCTAACTTTCAGCCATTAAAGGTGAATTTACATATACCCTGTACAAATACAGTGGCTTGGCTTTCTTTGAGCCTTTCAAACTTTAATTACATTGAATTAGATTTAAAATTTGAGATTTAAACTCAAAAACGAGAAGATTGTTGCTTCTCTCTTTGGGATCCGCTCCCTCCAAGTCCGCTACTATGCTATCTATTGATGTTCTGTTGAGTTGGAGTGGTGCTCCTACATCAGTAAGGGTAAAGGAATCCATAGATGGATGCACCAATGAACATAAACAACAATTGGAGGAGTTGGTGTAGGTGTATAGAGAAGGATTCTAGGAGCCTAAAGGGATTCCACCTAAGAGGGAAGTGAATCATAAGATACAATCATCTCTTGATTCCCCATTACCAAATATTGTGTTGTATAGACAATTTCTTCTAGAAGCAGACAAAGTGAATAAATAGTTGCAACAAATATTGGAGCAAGGAGCTATTCGACCAAGAATATGATATTGTGGGTTACCTATCACCATAGTATCCAAGAAGGATGGAACTTGGTGAATGTGTATCGACTACAGATATTTGAACAAGAACTAGATCAGACTCAAGAATCAATACCCTCTGCCCAGGATTGATGATTTTTTAGATCAGTTTCAACAAGCCAATAATTTAACCAAGTTGGATCTAAAACTGGGATACCACAAGGTACGTGCTAAAGAAGAAGACACCTGGAACACCACCTTCAAAACAAGTAAATGCTTGTATGAATGATTTCTCATGCCTTTTGGTTTATGTAATGCACCAACTACATTTATTTGTTTGATGAATGATGTATTGCATCTCTATTTAGAATCATTTGTAATACTGTATTTGGATGAAATATTGGTTTATAGCTCTACCTAGGAGGAACACATCTCACATATTATGTAGGTTTTAGAGGCTTTGAAAAAGAATTAGTTGTTGGATAACCTTAAGAAATGTTATCTTGCTCAATAGTCATTGGTGTATTTGGGGTATCTGATAGGTGGATGGAAACTCAAGATAGATCCTACAAAGATGGAGGCCATGAAGAAGTGTCCATTTCCTACTAATTTCATTGAAGTTAGGATCTTTGTTGGGGAAGCATAGTACCTATGGAAGTTCAAAACATATTTTTCAGTGGTAGCTACACCACTCCACGCCATAACAACTAGTGGTAAGAGTTTCAAGTGGGGAAATAATCAACAAAAAAATTTTGACGAGCTAAAATGAAATTTCAGTTAAGAACTAGTTTTTGTATTTCCTAACTCACAAAATCCTTTCGAAGTGGAAACAAATGAAATTGGTCATGCAACTGGAGAAGTTTTGATGCAAGAAGGTAAGCCAATATGTTATCATTCCAAGATGTTTCATGGGGGAGTTTTGAACTACCCTACATATGATAAGGAACTTTATGCCCTAGTTCAAGATATCAAGAAGTAGAAGTACTATCGGATATGCAAAGAAAACATTATCCACTCTAATCACCAATTGTTGCAGTATTTACAAGCCTAAATTAAGCTTCAACAAACCAAACATTACAAGTGGATGGGGTTTTAGCAACAATTTCATTGAGTCATCAAGTATAATAAGGGAAATACTAATAACTTGGCAGAGATACTTTTGAGTCGACCCACATATACTATTATAGATTTGGGAAATTTTATGCACATGGAGCCTTTTACTCATGATGCATACAAATAGGCATACACATAAAATGGGGACTTTAAATAGGTGTTTCAAAAATTACATGTCCAAATCCGTGTAGAAGAAGGTGATGATAAGGATGCATATCATATCCAAAATGGGTTTCTCTATAAGCTAGACAAGCTCTATGTTCATAAAGAAGAAATATTGTAACTTATCATAGAGGTTCACAACTCCAAAGTTGCATGACATTTTGGTTTTGGGAAGACGGTTTCTAACTTACAAAGGTATGTGTATTGGCCTAGAATGCGGGAAGATGTAACTCGATATATTAGAGGATGCATTATTTGTTGTACTAGTAGGACCAGTAATAGGAACTAAGGTCTATACCATCCCTTACCTAGACCCACTCACCGTTGGGAAATAGTTTACATGTATTTTGTTGGTGGTTTTCCAACAATTAGGAAGGGACATGACTATATTTGTGTGGTAGTTGATAGGTTTAGTAAGATGTGCATTATTATGCTTTGTGAAGAGTCCATTGAAAGACAAGATGCAACAAGAATGTTCTTTGAACAAGTATAGTTTCACTTTGGGATACCAAGGAGCATCATTTCAGACAAGGATACCAAATTTCGTAGTGCCTTTTAGACTACACTTTGGGAGAATATGGACATGAAGTTGAAGATACCTACAAAATTCCATATACAGATAAATGGGCAGAAAGAAGTTGTCAACATGACATTGGTACAAATTTTGAGGGGTTACAATCAAGAGCATTCAAATATTGGGATGAAAATCCGATCTACATTCAACACTCTTATACCAGAGCAACCCATACTTCTATTGGTAAGTTCCCTTTTGAAACTTGGTTTGGATATTTTCCACCTTCACCCTTGGATGTTGTTTATGAAAAACAAGGAGTGAGGGAAGACATCATTAGAGAAGCATTAGAAGATGATAATTTTTTTTAAAATATTAGGAAGATCCATTTTCAAGTAGAGGAGACATTGATGAAGTCACGTGAATGGTACAAGGATTGACATGACCAACACATAAAAGAAAAATCATTTGAAGTAGGATAAATATTTTGGTTACAATTGAACAAGGAAATATTGTAGTTCCATGCTAATAATATCAAGTCTCTATGGTATGGCCCTTTTGAGGTATTGGAGAGGGTGGGTGGCAACGCCTACAGACTTAGTCTACCCCCATATATGTCCCTTTACTAGATAGTGAATGTGGAGAATCTCGAACTCTATGAGCCTTCCATGTTGGATAACAAAAATGAGTAGAAGGTCCTGCCTACCATATAGGATTTAGCACTATAATACCAGAATGAGTTGGTAGAAGATACAATTTTCCAAAACAGGTCTAGAATTACTATATAGGGGAAGCATGCAATTTGTTAGATTGGGTTGAAAGGACAACTTCCAGGCAAGGAAAAATTGTTCTCCGGGGAGAAAGTAGAGGAAAAAATTCCTTGACCATTCAGTAAAATATTTTAGGGACCAAAAGCCTCCATAAATGGAGAGGTGTGATCTAGAATGGATCATCATATAATTTTTCATCTATCCTAGTACTTTATGGGTGGAACAATTGGAGAAATTGACCTGCATGACCCATTTTAGTGGTAGGTCCCAGTTTGGAGATTTGGGGTTCAAAACCTTCCAAAGACATTTTAAGGAATCAAATGACATTCTTTTGAGGTCAAAACTTTTCAATCATATCTCCTAACCCCTTTATACTATTTCACACATCGAGGCATTTCCAACAGTCAAACGATTGCCTTAATCAGAGCTCTTACGTGAAAGTTATGCCTCATGCAAGTTGACCTACCTTGTTGACCACCAAGGTACAAGAGGATGCTACATTAGCCCCCATTAATCACACATGTGGAATTTCAAAAATATTCTACGAGATTCAAAACCTTATCACTAATTGAGGGTTGATGATGAAAAAATCCTAACCTTAGATGACTATTAGTCTATGTTAAATACTGGGCCACTAGGAAGAGAATGGGTTCCATTCTTTTGTATTGTACTTGTTCCACAGTTGAGAAGAGAATACAAAGAGTGGGATTTGAGATAATAACATAATTAGGAAGAAGAGTTTGTAGTATCCATTCAGGCCATAATGAGTGCCCTTTTATTTTTACTTGTTATTCATAACTGAAGAAAAGAGAGTAGAGCATTGGCCTCACCTTATAGCTGTGTTTTCTCCCATATTTGGTTTTCCAAGATACATGTTGTGTTCATTTGTGTGAATAGTGTCTTTTTTTTTCTTGTTATTTCATTTTCGTATTCAATTATTTTTCATAATTTGATAAATATTCTAGTGATAATAAAATATGAGATCTAAGGAAATAAACCTTCATTAGTAAATTGTTTTAGTATAATACAAAATTTGTCATGACAAACTAATCTAGTGGAATATCCACAACAATTTGTAGATCAAGGGTAAACCAATGAAAATCCCCTAATGATGTAATTGTATATTTTAACCTTGTACAATTATTTACTGCAAACATATTTTCAATAAAAGAACATAAAAGATACAATGAAAAATGCACACATTACACAGAGTTTTTTCCCCTGGAAACACAAACCTGGAAAACCATCATATTCTATATTCATTCACATTATACATTTTTTACAATACAATATACATATAGGATCCAGTGACATACAAAACCCTAATCCAATGACCTGGATTAGTCAACAACCTTAATTCCTTAACCAGAAATAAAAAATCATTGGCGAAAAACCATGTGCTGAAAAACCACCCATATATGGACATAGAAACCGAGGACCGCCCAAAAATGGACATGAAAACCGAGGAAAATGGACACTAGTTCTAGTCATGCAAAGAATATAACACATATCCAACATCCTCCCACTTGTTGTTTTCTTTGTGTACAAGGGGTTACAAGGTTACATAGTCAACAATCCAGGGCAACAATGCCCATATATCCTCTACACCAAGATAACTTTTCAGTACTCACAGATTTTGTTAATAAATCTGCAACATTCTTCAAAGTGTCCACCTTCATTAAAGATACCTTCTTTTATTCAACCTTGTCTCTCACAAGTGATATTGAACATCAATGTGCTTTTTCTTTGAATGATAAGTCAACTTATTCGCCAGAAAAATTGCACTCTGACTGTCACAATCTATCCTTACAGCTTGTTGTACCAACCCAATACCTAAACACAATATTTGTAACCATACTGCTTCCTTGCTTACATGAGTGGCTTCCATGTATTCTGATTTTGTAGTTGAATGTGCCACTACAGAATGTCTTTTTCTCATCCAACAGATTTCTCCTACAAACAGGTTAAACACATACCCGCTTGTAGATCTCCTAGGATCCATATCTCCATCCCAGTCTGCATCTACAAATCCATGCATGTCCAACACTCTGTCCAATCCTTGTCTCCCTTGGTAGCACAATCCATATCTATTAGTTCCACACAAATACCTGAAAACCCTCTCTACTATTGTCCAATGCTCCTTCCCTGGTTTTGACATATACCTGCTCAAAACTCTCACTACGTGTGCAATGTCTGGTCTAGTACAGACCATTGAAAACATCAATCTTCCAACCAAACTCGCATATGGAACAAGAGACATGTCATCCTCCCCTTTTTGTGTCTTGGGACATTGATCAGTAGATAACTTTACACCTACATGGATAGAGACCCTGGACGGTTTACATTCCCACATATTAAACCTTTGCAATATTGTCTCGACATATTTTCTCTAATTTAACCATAGTTTCATGTTTTTCCGATCTCTTTTAATTTTCATTCCCAAAATGAAATTTACAGGACCAAAATCCTTCATGTCAAATTTAGAGGACAACTAAGTTTTCACATCCTGGATAATCTCCTTGTTGTTTCCTATCAACAACATGTCATCCACAATCAAGACGAAATAAATCAAATGATCACCAATTGATTTAAAATACAAAGAGTGAACCTCTTTGCTTCTTGTGAATCCAAGTCTCAGCATATAAGTATCAAATTTTTGATACCACATCCTTCGTGATTGTTTTAAACCAGAAAATGATTTTTTCATCTTGGATACCAGCTCCTTCTTTCCCTTCATAGAAAATTCTTATGGCTCCTTCATGTAGATTTATTCTTCCAGATCCCCATGTAGGAATGATATCTTCACATCCATATGTTCTATTTAAAAATCAAATGAAACAACAACATATAATAGAAATCTAATAGAAGTTAACTTGGCAACAAGAGAAAAAATCTTACAAAAATCAATTCCTCAACCTGGAAACAACCCTTTTCTACTTACCGAGCTTTGTATTTCTCCACTTTTCCTTCCGCATTCAACTTCTTTTTAAATACCCATTCGCTGCCAATGAAATTTCTTTCAATCGAAAAATCTACTAGATCCCAAGCCTCATTCTTATCCAAGGTTGCCATTTCCTTCATCGATGGCCTTTTTTTAGAGTTTTCCATCTTCTTAATCCATTGCCTCCATGACAGTTCTAGGATCATCATGAGTAGTAGACAAAACAAAATTTGAACGGAAATCAGGTGGAGTATACCTTTCCAATTGCACTCTTCCCAGATTGATCTCCTCAACACTGTAGTATGTAGATCTTCTTCTTCTGATTCATGTTCTTCTATAGAGTCTGATTCATCATCCTTTAAATCAAAATTTATTTTCTCTTGTTCTTCTTTACTTGGTAGGACATCCTGTTTGACAACATCTTTTATTTCTCTAAATACCACACATCGGCTATACACAAACTTCTTAGTTTCTGGGTTCCAAAGATTATAACCTTTAAGACCATCTTTATACTCAATAAAGATACATTTTTTCACCTTTTTATCTTTCTTACTCATGTTTTCCTTTGGAACATGATCATAGGCGTCACAACTAAATACCTTGATATGTGTGAGAGAAGCTTTCTTGCCAGTACATAACTCTCGTGGAGTCTTTTCATCCAGTGCTCACGAGGGTGATCTGTTGACCAGGTAACATGTAGTACCCACTTCTTCTGCCCATAATTCTTACCCTAACACGACACCACTAAGAATGAACCTTTATTTTTCCATCAACGTCATGTTCATTCTTTATGCAACTCCATTCTGTTGAGGTGTATATGGAGTAATCTTCTGCGTTTCTATACTACACTTCTTACATAATTATGCAAATTCATTAATGTAGAACTCCCCATTATCTGTCCTCAACACCTTAATTCTTTTCTCTATTTGATTCTCAACAAGAGCCTTAAACTCTTTAAACCTGTCAAACAATTCAATTTTATTCTTGAGGAAATATATCCAAGTATTCCTCGAGAATTCATCTATAAAAGAGACATAGTACACAGATTTTCCCAGTCAAGGAACAAAAACAGTTCCAAACACATCATTGTGCACTAGCTATAAAAGTTTGTCTTCCCCTATTGCACCAGAAGGGAATCTTACCCAATTATGCTTCCAATATACATTGTTCATAGAAATAAAAATCGAGAGAGAGTTTATATATACCTTCAACCATACATTTACTGTGTAGCAATTGAAAACCCTTCTCTTCGATATGCCCCAATCTTTGATGCCACCTTTTCTCCAGACAATGCCAGAGTTCTTTCTTCTTCAAATCCAATATCAAGAAAAATGGAACTATCACACCCATCACTAATAGTGCTTCCTTGAAGCTTATACAGAGTTCCAAACCAAACTCCCTTTAGCAACACCATTGCTCCTCAAACCATCCTGCAACTTTCCTTTTCAAATATTGTTTTTACTCCTGCATCGTCCATTTTTCTTACTGAAATAAAATTTCTGGCCAATCCTGGGATGTGAAGAACACCAGGGATTGTTCTAATCCTTCCATCTATGAGCCTCAACTTGAATTTTCCTCGTCCTATGATTTTGTTTGTCGAGTCATCACCCAGGAAAACATTGCCTCCATCATACCTTTCATATTCGCAGAACCACTCCCTGTGGGGAGTCATATGAAATGATGCACCTGAGTCAACCAACTATGCCTCATGATCTCCATGTGTCCTTGAATAATCCAAGTACACATCCTCTCCTTCTTCCTTGGAGGTATTTTCTTCTGTAGAAGGAGATTTTTCAGATCCATTCTTTTTCTCAACTTTGGATCTACATTGATTCTTGTAGTGCCCTTCTTTTCCACATCTCTAGCATACCTTTAAAAACTTTCTGAGAGACTTCGAACTACCCTTAGACTTATATCTCCCATTTGAGGAATTAGATATATTTATTTCCTATGAGCATCCTCTTGCAAATAATTCATATGTTCTCTGTCCTTCCATGTTCTTTCGTCTCATCTCCTCCGACAACAAGGATGAGACCACTTCATCAAGATTCAAGACATTTCTATTACTACCTATGGCCATAACCAGACTATCCCATGAGTCTGGTAAAAACCACAGTAAACTGATACACTTATCTTCATCTGAAATTTTAATCTCAATAGATACTAACTGACTTACCATAGTATTGAAGGCATTCAAATGCTCTTCCACCGAGTGTCCATATCTTATCCTCAGATTATACAACTTCTTTCTCAGGAATAGTTTATTTACTAGCGACTTAGATTGATACAACTTCCCCAACTTATCCCATAAATCCTTGGCTGTAGCTTTCTTTGACACATTCAGTAATATTGAATCTGAGAGACACACTGGTATTGTGCTCTTTACCTTCTGATACAACTTTTTCCAGTTATCTTTTGAAGTCCTTGTAGGTGCAGTACCTGGATCCACCGCGATTCATTGATCTATGTACATGAACAGATCTTCCATCTTGAGCTTCCACAACTCAAAACTTTTCCCATTAAACTTTTCGATCTCCATTTTCAAACTTCTCGCCATTTCTCTTCACGTAAAGAATCAATACCGCAAATCTCCCACTGTAACAAGGATTATCACAGTCTTGAGCCAAACCCTTGACCACAAAGGCGTCTCCTTGAAGCCAATAATTTCTTTGATACCAAATGTATATTTTAACCTTGTAAAATTATTTATTACAAACAAATTTTCAGTAAAAGAACATAAAATATACAATGACAAATACCCACATTACACAAAGATTTTTCCCCTAGAAACCCAAACCAGGAAAACCAACATATTCTATATTCATTCACATCATACATTGTTTACAATAAAATATACATATAGGATCCAACGACATCCAAAACCCTAATCCAATGACCTGGATTAGTCAACAAATCTAATTCCTTAACCAGAAATAGAAAACCATCTGCGAAAAACCATGTGTCGAAAAACCACCCATATATGGACACGAAAATCGAGGACCACCCAAAAATGGACACAAAAACTGAGAAAATTGATACTAGTTGATCCAGGTGGATATGGGTGGTGACCCACCTATTCCAATTGACACAAGACAATTTGTTCACAACTTACTATTTTTAGCGGTTCCGAACTTTCGGGGCCATTTTGAGGGCCTAACTGATGTTTTTTCATGATTGGGAACCTCAATGATAGTCAAAGGCTCTGATTGATCCCCCTAAATGAATATCCTAGTAAATACCTTTCAAATGATCTATAGTGCGCCCCAAATGAAGTTCGTATACCAAAGTTATGCCCCGGGGAAGTTGATATACCAAACTACCCAAAAACAGGGTCCACAAAATTGTTGGCTTTTCATCTTCTGGGGTCAGGTTTTTGGATTTTATTTTTGATAAAAAATGCCTTTGGAGCCTCATTGCAATAATCATCTTCTTGCGAATGAGAGTATCCATCACATCTCTTCTCATAGATAAGATGTCACCATTCTAGATAGGCTTTCACTCTGTATTTCTACATTTTTGTACATTTCGCTCATTAATAGAAATTGTGTATTACTATATCTCTATGTTTATGGTTATATCTCTTGTAATGTACCTCAAAATTTGTCATAATTTTTTTTCTTCTATGGGATATTAATCTCCAAATAATTTTATATGTTCGTTGGTAAAAGGAGGTAATCTTCATTCCTGTTATAAATCTTTGTGAGGTAATTCTGAGTTCTGCCTACTACATGATGTCATTCCCACACTCGTCTAACTTACTTTGGATAGAAAACTTATATGGATAATTCACCAAAGATTCTAGCAATTATCTTGGTCTCAAACCTACTCACCTATATACATATATATATTTATCGATATAGTAGTTTAGACTTAGGACTTATAGTCCTAATCTCTCCTTAAACATGAGATTTGTATGTTTGCGTGCAAGACTATTTTTTTTTTTTTTTTCTGAAATAAAATGCACTTACCATATATATATATATAGTCCCGGGATCGAGACTATATCCCTCAGCTGAATATATGTATCTTAGTAAAAGGATCTTGGCATCATTGTATAGTCCAGGTCATTAAATGGGTTCCTTTATGATTTATTCGTGGTTAGTGATATTTCAGTCCATTTACCTAAACAAGTTCGGGTAATGATATCTCATGCTAATCCTCGTTAACTCCGACTTAACTAAAAGATATCCCAACGGAGTCTTCACTTGAAATATGTGTTAACTGCAAGAAACAGTTGGAGAGATCGAGTCCTAACTAGTCGTGTCACGAAGGGACTAAACTAACTACGCGTTTTTTCTTGACATGGAACGAAAGACTTACTTGTCATAAAGGGAGTTAAAGCTCTGCACCTGCCATTAATGGAGGTCTTTTGTGCATGGGTTTTGATGGATTCCACCTAACCCTTCCTCCAATCTAACCCGCCAAGTCAGCCATATCACATGGCCCCACCAACCTTTGAACCCTTTTATTTGTCGTAGTAAGAGCTTCTCTTAGGGTTAAGCGAGTTTTCTTTGTCATTGTGAAGCCCCGAGATGGCTCTGCGTGTTATTTACTCAACAAAAGGTTCTGTGTGCTATTTATCAGCAGGGGAGACTGTCGGTTGGAGGTCGTTACACGGTGGAATAGTGTATTCATCTTCCTTGGTAAGTTGTAATATGGTGTTGTATTTAAAGATACAGTGGGACTTCAGAAGTCGTTACAGTGAGAGCAATATCTGTTCTGTAACTCCTGTTATAGCTTTAAGTTAACTCTTCCCCTTATCGTCGTTCCTTGAAATATTTATGGGTTGTTTTCCATTTATGGATAGTTTTATTATTCGGTTGTTTCCTTCTTGAACTCTTTGGAGGTCTTGGCATTTTTATCCCTTTCTCTGATTCATAGAAATTTGTACCTGTATAGTTTCTTTGTGTGTACTCTAAATCCTGGGTTTCGTTATTTCCCTATTATCGCTATTCTTATATGTCGATGCTTGATGTTAACTCTTTTGTGAGGCTTGTTGTCCCTTGACCAAGTTTTGAAGGATACTTGGTCATACTTGACCATTTTGGGACTCCGATAGCTTGCCAAAGACGGAGTGCAACGCAAAGCAAGCAAGACCTATTTTTGGGTACCTTTTAGGGTTTTTGGGTTGATGTAAAGGGAAACGGATGTCGGCCCGTGGGTTTACCCACGTTTAGGCCCATTTTGTAATCTGTAAATAGATACTTAGGCAATGTAAGTAGGGGGGACAACTTAGTGCAAATGTATAGCTAAAGGCTTAGTGCTAGTAGCTGGACCTATGTGGTCGGATGTGTATACAAGTTCTCTGTGCATGATTGTAAGGAGATAGAAATGATAAGTGCAAGTTGTGGTTTTGTGCTGAGCGCAAGGAAGAAGGATCTAGCGAGCTATGCAGATCAACTGTCATGTGCAAAGTAAAGGTCATTGAAGCTCTGTGCTATAACTGCTTGACCAAGATAATATAAATAAGAAGACTTTGTGGACGTAGCCCTAGGGTGGGGGTGAACCACATTAACTCTATGTAATATGGTTTGTGCATTGACCTAAGTGTTGTTTCCTTTTGGATAAGTGCTTTTTGTGATTAAGTAGATCTAGTTATGTTCTGTTCTTATGATAAAATAATGAATGTTAGATCTGATATATAAGATGTTTAGTGCTTGATCTGTTGAATCTAATCTATGTTTGTGGCTAAGTACTGAATCATATTTAGTCTAAGTATTCACTGCAATGTTCTGTGGCATCTGCGAAGTACCATAAGGGTTAAATATAGATGAATGATCTATGTTATTTCCTTGTAATAGATATAATCACAGATCGGTGTCCCAGCTAAGGTTTCAGATACTTGAGTCTTGAAACCACCCCTGCCTCTACGTTGGGTGAGACTTCATCTGCTTTGCAGGTGTTTCCAAAAGGGTCGATAGTTAGGGTTTTGTTGGTACACTCTTGAGCGTTGAACCCCGGGTCTGCCCCTGTGCCAACAAATGGTTCCATTGCCGGGACCTGAAACTGTGATTGCTGGGAACTGAGGAAAAATAAACGTTGTGAAAAAGAAAGATCTGTGCATAGATGTGTTGCCCTAATGTGCAGCTTTTTACTTGACCTGTGCATCTTTGTACCAATAATAAGGTCATATCTGAAGAAAGGAAGATCAGATCTGAAGAAAAGAAGCAAGATCTAAATGCTCTGTGCTCTAAGAAAAGTAAAAGTGGAAATTTATGAAAGAAAGAAGTCAGATCTGCAAAAAAGAGGTAAGATATGTAAGCTTTGTGCTTTAATAAAGGTAAAAATAGTGAAAAGTTCTTAGATCTGGAAGCTTTGTGCTCTGTAGATAAGTGAATTTTTTTGTTTCTAGAACATGGATCTAGGTATGTTTGATAGATTATGTCCTATCTTAAAAACTAGGGAATTAATAGATGAAAGAAAGTTTGATATGAATGGATATGATAAGTATAAGATAGATATGTTATACCTATGCATAGAAATAATGTCTGGACTAACAAGTCGATGCAGGATCCTAGAAAGAATTTTTTGCAGGCCAACCATTATTATCCTAGCTTGTAGTACAAGAAAAGTTGGGGATAATTGAAGAGAAAGAGAGGATTAAATCTTTGTTATAGTTGCAGAAGACCAGACCATCTTGCTAAGGAATGCCCTGGGAGAAACGCTAGTTGCCTTTGTTGTAAAGCTATGGGCCATGAAGTATTGGATTTCCCTAGAATGATTGTTAGACTTGAAAAACCGAATACGGAACAAGCAAACTCTAAAGGAGATCAAGAGACTAAAATTATGGAAGAACCCCAGAAAGAATCAGAGATCATGTTACTAAAAATAAAAGAAACCCTAGATGATCATAAGGATGTCAGTTTGTCAAAAATATTCAAAGAACAGGAGAAAATCGAAGTAAGAATAGGAGACTTCGACATTGACTATGCCCTGGATGAGGGAACACTGATGAATATTATGACAAAAAGAACTTGGGAAACCCTAGGAAGGCCTGCTTTGGTTCCTTCACTAGGAACTATCAGATTATTTAAAGGCAAAATGGTAACCCTATGTGGCAGAGTTACCCAGATAGCTATTAATATCCATGGAACTTCGACAGAGGAAGAGTTTGAAGTCATTAGATTTATTGAGTACCATTCCCCATTTCCATATTTGCTAGGAAACATCTAGATTGAAAAAGACCAGATCCAGAGGAAAGAAGAAAATGAATCCCTAGAATAGAAGAAGCAAGAACTCATGGAATTTATGACTAGAAGGATTGCCTACTTGATGGAGGAACAAGAGAACAGATCCCCGCTATTAAACACCAGGAACCTGGATGTCGAAGCTATAAAAGAATTAGAGGAACTATAGAAGACCAAAATATCAAACCCATATGATGAAGGAGTATCTCCCTTAGATCTGAGGAAAGATCCTAGGCAACGCGAAGTGACTATGTCAAGAGAAGATAAGATTCAGAATGGAAAGAGGGTGACCGCGACTAAGCTCCCTAGGAAAAAGGATAGAAAGCTAAGTAAGAAGAGGGCCAAAATTAGAAAGCTATAGACGACTCTAGAAGGAACCCCGTAGAAGGAAACATCACAAGAATCGAGCTTCGCCGAGATATCAGAACAATGATATCTGACACTTCCCCATGGTGTAGTAATATAGCCGTTGGACCGATATACCCATTCGACTTCCGCCCCGAATGGGTTGAAAATAAATTATGGGTTCCCACTAGACTGTTGAACAACACCAGAACGGATAGAACAGAGTTAATGCAGGCCCCATATCCATTAGAAGCAGACCGTTGCTAAGTTTCCCTACTTAGTCCATCGTGCCACACACCTAGAATACTTTTTGCTAAGTGAGAATTTGAGCTCGAACCTTGAGATTACTTCACCCTATGATCATTGCCTTGTTTCTTTACTATTCATCATAATCTCAGACGTCATTTTCACACCTGAGCTAGTGGACCCAAGCTTGTATGTCAGACGAGCTCATCGCTGTTGAGAAAGTAGTTGAAGAAGTTTTGACTGACCTAATGGCTGAGAGATTCATGTCAGAGAGAAGGATGTCTGCAGGTGTGAAAGCATCATCGTTAGGAGGAGTACAAGCTTCTCCCTCCACTTCTCGCGGCACAGGACCTTCCAAAACCACGACCGAGATAAGAACAAAGCACAGAGATGATATTGCAAATGCCAAGCTGATCCCGCGCATTTTTTCGGTTTACATCCCACCTTTGAGCGGAAAGATTAACCATGACAGTGTACCCAGATAATTTGAGTACAACTTGATCACCGTGTATCTTTCGAAAGGAGTGTGCATAGTACGTGCTGACCAAGATAAGCTCGCAGCACTAAAATTCAGTGATTTTAACCTTGGAGATCGAAAAACCTACAGCATGTTGGTTCCACATAAATACTTAACTAAGACCAAAGGTCGTAATCCTAAGATTGTCCCATAGTCCTAGAACTAGAACCTCACGCAGTCCACACTTCTCAACGTAATGAAGATCCCTCAGTTTGGAAGACACCAGGAAGACAACGCATGCTTTAGGTTGCTACTGTCTTGCTATCACGAAAGATATTTATGGTTGGACCGCTGCATTACTATGGATCCGACTCTGATCAATCAGATCATAGGACTCAGCATGCAAGGCTTTGACCCACAGGACTTTCACCCAGGCAAGACCTCCGACCAAGAACTAGCACAACGGATAAGGAAACTTATGGCGATGTAGAGAAGGGCACACGAGGCTACAAAGTAGCCTCCATCCAGAGTGGCGTAGTGCACCTTGCATGTCATTCGATCGCTGGAAAATTAGTTCGTAAGAACATACCAACACAGGTGATTGGCTTCGTAGTTGATCTCACAGGTAAGTGCGTCGAGGGACTACATATGAATTGGGTGCAGTATCTAGTCAACCAGTTAGAGATGGATTGCAGAGGAGTGCAAGACCAAGGGTATGAGTTCCACTTTAGTTGACTACTCATACTCATAGCTTTCATTGTTTGGGAGCTGCCAGAGGGAGCCACTTTCCCAGAGATCGAACCTTTCGAACCACTAGCCACAAAATTATGTACATTGTGGTACTCCAACGACATGAACAAGCAGTGGTAGTCTAACACTGTCTTCCACACCTACTTCAACCAACTGAAAACTGCAATTCAGTCTACACCACAAATCACCCCAAACGCACTCCATAGGTTTATACCTTTGATGAAGTTTAGCACGGATCACCACTTCATCTACATTACAGCGCGCGGTGATGAACATAAACAGTAGCTCCAATCCTACTACAAGTTGACAGAGGGCGACTTGGAGGAGATCACCAAGGAATGGTCAACAAACCTACTTATTGCAGCAGATCTTGCAGATATATCTGACGAGGAAAGCTCTGAAGCTATGCCAGATACACCTGGGCCAAGCAGGACTAAGAAGGATAACAAATTGAAGATATCCCTAGCACATCCGTGAAGACTACTTCGATCTCAACTACGCAGGGAGATGATGGTGACGAGCTAGGTGGTACAGAAGTGGATCAAAACAGAAGTGAAGTGACTCCACCAAGAGAGGAGGAGGATCCCTCCATGAAAAGAAATATGACACTACCAAAACCCTCCTCCCAAAATAAATCTAAGTCTACCCAGACCACACTTAAAACTACCCTTACCCTAGATGACTTTGACTTCTTAATTGCCTCACTGAACGATGTTTCACTCGAGATCACAGAAAAACAAGAAGCAAAGCAGGAGGAGCTCTTCAACTGAATAAAAGGAAAACTCAAAGAAGTGTAGCAGGCACTCCAGTCTAGCCAAGCAGTGTCTACAGCACCCGTGATAAGTGAAACATTAGGAACATGCGATGAGCTCACGCAGTTACACTTGTTAACTGATCAAGTCGAAGCTCACTTTCGCCAAGCTCAATACGACACTTCACAAGCCACCCAGGCTTTGATGCAAGCACAGACAACACTTCTAGAATAAAAGAAGGAGGCAGAACGGGAAAATCTTTCCCTAAAAACGAAGTGGGATGAGGAAAAGGCACAACTGCTAGCAAAGCAACTTGAAGTCCAGGAAAGGATTCACAAAGCACTGCACTCTGTGACAGTCATAGAGGTGAAGATGGAAGACCATCTTCCACAGAAGCTGACCCAACTGGAAGAAGTAATCCAACAACTCCAACAGTGCATCACGGATTTGGAGCTCCGCATCATGCCCGAGACCCCTCAGGAAATTAGAGATCTAAGAGAGGCCACTACTCGAATCACAGTTGGCCGGTTAATAAAAGGCATGCCAAATGTTCGTTGAACTTGAAAACTAGGAAGTTGAACTCGAACAGGTTGTCATCACTGCAGAACAATACCTGGAAGTACCGCTCAATGACACAGTAATCCAAGAGCTTACTAAGCAAGAGGTTGTCACACTACAATAGGTCGAAGCAGCTTCAGCCAAACTTGAGGCATTCGAGGTGGAATTGAATAGACCTGAGTGACTCGGGATGAGTCACAGGTGAGTGTTGGGGGCATGTTGGCCCTTGACCAAGTTTTGAAGGATACTTGGTCATACTTTACCATTTTGGGACTGCAACAGCTTTCCAAAGACGGATCGCAATGCAAAGCAAACACGAAGTATTTTTGGGTACCTTTTAGGGTTTTTGGGTTGATGTAAAGGGAAAGGAATGTCGGCCTATGGGTTTACCCACGTTTAGGCCCATTTTGTAATCTATAAATAGATACTTAGGAAATGTAAGTAGGGGGGACATCTTAGTGAAAATGTATAGCTAAAGGCTTAGTGCTAGTAGATGGACCTGTGTGGTCGGATGCGTATCGCAAGTGCTCTATGCATGATTGTAAGGAGATAGGAATGCTAAGTGCAAGTTATTGTGGTTTTGTGCTGAGCGCAAGGAAGAAGGATCCAGCGAGCTGTGCAGATCTGATGTCTCGTGCGAAGTAAGGGTCATTGAATCTCTGTGCTATAACTGCTTGACTGAGATAATATAAAGAAGAATACTTTGTGGACGTAGCCCCAGGGTGGGGGTGAACCACAATAACTCTGTGTAATGTGCTCTGTGCGTTGACCTAAGCGTTGTTTCCTTTTGGCTAAGTTTTGTTATTAAGTAGATCTAGTTATGTTCCGTGCTTATGATAAAATAATGAATGTTAGATCTGATATATAAGATGTTTAGTGCTTGATCTGTTGAATCTAATCTATGTTTGTGGCTAATTAATGAATCATCTTTAGTCTAAGTATTCACTGCGATGTTCTGTGCCATCTGCGAAGTACCATAAGGGTTAAATATAGATGAATGATCTATGCTAAGTGCCTTGTAATAGATATAATCACAGATCGATGTCCCAGCTAAAGTTTCAGACACTTGAGTCTTGAAACCACCCTTGCCTCTACCTCGGGTGAGACTTCATCTGCATCGGAGGTGTTGTCGAAAGGGTCGGTAGTTAGGGTTTTGTTGATGTTCTCTTGAGCGTTGAACCCTGGGTCTACCCCCGTGCCAACAAGGCTACACGGGTCTTAGTCTGGATTAAATGTTTCACACTGTGTATAGCATAATACATTGCATGCTCTTTCTTTTTCTTTGCAAAGGATGAATCCACCCTTCTGAAATTATCAGTAAACCCTTGGCGGGTACTCGAACATATAATGCTTCTTTACTGGTTATTTCATTCTAGTCCAGTAAAGTTGAAGGAATGTGACTTCTGTGTTTTGAACTAAACAAAATACCCTACAAGAAACAAAGTTTGAGTTCATGGAACTTATTGGATTAATTGTATTTTCTTACTGTCATTATCGTGGTCTACGTGTAATTTTACTCCATTTGAAAATTAGCAGAAGATTACTTTGCATTTATCGTTGACTTATAAATACTCTCTGCAAATTAGATAGTCGGTTGAGGAAGGGTTTAAACTCAATATTTACGTAGTGTTTGTTCTGTGTGAATCATTTACATTATTCCCTCGACCTACACGCACATCATGTCTTATACAGTTCGTATGTTAACACTGTTGATTATTTCATTTCATAAGTAATGGATTATAAGATTTGGTACCAACACTAATGATGGGACCCTGTTGATGCGAGGGTACCCATCAGGGAGTCCCTGGACCATCCTCCCCTTGGCCTGGACGTCTATCCAGCCAGAATGTGATAAGGAAAGGACACGAGTCTATATGCCATAAGTTGAGTGCCACTCTGGAATATCTTTTTGCTAACATTTATCATTCTATTGATATTTTTTGTTTACTTTACTTTCATATATTTTACTAATATTTAAATGGTAAATCTTTGCAGATATTTCAACTACGCATAATTTCGGATGTTAGTTCCTATCCTCAGCGCAAAATTTATTCGGGTTCTGTGCCCAGTAACTCTCAGACTTACCCTTCCCGGTTCTAGGAATGAAGGCCATGGTTCCATTCGATATTTTCATTAATATGTGTAGTTCTGTTTCGATTTCTATATCGTTTGGTTGAAGAGTAAACCAATTTCATGTTGATATCTCTCTGTTGGAAGAGAACACAGTAAATGCATAAGGTTGGACACACTTGGATTTCTTAGTTTGATTGGATTTGTATTCTAAACGTTTAAAGGGTTTAATCTTGGATTCTTTCTCTTGTATACATGAAGTTGAAATACTAGGGTTAGTGTATTTAAACCCCGTCTAAATAGTGTTATGGTTCTTTATAACACCTAGACTATTTATAAGAAGGCATGCCAACCTATATATTTTCCAAAAAATATGTTTCCCAATTTTCTGTTATGTTACTTCTGTAATGTTATACTTAGAAAACTTCATTTGTACTATCGCTTTCTTTATTCAATATTATCTGAATGATTTATTCCTCATTAATATAGTTATCGTATTTCAAACTTATCCACTGTGAATATTTATGAAAAAGGTTTTCGTACTTCTATTTACTGAGTTCATCGACGTTCGCCTTTTCTAAAATTTCGTTTTTCAGAATCTTGTTTGTATTAAAAGGTTTGATTTGTTTCCTTGAATTTCTGTTTATCTTTCCAGAACTCCTATTATTAGTTATACTGTCATCTTCCATTATATTTTTCCATTCATTGGTAGTATAGCAGTGTTATTACTCTGTATAACTTATTACAGTAATATGCGAGTATAAAAATTATTTCGTTCTGGTGTGTCCTTCATCATTTTCTAAGTTAAGGAAGTAGTGAAAGACTCCTTCAAATTTATTTCTATACTTATGAGAATACAAGATCTCTAAGATTCGAAAAGGGAATCGGTATGATTTCGTTATACTGGAAGTATGCTAGTGTATTCACAAATTTCTGATTCTACTCGTAATGAATATATGTATATAAATATATACAGGCAGTCTTATTCAAAGCATAGAATTAATGCTTGCAGGGGTTTATCCTACGCCTATTCCATCCATTCTTATTTTATTTCATAGAAATAATTCACACAACGTTACACTAGATATATTCTCTTTCAATCAATTTAAATCAGTAATGGTTCTTAAATTAGAAAGAACTTCAGCAGAAAAATCATTCACCCAGCAATATATATATGTATTCTAACATCCATTAAAGCAAGAGATATATCTATAACCAGAAAATAGTAGATGAACATATCTGAATTAGTTCACTGAAAAACAAATGGAACAACCACATTCCTCCCAACCTTAGAACATAACAACCAAATCACTTGTCCAACTCTTCCCCTAGCCTGACCATGAATCCATGAGGGCTAACTCAGAACTTCTCCTTAACAAGAGTCCTTTAGTTTAAAAAACTCCTCCCTTTCCGCGCACTCAAAAATAGTGTTCATAACAATAAGAGATAAATTCTTTTCCCCCAACATACTAGGCAACGTCCTACCTCCTCCCATATGCCATATATGCAAAGTCCTTTTTGCCTAGGTCTTTTTCCCTCCTTTGGGAATTTTTGTAGCCTTCCAAATCCCTGATTTTCAGGGGCTTCCAATGGCCAAATTCTTGATTTTCCACTTGTAACAATCAACCATGAAGTAGTTCCAATATGTTCCCCACTCATGGAGTCATGGTTAGTTGATTTCAACATGGTTGTTCCATTTGTCCTTCAACAATAATTATAAAATATTTTTTTTCATACAATTGTCATAGTCAAGTAGTTAGTTGGTTCAAATCAGGTCTTTGTCCAACAGTCATAATCATTAATTACAATTAACTAAATTCAAAATTTGGAATTGCCATAAATGGCAAAAATTTTCCAATTTTGAATTTACCAAAAACGAAATAATTTTCCTAAGAAATTTCAAACTAAAAAATTATTTATTTTTGGGGATGTCACATCTCTGATATATCTCTTCTCTATTATTGGATATCTGATATATCTCTTTACATTTCTTTATTATATCTTCGCTTTCATTTCATTCCAAAAATAATGTGGATTAGTGGTATCAGATCAGGATGCTCTTGATCATTTTTCAGTGTATGTCCCTGACGAGGTACGAGTATATAAAGTTGGGTCTTGAGCTTGTCTCTCTTGAGGAAACTCGCTCTCGCACACCCAAGAAACCCTCCATCGAGGACGAAAAGAAAAATGATGGAGTAGAACATTCTATTAATCTGTTGCTAGAGAAAGATTTCACGTGACAGAGAGATGTATTAATGGAGAATTTTTTCCACATTCTTCAATGCTTGTCGATAACAACATGATCATATTTATCAAGCGGTCACTTTGGAGGTACTCTGACTTTCAAGGTACAAGTTAATTTTTATATTCTCGTATTTGAAGGACATATAGATGTAGATGCCCTAGAAAAATGGTTAAATCTGCTAGAAGGTTATTTCTCTATTCATAATTTCTTTGAAAGGGAAAATATCACCTTTGCACTCCTTAAGGCTCTCCCCCGTGTTAAACATTGGTGGGAAACTTACTGGGAGAAAAGTTCCAGAGAGGAGTCTTGAATATATGGGGCCGAGCCCACTTGGGATTGTTTTGTGGATGTGGTCAAGAAACAATATTACCCTGTTGGAAACTATGACGAACAACACATGAGATGGACCACATTGCAGCAAGAGAGGGGCCAATCAATGTCAGAGTTCACCAATACCTTCCATACCTTGCGTACCAAGCTGGGTATTAAATACTTTGAGCAAAATATGGTTCTAAAATACTATGTGGATCTACACAGATACATCCAAACTAAAATGGTTTTTTAGGACATCTCATCACTGGGTGTTTCTTATCGATATGTTGTTAAAATCGAGTAGAAATTTAAGCATCAGAACAAGTGGGAGTTCACATCTGCAAATATGCAACAACCAAAGTATGGTAAATACGACTCTAACAACTAGCCTTCAGAAAACTATTCCAAGCCATAGGAAAAGAAGGGTAATGGAAATACGAAGGACAGTGGAAAATGGTGTGATTTACACAAAATCCCCTGGTACAACACTGATGACTGTTTCTCAAAATAGTCATTGGTGGATGAGATTAAATACAAGGAGATGAACCCTGATTCAAAATATGATTAAGAAAATACTGGTAGAAGACATATCATTGACACAAACCCCACTGCTATTGTCGTGACCACAACAATTCAACCAGAAGAACCAGTAGATCCTGAAGAAGGGGAACACCTTTTTCATTCTTAGATGTGGGTGAAGGGGACCCCACTACATTTTATTGTTGATAGCTAAAGCCAAAATAACCTCATCTCAACGAAAGTCATCAAACAGTTAGGATTGTCAAGAACACCACACTCGCAACCATACAACATCAGGTGGCTTCGCTAGGGATGAGATCTTCGTGTCATCCAATAGTTCTTATTGTCATACGACATCCAACCCTTCAAGGATGAGGTATTATGTGAGTTTTCCACATTGGATGTCTATGATGTTATTTTGGGCTAACCATATATGTGGAAGCACCATGTTATTTATGAGTCTTGATATCGTAGTGTCATTGTTACTCTTGGGGGTCATCTCTACAAGATACCAGAGGTGGTTCCAACTACTGTCCCACCTAAATAGTGTCACAAGGTAGTATCTCATATTAAAAAATTCATCGTCTTCACAATCTATTCAAAAGGTGAACATAAGGACAATGCAATCACTGCAACCTCAGTCCAAGAAACTTCTATCTAACAGAAGCATGTCGACAATATTACAACAAAGCACAAAGATTCCTTTTTCACATAGTCATATCGAGTATCCCGACTGTTTATAAATGTCCAACCCTTCCAACAATAGGTTCGTGACAATCTTCAAGAAGCTAATCAATGCAAATTCTCGAGCAAGGAAAACAACTCACCAAGATTAAGATTCAACAACTGCTTTACCCTCTCCCTCGGGAACTCAATGCAATGGAGACCATTTCATCCTAAGGAGGGATGATTTATCCAGGTGGATATCGGTGGCCACCCACCTATTCCATCTGTCTCAAAACAGTTTGTTAGAAACTTACTATTTCTAGCAGTTCCAAACTTTTGGGGCCATTTTGATGGCCTAAATGTTTTTTTTTTCACGATCAGACACCTTAATGATTTTCAAAGGATTTTATTGTGCCCCCAAAATTAAGAACCTCATCTATACCCTTCCAACGAGCTATAATTCTCTCCAAACGGAGATCGTATGTCAAAGTTATGGCCCTCGGGAAGTTGATACACCAAACTACCCAAATACGGGGTCCACAAAAATGTTGGCTTTTCATCTTCCAGGGTTAGGGTTTTGGATTTTCTTTATTATAAAAAATTCCTTTGGAGCCTCATTGTAACAATCATCTTCTTGTGAATGTGATTAGTCGTCACATCTCTTCTCATAGATAAGTTGCCACCATTCTAGTGAGTCTTTCACTTTGTATTTCTACAGTTTTCTACATTTCGCTCATTAATAGAAATTGTGTATTGTTGTATCTCTATGTTTCTGGTTATATCTATGATATATATCTACTATACTATTGGATATATGATATCTCTGTAGATTTATTTATTATATATCTGGTCTCATTTCGTGTCGAAAATAATCCGGATCACTAGTTTTAATCATGCAAAGAATATAACACATATACAACAGTAATGGTTAAGGGTAAGCCAAAGAAACCCTTGATACAAAGATGATGCAGTATAGATGATTGATTCAAGTTCTATGAATTATAATAAAATTGTGTAGCTCATGCATGATACAAGAAGTTGATGACAACTGAATATGTAGATGTGTAAGTTTTAAACCTGTGAAGTAAAGCAATGCATATAGATTCTTAAGAAAAACATAATTTAATCAATGGCTCATTCACATAGTACACAGAGATTTATACCGGAAACCCTCAACCGGGAAAACCTTTCTTATATTCATTATATTGAATTTCACCATCCACTATAAAATATATACAATGTTTTTAGGTATTATGTAGATACCAAAACCCCAATCCCTAAAACCGAGATTATTTTTAGTAAACTGCTAAAAATAGCAAAATCCGCTAAAAATAGCAAAATAGCAAAATCCGCTAAAATACGCTAAGTTTTATTTCTGAGGGATTGTTGAACGTTGTTGTCATATATGATGCGCCCACACACACACATGCAAAGAATATAACACATACCCAACAAGATGCATATTAAAAAAACAAAAAATATGTAGAGTGTAGAAGAATGAAGATGAAGAAAACTTAGTCACCCATATTGAATCAAAATTTTTCTAAGGGGAAGTATGAATGAATAATCCATAGTTGTGATATTTAATAATGTAAAACATGTTGAAATATTCTAACTGCAAAGAGTATTCTATTTATTATTGAGTTATTATTCATTAGATCAATCCCCTTTTGTGGATTGATCATGTCGGGCATTATAATTGACCAAATCCCCTTTTTCGGATTGGTCAAACCCTAATTCTCTTATGCAATTTGAGAAGTCAGCCCCCAGGATAATTAAAGTGGTTTTAACCACTATGAAGACAAGTTGGCCCTGCCCAATGAAGAGACACCTTTTCAGCACCTGCTAGTTTGTATAAATAAAGGAAGCCAACGACTCATTTACACACTCACTCAACTCGCTCATCTAGTGCGCAAGTTTGAAGGAAGTTGCAGTTGCCAGTTGTCGAAAGAAGGAAGAGAGGGAGGTGCATTACTCAGTTTTGGATATTCTCTAGTGTTCGGTTTATTGTCTTGGAATTGTATTGGATATCTATATTAGGGAAGTTTGTGCTGGGTTTTCTTCCCCATGAGGGTTTCCCAGGATAAATGTTGTGTATCTTGTGATTGTGTTTCTCTTAGTGATCCTACCTATGTTATTGTTATCTAGTAAATTGAAAAGAAACCTAATAATAACTCAAAACTTAACATGGTTTTAGAGATAAACTAAAGAGAGCATCTTTCACTAGATAAAGAAAAAACGCCATTGTTTCCGTACATGAAAATTAGGGCTTTTGTTGGAGAGGAATTTTTTCCTAAAAACCATCTAGAAAAGTGTGTCCTAAACTAGTGAAGCTTTTGGCATATTGAGCGCACCTTTTTAGTGGATAGAACTCCCAGAAAGGAAACCATATTTTTCACTGGTACTAGAAAACTAGAAAACCAAAAGTAACAGAAAACCAGAAGTACTAGAAAACCAGAAAACCAGAAGTACTAGAAAACCAGAAAACTAGAACCAATACCAGAAGTACCAGTCCAGATTTCCACAATCTTAGTTTCAAGGGGTAAAATTTGGATTTTTAGAAATATGACTGCACCAACTTACTCGCCTCAGTGTAGCGCACTTATCCCCTGGATCAGAATTTCAAAATTTGAAGTTTGAAAAATTAGGGTTTCCTCATAAAACCCTAAGTTGCAGTTTCAAAATCAGTTGTAGTTTTAGAATCAGTTGCAGTATCAATTGCAGTTACAGTATTAGTTGAGGTATCACTTGCAGTACTAGTTGCATTCACCCTTGAAGTTTTAATAAGATTTTGTAATTATTACCATTGCTTCCATATGGTGCCACTTCTTGCAAATACTATCAGAGGTATGTATTCACATATGTTTAAATTGTTAAGTTTTAAAGGGTATTTGCAGGAGAAGGGATCTCTTACCATAGATCTAGAAGAATCTCAAGATCCAACACATTCACAGGAATACTGCAACCCATGTTTGATTATTCTGATATGCATCTATTTGATATGACATTATTTTGATCTAGGTTGCATGTTGAAGCTATGACCATCATACTAACCTTTGGTCAAAATTAAAATCAAGTTATTAGAAGGATAAAACTTGAGATCATAGAGTTTATTCTCTAACCCAACCTTTTGTCAAGGTAGCATACTGTCCTAATACAGAAGACAGGTTGAATAAAGAACGTGTCATCTTGAGTGATGGAGACTTGGAAGAAAAGAAACACACTCATTCTTGATGACAAAACTCCAGGTTCCAGGTTTTATTGATTAAGTTGATAAGATTCAAAACATCCAAGTGTCAATAAAACACTATAGTTGAGATAGAAATATTTGAAAAGTTTTATACTTGGTAGCATGTGAGCATATTGAGATAAATGCTTAATGTAATCATTTACGAGATACAACTAACATCTCCTATAGGAGAAAATTCTTGTGTTGATTCCAGGTTACCATGGATGAATGTTTGATGACAACACTAGAAGAGTGTTGATCTCATTTTGTATTGTATTTATTACTTTTGAACTTTGTTTGAGACAGGTCACGAGCGATAGCTCTAAAGGAGATACTGGGACGGATATTCATGCTATTGTTTTATTACTATCATCAAAAGAGTATTATTCTTGCTTGTTTTTTTGTTGACCATGTTTCAGGTCACAAGTGATAACTCTAAGGAAGCTTTAGTGAAGGTTGCAGAAGGAAACAAATTAGATGAGACATGAAGAAGACTATGTACATGACCATATACATTCATGTACCAAAGAAGATAATTAAGAAGCTATCCTTTGAGATCGAGAGTATCTCATATGGAGATTGATTGTAAGGAGAAGAAAGCTCCAAATATGACCAAACATTAGAACAAGAACTCACAACATACTTGGTCAAAGGATAATGAATCCATCTTTATAGGAAGCATAACTCGTTTGAAGTATGAATCAAACTTTCATATTTAGACTTCGTATTCAACACCAAGTATACCTTGTAAGAAATGATGAATTCCTTGTAGACTCAGAATAAATCAAGAGTAAACTTGATCTAAAAAAGGATCAGATGAAGAGACATCTTCCAGGACTGGGTTAAATATGCCATGAGAAGACTTGATCGTAGCTTCAGAGGAGATATGAAATATCCTAGAAGATTCCCTTATTTCAGTAATGGAGATGGAAGCTAATCATAAATACTAGGATATGGAGCCTTCCGTGAGACTAGAAGAGAAGTGAATATTGACTTCCAATATTAATATATATAGATAAAGCATGTTGCAGATGTACAAGGCCTGATGTGTGTCCATAGGATTCTCCCAGCAAAAGGGAGAAGACTATGACGAGACACTTATTTAAGAAATAGTTCTAGTATTCATGAAGACAACCAGAACAACCATGATTCATATATAGTACGAGATGCAGGGGGAGCAATCCCCATATTTAAAATTGGGTGGCAGTTGGTGAATACATTAATTGGGTAATGGAGACATGACTACAATAAAATATAGAGTTACCTCCATGAAAGAATAAGGGCTACCTTCAGTATCAATTATTCATCCACTCTCAGTTTCAGATGAAGCTGTTTCCGTGATAGAATAAGAGGAGTTAATCAAATATTTCAGCAGCCACTGTAAGGATGAAGTAATTATTCTCAACCATAGAGCAGTTGCAGGTGAAGAATCCAAATTCTGGAAGGAAAGGTTGCAGAAATAGGAGAGGACACACTCTCAGGAAGTGATATGGATAGTGCTTTGTAGAGAGCACATAGAGCTAGCACATGATTGTGTAGATTGAGTTGAAGCTAAGAAAGTCTAATAGATTAGTACAATGTAATGAGAAAATTTGATTCAAATATTGAAGATAGAAAGACTCATGTCTATCGGTTAAAGGAAGCTCTGTATGTGTTGAAGCAAACTCCTAGAGCTTGATATGGAGGGATTGACAGTTTCCTGACGAGCTTGAGCTTTACCAAGAGTAAATTTGATTCTAAGCTTCACCTCAAGGTTATGAATGATTAGGTAGTGATGTTTCTACTATATGTAGATGATGTATTTTTGACAAGATGAAGAAAATCTCAACATAGAATGCAGAAGAAGCTCACTACAGAGTTTGATGAAAGACCTAATGCATTATCTCTTAGGTCTTGAAGTTTGGTAGAACCCAGAGAAGATCTTCCTTAAACAAGGGAAGCATGCAGTAGAAATAGTAAAGAGGTTTGACATGTTGAAATGTAAATCCATGTACACACCCATGGAAACAAAGTTGAAGCTCCTGGTAGATACCTCATCAGAATTAGTTGATGCTACTTTGTACAAACAGATTATTGGTTCGGTGATGTATCTGATGAATACTAGGCCAAATGTATGTTTTTCCTTGAGTCAGTATCTAGTAGAACCCAGACGTATTCACCTTGATGATGAAAAACATGTGATGAGATACCTTAACAGTACATTGGATTTTACCCACTACCATAATCAAATTTTCGTTTATTTCTGTAGAATCAGAGCCCCCGAAATATCTATGGAGGCCTAGCGTAAGCTAGCTCTTTCTCTCTCTCTACTCCCATGTGATCGCAGGTCATGATCACAGGTCAAATAATCATGGTGCCTCTTTGTATTTTGCGCCTCAACGCTACAGGGATGTCGAGTCATTCGACTCTACAACCATCGAACCCCGGCAGGGTTAGTGACTGGCCAATAGGGAGGAATTCCTACAGGGTTAGAAAATGGCCATTAAGAACGGCTCTGTCGCGCGGTTGAGTGGAGTACAGGTGGCGAGAGGGGAAACACAACACAGTGGGCGACGTGACAAGAGACGGGTCCCACTTCACACACCACTCCATTCCGGACCCCCCCCCCATTAAAGGCAAAATGGCAAGGGGGGTCCAGAATTCACCTGGATGTCGTTGATCAAGGTGAATAAATCCTAACCATTCCAGAGTTGCGCGTTCGATTCTAGACCCCCCCCCTCACCGCTAAAGGCAGAACAACAAGGGGGCTCCGAAATGAAGCCTCAGCCATGGATCTGGGTGGGTGGACTTTGGCCGTTCATATATGCTTTCCACTTACCCTAAGGCGCATTCGTGCCCCAGCTTAAAGTTAACTTCTCTTCCTCACATCTGACCGTCGTTATAGACCCTGAGATCCTTCGAAAGAATCTCGTCCATTCATCGGGACTTAACCACATGCTAACATATCGATATTCATAAGTCTGGATTTCGGGGTTTGAGAACACGAGGGAACATGCCCTTCGGTATCCCGAGTGCCGAAACTTCGAAGTGCCAAACAAGCCTAAATTGGTGATTATCCCCTTGGGTTATGCCTTGGTTAATATGACCTCTTTCCACATGACCACACTCTCTCTTCTGTTAGGATTTATCAAGGAAAGAGCCCGACCTCTTGTCATTGGAACTCCCGAATCCCCGATCCCTGATTTCCCGAAATGGGTAATCTATCGACACGTAGCCTCCCGAAATCGGTAGGCCTACGACTGCTTCAGGGTTTCCACCATGGAACATCCCAATCTCTCGTCACCAGAACTCTCGAGTTACTGACTCTCGATTTCCTGAAATGGGAAATCTCATGACACATGGCCTCCTTTAATCGGACGACCCGAATCTACTTCGGGGTTTCGACCATGGAATGCCCCGATATTTCATCACCAGAACTCTCGAGTTCTCGATTCCTGATTTCCCAAAATGGGAAATCTCACTACACATGGCCTCCTTTAATCGGACAGTCCATATCTATTTCAGGGCTTTCACCCTTATTCACTGGGGGTTTAACCCTCAGGTATATCCTGATAGATCCAACGGCTATTGGGTTTTCCATCCGAGATCTAACGGCCCAGATAGGTTCCTAACTTGTGCATTCTCCCATGACTTCCTAGACATGGAAAAATAAACGGTCCAGATGCTCTCATGGACCTTGGGGATCCACGATCCCGATCTCTTCGCTACCCATGAAGACACAGAAAGACAAAGTGGTAAGGAATTTAACCCCCCCCCCCTACTTTCTCCTACCAATCTAACGTTCATGGGTGACCACAGATTTCCCGATGGGATCTCATCCATTGATCAACACCTATTCAGGGTTAAGGCGCTTAACCCTCCAGTTTCTTCTTCTAATCTGATGGTCATGAGTGACCACCGATCTCCCAATGGGATCTCGTCCATCGATTTGATACTTATCAGGGATTTATTAAGGACTTGCGCTTTCACGTCCTTTTTCCCAGGTTCTTGTTGGGCCTTTTCGAGAAGGGTATCTCTATGGGGAGGTTTACCCAGGGTACTATTTAAGGCAGATAAGGGTATCTCTCTCCCGAGAACCAGGCATGAAGTCTGAATTAGATTAGTATGCATATAAATAATGATTTATGAGAACATAAGCCATACGTAGTCTTTCCATATAAACATACAACTACCAGTACTGATCAAGACACCATACAGACATTATTATAATGAAATCATTCACAATTTCACAACTTATGATCATAAATGTTAGCATACATATATTTCAAGATGCCAAAGGAAAAACACTTATCAGAAAGTAACACTAGGGGTTACGCAACTGCTGAGAGGGGTGCTCGTTTCCACCCAACCGTAGGCTCAGCGACTCCTAGCGGTTTTACCACTAGCCATCCCCGAGCTGAGACCATGATGCTGTGAGACTGCGTCTCTGTTTTCCAGTGACCAGGAGCAAAGGTTACTCTCCTTCCTCTCTGCTATCACCCACTCTGCATAATACCAGAGTTCTCTTTCTCCCCTTGCGTCTGCCCCCAATCGCTTCTCCCCCACACCTTATCCTCCTGCGAGGTTGCATGTGGCGTGATTTCCCTTGCGCTGGTCAGGCCTGACGGCTCTACAGATGGGCGGTTCACCTCCCCATCCCTCAATAATTCCTAACGAGCCATGTACCTACCAGCCTGCGAGACATTTAATTCGGGGCCAACGAGCCACTTTTGGTTCTCCAAGCCAGTGGAGTCCAAATACGGTATTGATTTTCGGTGGAAGTTAACACCACCTTTCCAAGTGCCTTCCATCACCTTTCTGCAGCCATCATGGTCTCTTTTTCAGCATATCCCCTCTTATCAATCCTGCAATATAAATTCATAATATTATTCACATTCATTGACCTTTTCCACAAGGTCCATTCACATCACATATTCACATTTCTAATTTTTCCACAGTTCTTGGCTAGTCCAGTTATTTTTACAAACTGGGGGAAACAGGGTGTTACAATTCCCTCCCCCTTAAAGGAACATCATCCTCGATGTTCTATCTATTAACATGAATTGCATGTACAAAAGTAAACAAAATCGGATATGCATGTCTCATGGCATCCTCCATTTCCCATGTAGCCTCATCTAGGCTAAAATGTCTCCACTACACCTTGACATGTTCAATGGTTTGGTTCTAGAGTGGGGTTTCCTTTCTGTCCAATATGCATTGGGGTTCTGGTAGAAATTCTCCCTCTGGTTCCACCTGGATCACAGACCAGTCAATTATATGATTAGCATCATGTACATATTTCTTCAATAATGAAACATGGAAAACATTAT
>ML782283.1:1484866-1505684 GCA_009831015.1 Picea engelmannii
CGTCTTCCCGTGAGGGCTTTCACCATAAGGGGACCACTTTGGAGTTCATCCATTTGTGCACCTTATCAATCATGATAAGACAATAATGAGTCATCTATACATTTTTCCAACAATGCATCATATACCAATGGAACCACATCGATATATCTTCATCATGTATCAATGACAACTCATTGATCCATCTTCATCTATGCATTCTCATCAAGGAAAATACATATTATATTACATAAATCATCAATCAATCAATCCTTTGACATCAACCAGTCACTTGACATCATTCAATCAAACCATTGGCATCAATGACAACATGATCCAACATCGTCCCTAAAAGTGTCAATGGGGGTGTTTCAAAACCATTTGCAAAAATGCTTTTGAAGGAAATTTTGAACCACCCCTAAAAAAATGATATTTGAGTGACTTTTGGGTATTGTTTTGAACCACCCCCAAAAGTTGCATCTCTTCTTAATTTATCATTAAAAGGCCTAAATTTTAACATTGGTGATTTTTAAGTTGGTTTTTCCAAAACTACACCTAATTTCTACTTTTAGTGATGGGAAACAACCCTCCCCAGATGTCTAAAATATAGGAGTTAGTGGACATGAATTTGTCAGATATTTTGTTATACTAAGAGTACAACAAAAATACAAGAGATCCAACATAATTTTTCCAAATAGGAAACTTGGTAGAAATCCATAAGGTAATCTATTATCTCACTTACATTATCAATTTCAAACCATTCAGAATGTTAATTTTTATGCAACTAATTTCAGATCTGAAAATTACTTCCAAGTGACCCAAACATTAACCCCTAGGGTTGTTATCACTGAATAATTTTACACTGAAATTATGACAGAAAATTGTAGCAGTGGAAACACCAAAATCAGAGATAAATTATCCATGCACGTGAAACAATTTTCTATTTTGTAAACTATCAAATTCATAATTTTCTGAGGGAAAAAAAAATACTCTCAACAGTAAAAAAGTCACCAAATTTGAGGACAAAATCAGTCCTGTCAAAACCATGAAATATCAACAAATTTACCCAAAAACATTCCCACCTACAAATCTGTTATATAATTGTTATATGATCTACTGCCATTAGTTGTATGACTACTGAAATCAACTATATGGGCTTGCTAAACTTTCCAAAAATTTGTATGTGCAGCCTGAAGCTCTCCCACACATGCGCATGTACTGTTCTGGTCACATGTGTGACTGTATGGACCTGTTATGTACCACATGTGCGACTATACAGAATTCTTCTTCCACATGTGTGGAATTCTCAACTTCCTCACACACACAGCCTTTTGTTTCAATCCTCTCACATGTGTGGCCATCCTCCTTGGTTGAAACATAAAAAAAAATGTCCAAGAATCCTAGGCTAGATTTTCCAAAGTGTAGAATCTCCTTTGCTGAAATAATTGAGCCTCCTAGCACAAATTCTCACTCACTTCTGATAACTCCATAATTTCATGAGATTTTCACAATCTCTCCTCTCCTTTTATAGGAGTCCAAAGTGAGTTTATAACCCCTTAGCTTAATCTAAGGATACCTCCACTAAACTCAACATTAAATTATAATTATTTATTCACACATATGAGTATGAAACCTGAACACACGCCCCCAAATCCCATCAAAAAGCCTACAAATCCCCAAGATCCAATTCAAAAGAATTTTTATGGAACGAAAATTCCAATGTGGTGCCAACAAAGATTCCTATATGCTTGACACTAAGGCCACTTATGGGAATACCTCTCAAAGATACAAAACATCAACACTCCCCCTTAGTGAGGGAGGTGTTCCATCCTCCATCACCTGAAAGTATCTTTTTCTCCCATAATGGGATTATCTCTCCAATCCTCCTGATTATTTTCTTCATCCATCATCGAAGCAAGTCCTATTGTATGGCATGGCTCCTCCCTAGAAGACATTCTGCTCCTAGTAGCCTCCCGTTTCTGAGCCTCCTGCCTAGCTTCCTCAACCCATGGCAACTTCTTGACAGTCTTGGAAGACTCCTCTCTCCCATATGATCCTAAAGGTATAATCCCTCTAAATGAATGAATCTCCCTTTGATCCCGATGACTCCCTATGAATTCAAACTCCCTCTGAATCTGTTGAATCCCTCTAAAGCCAGACTCCCTTTGAGACTGCACAACCTTTGGATCTACTTTCTCCCTGACCTCTATCACTCTTCTACTATTGGACATAGCTCACATACGATGAACCTTCATCCGATACAGTTTGTTCTCTCTAACTCCAAGAACCAGTGTTGTGTTGAATCTAGATCCTCTGGGTACAAATAACATCTTTCCATATAGGAATAATACATAGTATCCCTTCTTATCAATCTTCGATATTGAGGGAGAACTCCTCTTCAGTTCTAGAAAACATAACACATTTTTCACCCTCAACACATCACTTGACTCCATATAGAACCATATTATTCCATATCCATGCATTGCATGCTTGGTCCCCATACCAAGCTCCATGCAAATATATGAGTCAGTCTCTATGAAGCTCTCAAACAACTCTAGTTCTCTTGCCATATGAAATGAGGCTCTACTATCCATTAACCAAGTCCCATCACCAGAGGCTATAGTAGAAATGGAGGAGACCAAATAATAACTCCCTTTGAAGCCTATATGCAACCTTATCAACCTCTATCATTGATACCTGCTGCTTCCTTCTCCCTCTCCCGTTGTGGACACCATGAAGCATAATGACCATACTCACGACAAGAAAGACACTTGACCTTGTTGAGGTCCTTCTTCCTTCTTGTATATATATATTCATCTCTCTCTGGAGAACAAATTTTCCTTCCCTTCTTGGTATGAGCAACCAAGGCCTAGTTCTCATCATTGCTTCATTTTTTATTTCCATTCCTAGACCCGAACCGAACCTCCTCCTGGATGCAATCAGTCCATAATATTTCAAAACCTGGAATCTACTCTTGTCCACATATCCCCTACACAAATGGTTCCCAAGAACCAAGAAGACCACTCAATTCCACATTCACCAAATCAACATCATCAACTTCCTCAACAATGGTTGAAAAATTATCACAAATATGAGTGATCCTCATGAGGTAGTTAAAAATTGTGTCTGAACTGGACATATCAATAGTTTGGAGTTGGTTCTTTAATATAAATATTTGACCTATATTCCCGCTTTGGTACAAGCCCACCAAATCATCATACATATATTTAACTGTACTATTATCGGAAATGTGAGGAATCATATGATCCTTTATAGAGTCCAACAATACCTACTTGGCCTTCACTTCCTTCTTCTTATGAGCTATCAATTTCTGTGGATCAACATGACTTGGAACCACACCCTTAATATAATATTTGAGATCATTCTCCTCCAAGAGAAGGAGAATATTGGCCTTCCAAGCCCAAAAATTTGTTGCCCTTTCCAACCTGTCCTCAATATTAAGAGTGTTCAACATTGTGACCTGCCAAGAAAAAAAAAAATTCTACAACAATAAATCTGCAGTACCACCAATCTGTTGTTGCTTGTGTCTTAATACAACCCTTCTCTCCATTCAAAGCTTCATCTCTGAAACCATGCCAATTTTTATGAAACTAATTACATATCTAAAAATTACTTCCAAGTGACACAAATAGTAAACCCTAGGGATATTATCACTGAGTAATTTTATAATGAAATTATGACAAAAAATTACAGCAGTGGAAATACCAAAATCATAGTGAAATTATCCATGCACATGAGACACAAATTTTGTTTTGTAAACTATGAAATTTATAATTTTTTGAGGGAAAAAACAACCCTCTTGGAAATAAAAAAAAATCACTAAATATGAGGAAAAAATAACTATTCCTCTCAAAACCACAAAATATCAACAAATTTATGTAGAAACATTCCCACTTATAAATCTATTGTATACATGTTGGTTGATGTCAGTTGTATGGCTAATGATGTTAGTCCTATGACCTTGCTAAACTACCCAGAAATTCACATGTGCAGCCCGAAAATATTCCACACATGTGACTGTACTATTCTAGTCACACATGTCTTTATACAGACCTGTTTTGTACCACATGTGTGACTATATGGACTTCTTCTTCCTCACGTGCGACCTGATCAACTTCCTCACATGCAAAATTTTTTGTTTCCTTCCTCTCACACATGTGATATCATATGTGCAACATTCCTCCTTGGCTGAAATAGAAAATAGAATGTCCAAGAACCCTAGGCCATATTTTCCAAAGTGCAGAATTTCCCTTGTTGAAATCACCAAGCCTCCTATCACAAGGTCTCACTCACTTATGCTAACTCCATAATGTCACAATGAGATTTTCACAATATGTCCTCTCCTTTTATAGGAGTCCAAAGTGAGTTTAGAAGAATTTAACTTAATCTAATGATCACTCCACTAAATTCAACAATAAATTAGAATTATTTGTTCACACATGTGGGTGTGAAACTCCAAGACAAGCCCCCAAATCCCATCAACAAGCCCACGAAGCCCCAAGATTCAATTCAAGGGGTTTTTCATTAGATGAAAAGTCCAATGTGGCATCAAGAAATATTCCCACATGCTTGACACCAATTCCACTTGTGGGAATACCTCCCGAAGTTACAAAACATCAACAAAGAATAACATTGAATCATTAGATAAGCATTGCATTCAATTGATGAAAATCTTAAATTCATAACATAATTGAATTGATGATAATTTTTTTATGGTTTCCAATTTATTTTAAATTATTAGGAATGGTAATGGGAATTCCTTGGATATCATATTTTTGGGATATTGAGGAAACAAAGAGGTCCCAAGAAGGAAAGTCGTCATTAGTGATTTTGGTAACACTAATGGTGATAGTCATTACCTGCCACTGGATCTCCATGAAATTTAGTGACAATTTCTTTGGTGATGCCCTTTTTTTAGTGATGAGAAATTTTTTCACCCATCATTGTTGACCATAGGAAACAACGACGATCATTCAATGTTATCATATATTCATCAATAGTGAGGATCATTAAATGTCCATCACCAAAATCTTCGGCTAATAAAAATACTTTTGTAGTACTTCCATTGTTTTTCCATGCCAAAATCTCTTGCCACTTGACTGTAATGATTTTCCCAAATCATCTTCACATGATCACTTGAAGGAATACATGGATGGCCCATATGGCATAGAAGTCCATCTTGGAGATGAAAGACTGTAACTAGTGTACGTGCACATAGTGTTCAATATGTGACAATGAAGTCAGGATCACTATCATATAACTGGGACCACCCTAAGGCATCTGCATTCCCACAAGAATTGAGAGCTGTGGTTAGTGTTTTAACTAGAGGTCGATTGAGGAAATAAAAAACTCAATTGGTGCTTCCCATATTGTACTTGATTTTCAAGTGGAATTGTTGCAAGTATTTGGAACACTTATGGTGGCAATTATTATGTAACTTCCCTTGTGTCTGCATAAACTATAGAAGCTTATGATCAATGTGGATGGTAGTTTCCTTTACCATAATATAATGCTTCCATTATAAACATGCATGCACGATGGAGTACATCTCCTTTTCATAGGTGAGGTACCTTTGAACAATGTTAGATAACATTTCACTGTGATAGGCCATCGAGTGTCTCTGTTGAGTGACGACTACACCAATAGTATAGTCAGAGGCATCCATCTCATTTGTAACACCTTGTTTCCTCCCATAACTATAATTATGTTAATACTTAATATATTGTGATTATGAAGCATGTAACTATGCTTATAATTAATGAAAAACATCAAATAGCTAATTGGGAAGTAAAGCCTTGAGTACTAGCCATGATACTATAAGTGGGACCGGTTAGGTGGAATTGAGAAGTTTCAATGATGAAAATAGGAAGCTTGTTCAACATTCTAGCCTACACCTCCAAAAATTGAATACACCATCTGTCAACGTACCTAGAGTGCATGAAACCATGTGACCGATTATGGAGATTAGGATCTGGTGGTTGAGTAGTTATAACTGCTGACATATTTGGTACTTGGAGGGATGAAGGGTGAACTAAAACCCTATACATAAGGACACAATAGATTTCCCCATCGAATTCGAGAGACTAATTGGAAAATTGCATCCGAAAATGGACCAAGGGAATCTATAGGATAGGTAGAAGAAGAGGCCAAAGGTAGAAAACATCACATATAAATTGGACAGAACAATTTGCAACAAAGGAAAAAGAGTGAGAGAACCAATGCAAAAGCACCCAAAAGATGGATTCTCACAAAGGTTTATAGTGAATAGAGTGAGTTTCAGACTCACAAACAGATGGTGCAGTGAGAGAGAGATTCATGCACACATTTCTGAGCAACAAAAAAGTTGGGAAGTTTTCTTAAGGAAAATAGGAAACTTTACCAAGAGATTAATGCTCACCCTAAAACAGATAAGACCCAGATCCAGACTGCAACAATAGAGGGTTGCAACTTGGTACTTACTGTAAAGAAATTGGAACTGGTAAGGGGAGGTTGTTGAGACTTTATGTAGTAGAGAAGAGACTCCCGTGTGTAGAGGAAATCTAGTTGGGAAGGTGTTTGATAAACCCGTTGTGGTCCTAATATTAGTAGGAAGACGGGAAATTTTCTTGTTTCTAGTGAAGTAAAGGAGAGTGACCGTCCTGAACCATTTTCTCAGTTTGGAAGTTAGCTGAATTAGTACCCTGGTGGTATCATGGCTTAGCATAGGGGAAGCATGCTATAGAAATTCCCTGTGAAACATTTCCTATGGTCCAGAGGAAAGACACAATTGGTTCGTTGATATTTTTCACTGAACATATAAGTGTTATTGCTTGTTTTGTCTAGTGTATGTTAACAATGAAGATGTGTTGTTTGTTGTTTATGAGATAACTAGTTAAATTGAAAGAATGATTGAATTCATGAGTAAAATGGATTATGCATTATTGTTTTTCACTAATTAATAATGGAAAACATGAATATCCAAATGAGAAATGTGAATATAGGTTGTAACCCTAAAACTTTCTAAGTCCCTTGAATCGAAATCTTTCACGATATAAGTGTTCATAGAAAGAATGGTAGTAGAGTGATGTGGTACCTGGGAAAGTCTTTGTGTAGTTTTAGGGAGCCTTAGCCGAGTGAAATATTTTTCCTTGAAATGGACATTTTGCAGGATGAAAACCTTCAATTGCGTTTTGAAGTGAGTATGCCACATTCGGTTACAAGGTGAATACTAGAGCCCCAGAGAGTTTGGTAAGATCCTAGTAGACAATCCTAGAGGGACCTTGAACAATTAAGCCTTAAATCATGCTTTTACTCAAAATAAAACCCACGTTTTGATGAAGGAGGATCTATTGTCGTTGATTCAGTGTAACGAAGAGATCTTGACCATTAGTTGGAAGGTGAGGCTATTAGAGTGACCAAGTGTAAGGGTGCAAGGGGACTTCGATGGGGATGGATCCGAGTCAATGAGAGTCATTGAACTATCAAAAGTACAAGACAAGGAAATATTGACCATTGATTATGAGGGTAAGGGATGTAAGTCTAGTGGAAGGTAGACATTCAAAGGACTGAGAGATGGCCTGGAAGAGAGTCTCAGAGCCGTAGATCAATTGGAAGGTATGTCTATGGTTTACAACTGTTAGATCTAGGATGATCTCTTCGAGGAGTTAGAATAGAAACTAATAGCTTCCAAGTAGTTGTCAGATCCTGACATTATCTTGTCTATCAGATGATGAGTAACAAGGATCGTTGGATTGTTGAAATCCCGTTACTCTAGCACCTTGGTGGACCCATCCTATGGTGTATGGCTATGGGTGTGGTTTTTTCAGTAGATACAACCTCTTGATGACTTCCGCTGAGATGAGTTTCTTCTAGCTAATGCTATCAATGATGACATGCATCAGAGTACCCTTCACCCACATCTTTGAATGAAAGAGGCACTCACCTTCCTTTGGTTCATTAGGTTCACCGAGATGGACCTTGGTGGTGGTAGAAATGGTGACACTGGGTTCTAAATCAATGATACATATCCATTTTTCTGGTTCTCACTTGAATTCAAAGGCTTTCACCTCGACCACCAATAACTGATTTGAGCAAAATTCAGTGGTGTTATGCCAGGGGATTTTATGGAACTCACACCAATTCCTAGTGTCTTTATTTATCTTTCCATTGTCCTTCTTTGTTTTTGATTTGGCCTGATTTTCTTGAGGCCGTCCATCCTTTCTTTTCCCTTTGTTCTGCAGGTTGGGGCATCCTTTTCCCTACTTCTGCTATTAGGGGTTCGCAGACCCGAACTGTCATGTCTTTTGTTTAATCTTCTTCACGATTTTGACCACATATCGATAGGTCGCGCCCAAGGATGAGATGCAAAAAAAGTCCATTTATATATAGATGTATCTATGCATACCATCACTGTAGTTGAGAACTAGATGTCACTCAGAGTATTTGACACCCATCTTGGTGCGCAAGGTATGGAAGACATTGGTGAAATATGACACTATTTGGTCCCTTTCCTGCTGCAGTGTGGTCCATCTTGTATATAAGTCATCATAACTTCCAACATGGTAGTATAGTTTCTTAATAACATCCCTGAAAGAACCCCAAGTGGTTGCGACTACAAATAATGTAAATCCCTATGTTTCTTTTTTCTCATAGAAAGTCTCCCACCAATATTTTGACAAGGGGGACAACCTTAAGGAGAACAAATGTAATCGTTTCTCTATTGGAAAAGTTATGGAAAAAAAATACCATTCTAGAAGGTTTAACCATTTGTCTACAACATACGCATATATTTTACCTTCAAATATAGGAATATCAAAATTGGTATGTACCTTGAAAGAGGCAACACCTGCACTCAAGGAAGATACGTCACTTGTTGGCAACCATCAAAGGATTTGCAAAAAAATGTCCATCATCTCGTTCCTTTGTCATGAGAGGGATTTATCAAGAAAAAATTTAAAGGGATATCCTTCCCAATGGTCTCTATTTTGTTCCCCCATGGGCTACCATCTGATTCAGAGAGGTCTATCTTGTAAAGGCTCAATTGGTTCGAGTCCCAACTTCTTATACCTTGACCTCGTTAGGGACATGCACAGAGAAACAAATGAAGAGAAAACCTCTTTGATACCATTGATCCATATTTATGAGAGGAACAAAATGAAACATAGATATATAACATCAACACAGATATATAGAGAACAATAACATAAACACAATGGAACTTAACTTCTATTCAATAAAGAAATCTGTTGAAACTGTAAAATGTAGAATGAAAACAATTTTTCTTGAATGGTGGTAATTAATCTCTGAGAAGAGATGTGGTGGATACACGCATTCATCTGAGAAAATTAAAATGAGGCCTTCAAGAATATTTACCATTAAGAAGTAAATAGAAAACCCTAGACATACAAAAACCTAACCCTAGGAAATGAAGCACCAAAAGTCATGTGGGCCCCGATGGGGTAAGTTGGTACATCAACTTTCCAGGGTCGTAAATTTTGCATATGATCTCCATTTTAGGTGCATGATATCCCATTGGAAAGGTCTATCTAAAGAATACAAATTATTCCATCACGCTCTAACTAAATATACAATGTAACTGTGGCGGTCCCAAAAAACGATGTTTAGGGACTCAAAATGACCCTAGAAGTTTAAGACCCGAAAAGATAGAAAAAAACTACCAAGATGAAAACTATAATTTCCAAGATGAAAGTTGTATGTGATATAGTTGGAAGAGGTGGGTGGCCACCAATATCAACATGGATTAATTATGTGTCAAGACCCATCCCAATGGAGAGGTCGTTTACATTGTATGGCATATGTGCATACACCATGCACAATTATCTAGGACTAGAAGTTTTATTTGGTAAGAATGTTCATTGATTTGTTTATATATGTAATGTTATTTGGTATACTTCATTTGGTACAACTATATGTTTGATTCTAACATGATCTGTACATTATAACATCGTAGGTATTATAGAAAAAGGGTATCATGGATGTAAATGTTGTGGACCTTATTCAAAGACTAGGTGGTCCAACCATCTACAAAAATGTATACGACTATTTGAGGGTATTCCTCCTAGAAGACCACCCTTATATAATAGTTTCATATTCTTTCAATGGTAAACCAGAGAGAACCCCGAGACCTAAAATAATGACACTCACATATTAGATTAGGGCATATGACATAGAGAGGGAGAAGCAAATGGAATAATTGTTTGATTCAAATGGGTAACCTATGTTCAATAATTCTAAATATTTTGACACCTATGTTGAGAAAATTCTCATTGGGATGAAAAATAAATCTGTATTTTATGAGCTTCCATATTGGGAGAATCTTAAGATTGACCACTTACTAGATGCCATGCATATATTAAAAAACATTTCATCATCTTTATGGAGGCACATATCATGGAATAAAAGTGACACATTGGTTGTTAAGAGAGATCTTATTGCTTCAAATACTAAAATGATACATTGGCCAAGAAACTAAACCAGAGGAGAGGTTGGTCCCTCTTGGTATTTTAAGGAAGGTGATATCCCATGGATCTTGAAGAATGATGTTTTTTCTATCGTGAAAGATGTTATATTGGTTGTGAAGGCACTTTCTTTATATGGGTTTACTCTACAACATTGCTTCATTGTAGAAGAGAATTAGTTGGGGTTTAAATCACATGATAATTTGAACCTTCTAAGAGTATGTATGTTGAATACATGATTCTTCTTCTATACCAACATCAATAAAAATTTGCTATGCACTCACAATTTTATGGAAATTATTGTGTGTGCCTATTTTCTAGTGTCATTATCCTTTTATCATGTCTGGTTGTGTGAACCATGACTTCCCCTAGGACCTGTGACATGCCATATCGAAATTAACTACATTTGTACATTGGATCACATCAAGGGAGATTCATATGGACAACATTCCATAGTGGCATCGAGAGATAATTGAGATTGTTTGTATGTTTAAGAAGCAAATTCCCATGAGTTTTATAGACTTGAAAGTCCATCTTCTAATTCACCTACTTGATGAGGTTGAATTAGAAGGGGTTTTATCATGTCATTGGATGTTCTTATTATAGAGGTACATGAAAAAATTGAAGGGGTTTTTTGAAAATGGGAAAAATCAAAGGGCTATGTGGTAGAGAGGTACATAGCATACGAGTTGTTCTATTATATCAGTGAGTACATCAAGAAAATTGATGACACAACAAGGGAATTCATTTGGGATGACCATCAAGATGAGGACAAAAGGGAAGGAGAGCTACTCCAAACGAATGAAAAAAGGAACTTGATAGAGCGTAAGTTAGTTATATTTTGTCAATTTGGTATAGAGAAATTATTTACATTGAAGTTGATAATATATGTTTCATCCCAAGATATTTGTTTTGAATTCTTATATACATCAACAAATTTAGAAATTGATGCCATCAATAAATTCATTATTTAAGTTGATGATATATATATTTGATCTCATTCTATTCGTTTTGAATTTTTGTATACATCAATGATTTAGAAATTGATGTCATCAATAAATTTGTTCTTCATAATGTGGAGGCAATGTGACCATGGGTCGCGTTGTATGAAGATAAAAGACTAAAATGGGAAAGTGATAGGAAAACATTTAGATGGTTGATTTCTAGAAGCATTCCTTATATTGATCATTTAAAAGAAAATATTCGCAAAATATGTCCCAATAGTTGGGTGGCTAATCAGATACAAGAAAAATATGAGGTTTCTGGTCATAACCCACATGGAGAAGATATAGATGCACTAAACATAGGGATTGATTGCAAAAAATATATAATAACCTCTATGAGCACCACATTTTATTTATAATATTGCATATCTGAATTGTAACATATATTATGTTTCTATTAATGATTCAATTTTTAGACATATGACATTGTCCTTCATTTGCATTTTTATAGGTGCATCTGTTCCGATTTATGTGGGATATGGACATAATTTTCTCACTGAGTATGTTGATGATTGACACATCACACCACAATCAAAATCTAATAGAGGGGAAGTTAGGTTGCATTGGAAAGATAAAAGAGATCCTGCTAGTGGACTTCTTATCGTTTCAATGTGTTACTTTTTTTTGCAAGTGGTTGGATACCTTCGACCATATAAATGTAAAGGAAGATCTTGATAATGGGATAACATGTTTTAACTCTAAAAAAATGTGGGTTGAAAGTAAAGAGTCTTATGTTTTCCCAAAACATTGTAACCAAGTGTGTTTTTTAGCCAAATGTGTTGGATGGGGATTGGTGGTTCGTATTGAAACATGATCTGATATCTAAACATTTTTTTAAGAGAAACAATGTTACAATGCAAAGTAAGGAAGATAATCAGGGTGATGGCAATGAAGACTGATTTGTAAATGAGTTTTTTGGACATTTATATTGTGGATGTGTCATTTTATTATGGGTATCTATAATGGTCAATTATGTTTTTCGTTATTCATTTTATATATTTGTTAGATATGAAGAGTTAACAACCATTTTCAACCACCATATTGAAAACATATTAAATAGTACAAGCATAAGATGTGGTTTTGATATATTTTTGTTGTCATATTTATTGTTTATTATAAGAAGTTTATGTTGTATTGTATTAACATATGTTTATTTTAACCTTATAATTACTAAGCATTAATTGACATATCATAAAGTTGAAAAGATTTATTTTTAATTATATTTAATTTAACAAAAAATGAAAGATATTAAAAAAAATTCAAACCTCAAAATTTTTATTGTTTGAAAAAATCAAAATTCATATAAATACATGCTTACTTTGATGGAACTTATACGAACAATTCCAACAAAATAAATTTGTGCAACATCTATGATTTATGGAATCATACTTGTGGTGTTGTCATTACCAACTTTGATGACATTCCCAACTTTAACTAGTGGAACTATCATGACCTTCACCTATTCCACTCCATCATTTAGTTTTATAATCATATACACTTATACTAATCATTCTTTTTACATTCTCCTTGGAATAAATGTCAATATAGGAAGGAAATTGAAATTCTAAAAGAGTTGTTTTTCTAGAGCCTAGTCAAAATCAAGGAAAAATTTAATGATCCATACTTATCTAAAAGTATAGAAATCTTTGTCAATTTTACTAATTCTTAAAATACTAATTATAAAATGTTGGGTCATATTATTTTTTAATATAAGATTCAAAAATTTTGTATTAGAGTAAAAACTAGTGAAACCATTTCAACGAAAGTATATAGATCAAAGTGTATTATTATTTTCTATATTTAGTATTTTAAATTTAATTGAAAAAATTTCATATATTATAATAGTTGGATAATATAAATTAATAAAATATTTGGAAAAATTAAATATTAATAAAATATAATAATTGTGATTTTAGGGAACATGTTGGCCCTTGACCAAGTTTTGGAGATCCTTGGGCATGTTTGACCTCTTTTGGGACTTCGACATGCTGGTCGAAGGTGGAGCGCAAGTCGAAGTGGAGATCATGGGATCTCGACCCCTTTTTTAGGGCCGTTTTGGGATTAGGGTTTATGTAACGGGTATGGGATGTCGGCCCATGGGTTTACCCATTTTTGGGTCCATTTTGTAATGTATAAATAGATATTTAGGCAATGTAGGAAGATGTCAGTGTGCTAAGTATGAATAGTTGTGGATGCTTTGTGCATGCTATGTGTTAAGGACTTAGCTGAGTGCAAGTGATTATAAGAAGATTATGTATAGACAGTAAGAAGGCTTTGTGTTTATACCTAGCTCTGGGAAGGAGGATCTAGTGAGGTGCGCACATATCTCATGTCCTATGCAGAGTGGGTTCTGATGCTTTGTGCATGTAAGGAGATTGACATAAGATAATAAAGAAGATGAAGAGTTGGTGGACGTAGGCCCACATTGGGGTGAACCACGTATATCCTATGTTATGGTTGCTTTGTGCATTATGGTTGTTGTATTGTTCATATGATTTAAGTAAGGAATTTTTAGATGAATCTGGTATGATAGCTTAGTGCTTAGTAATGTGAATGAATGCTAGATCTGATCTCTTTCCATACGCTAAGTGCTTAGATGTGTTAGATTTGGCTGAATACTATGTTGTTCTATAACTAGGGTTTGGATCTGCGATGTGAATAAGGGTTAATTACTGATGAGTGATAACCGCTAAGTGCTTTGTTAAGTAGTGTAATCACATATTTGTGTCCCATCTAGGTTGCAGACATATGAGTCTTGTAACCAACCCTACCTCTACCTCGGACGAGACTTCATCTTCTTCGTAGGTGTTGTCGAAAGGGACGACAGTTAAGGTTTTGTTGGTGCGTTGTTGAAGTGTTGAACCCTGGGTCTGCCCCTGTGCCAACAAATGGTTCTGTTTTCGGGACCTGAAACTATGATTGCTGGAAATTGAAGAAAAGAAAGCTATGTGCATAGATCTGTACTTTAGTACGTAGTATTGAATTGTGAAGTTTTGTGCTGAGAAGAGAAGTCCGATCTGAAGAAAAGAGGTAAGATATTGAATCTTTGTGCTATGAGAAAGGTAAGATAAGTGAAAATTTTTGTTTCGAAAGAATGGATCTAGGTATGTTTGATAAATTTTGTCCTAATCTGAAAACTAGGGCACAGTTATAAGAAATAAGATTTGATATGAATAGATCTGATAGAAATAATGAAAGGTATGTTATCCCTATGCATAGAAATAATGTTTGGACTAACAAATGGATGTAGGATCCTAGAAATATTTTTTTATAGGTTAGTTATTATGATCCCAGTGCACAGTACATGAAAGGTTGGGGATCATTTAAGAGAAAGAGAGGATTAACCCTTTGTTACAGTTGCAGAAGAATGGGACATCTCGCTAAGGAATGCCCTGGTAGAAGACCTAGTTGTCTTTGTTGTAAATCTATATACCATGAAGTTTTCGATTGTCCTAGAATGATTGCTAAAGTTGAAAAGATGAATATGAAGAGACAAGCCAAGAAACTAAGGATATGATAGAACCCCAGATAGAATCAGAGACTGTATTACTATAGATGAAAGAAACCTTGAATGATCACAGAGATATCAACTTATCAGAGGTCTTAAAAGAGAAAGAGTACATAGAAACACGAATAGGATACTTCGACATAGACTGTGTCCTAGATGAGGAAACACGGGTGAATATCATGATAGAAAGAACTTGGAAAATTTTGGGAAATCCTGCTATGGTTCCTTCATTATGAGGAATAGGGTTATTTAGAGGAAAGTTGATAACCCTATGTGGAAGACTTACCCAGACATCTATGGGTGCTCATGGCACTTCGATAGAAGAATAATTTGAGATCGTGAAGTTTGTTGAGAACAACACCCCATTTGCTATTTTTCTAGGAAAAATCTGGATTGAGAAAGATCAAATGCAAAGGAAACAAGAGGAGGAGGATCTAGAACATAAAAAGAAAGAACTAAGAGATTTCATGGATAGGAGAATAGTGCACTTACTAGAAGAGAAAGAGAATCAGTCGAAGCTGCTAAAGACCAAAGATATGGATGTTGAAGTTGAAAGGACACAAGAAGAATGGAGACATCTATTTGTACAAGAGAGTAGAGCACCTACCCCGGACAGAAAATAAGTATTCACCTTGAACCCTATGAAAGACCCTCCATAGTACAAAGTTATCATGCCAAGAGGAGATAAGAATGATAATGGAAAGAGGAAACTAGTAATTCAGATCAGGGGAAATAAGGCCAGAAAGATCAACAAGAAGAAAGATAAGTTAGAAATATTGCAAGAAGTTCCAGAGAATACTTCACAGAAGAAAGGTTTCCATAACTCGAACTTCGTTGGAATATCAATACATCACATATTGATACTTCTCCATGATGAAGAAATATGACCATTGGAGGCATTATGACCATTCGATCGATGCTCCTGAATGGTTAGGAAAACAATTATGGCCTGAAAGTTCGTCATTGGACCGTTGGAACCGCGCTATAACGGATGGAATTGCATTGAATAAGGATTTGCGACCCATTGAAAGAAACCATTACGAAAATATCTATTTATCCAGTCAAGTGTTACACGGAGAAAAAAATTGCCAATTGTGATTATCCGAGCCCACAGAGAACTAGTTGATTTCACGCATTGATCAATGAGACCTCACCATCCATTCTGTTACATTGAGTATTGTTCACCGACTTGAGATATCAGATCTCGAGTGTGCATGTCATATGAAATTAGTGCAGCAGAAAAAGTCAGCGAAGAGATTCTAATAGACCTCATGGTCGAGAAGGTGATGTCCACAAGCATCCAAGCCTCATCGACGCGAGGAGTGCAAGCCTCCCTGTTGACTGCTCATGGATTTGGATGATCTCGAGCTACGAAGGAGAAGAGAACCAAGAATCGTGATGAATTGGTGAATGTGAAGCTAATTCCATCCATCCTACCTGACTACATCCCACCCTTGGCTGGTGTGGTGAGTCATGATAGTGTCCTGAGGGACTTAGACTACACAGTCATCACTGCGTACCTCCTGAAGGGAATACAAGTAGGCAGACCGCAGTTGGAAAGGATTCCAACCTTGAAGATCAATGACTATAACCTAGGAGACCGCAAGAGCTATGGCATGCTCGCACCTCACAAATACTTGACCAAGACCAAGGGGAATAAATCGACTATCATCCCCCAGCCATGGACTATGTACATCGCGAGGTCCATTGTCTTGAATGTAATGAAGATACTGCATTTTGGAAGGCACCAAGAGGTTAACGCATGCGTTAAGATCCTCCTATCGTGCTTCCATGGCGGGTATCTATGGTTAGACCGAAGCATCACCGTCGATCCATTGATGATCTATAGGATCACCAGATTAAGCATGTAGGGACCAGACACACAAGAATTTTATCCAGGGAAGGCTGCAGATCGTGCCTTAGCACAGAAGATAAAAGACACCTACAATGATGTAGAGAAAGAAACATGAGGCTACAAGGTAGCCTCCATTCAGAATGGCGCAGTGCGCCTTGCTTTCTAGTTGATCATTGGCAAGCTAGTCCAAAAGAACAGACCCACGCATGTCACAGGGTTTTTCGTTGACCTCAAAGCGAAATGCGTGGAAGGACTACAGATGAACTGGGCCACTTATCTAGTCAATCAGTTAGAAATGGATTGTTGTGCAACTCAGGATTAGGGTTATGAGTTCCATTTTAGCTGGCTATTGATCCTCATTGCATTCACTGCTTCAGATATGCCGGAAGGTGCGACCTTCCCTGATATTCAGTCATTCGAGCCATTAGCTGTGAAGTTCACCACACTCTGGTATTCAAGCGATACGGGAAAAAATTGGCAGTCAAATGCAGTATTCCATACCTACTACCTTTAGCTAAAGAGGGCTATTAAGTATTTCCCTTGTATGACGTCAAACACCCTAGACAAGTTCAGGCCCCTTATGAAGTTCCACGCAGATAGGCATTTTATTTATATTACTGTGCATGTAGAAGAAAGTAAAGAAGAGATTCAGTCCTACTACAAGCTCAAAGAGGAGGACCTAGAAGAAATCACTAAGGAATGGCCCGCAGAGTTCCTTATGCCAGTCGACCAGGGAGCACTGCTCGATCCCAACCTCATTGGAAGTCTGGTGGTTACTCGTGAAGAGTATGATGCACCCATCAACAACAGGGAGAAAAAGAAGGAAGATGTATAGGAAATACACAACACATCAGAAGAGACTGCATCATATTCACCTAGTGGAGGAGGAGACGACAAAGTGGAAAAATAGGAGAAAGAAGGGGAAGAAGACAAGTAAAATCAAGGTGAAGTAACACCACCTAGGAACCCCCTTGAAGAGGTAGATAAACCCAAGAAAAGAAAGGTTCCCCCCATGAAACCTACATCGCGGAAGAAGTCCAAAGCGAGTAAGCCAAAACTACGGATTGTGCTAATGGTCAATGACTTCGACGTCATTATCGTAGTTGTATCCAATGCCTTAGAAGATATTTTGTAGAGAACTGAATCCAAACAAGAATCCATCTATGATAGAATTGAGACAGAGCTGAGAGGAGTACAACAAGCCCTTCACTCCAGCTGCGCAGTGCCCACTGTACCCCCACCACCAGCAGAACCAAAGTTGGGAGATGAGCCTGCCCAACTCCGCAGAATAGCTAAGGCAATTGAAGCTTTCCTTTATCGCATGTAGGAAGAGAAATAACATGCCACAGTGGCCCTGAAGCAAGCATGAGAGGAAATCATAGAGAAACACTGAGTTGCGTAGTAGGAGAAGGATGACCTCCAAACCAAGTTCGAAGAAAATAAAGTGCAAATCCAGCAGGAGAAAGAACAGCCGCTCGCAGAGAAGGTCAGAGTTAAAGAAGCAGTCAACTGAGCACTTCGTTCTGTGACAATCTTGGAGTAGATGAAGGAAGACCCGGTGGAGAATCAAGTGGAAAATCTTGCAGAATCCATTCAACATCTTCAACAGAGGGTCGCATAACTAGAGCTACAAATATTGCCAAGCACTCTGCAGGAAGTGTGAGAAGAGAGAGAAGAAAATTCCTGGAGCACAGTTGAAAGGATCAAAGCATTAGCCGTGGAATGTAAAAAACTAAGTAGTCATAGTGCGCATACTTATGAGCACCTTACCGAGGACCCTGAACTGAAGACACTGGAGTCATAGCTCCAGGATGAAAATTAGCAAGAAACAACAGTACAAGCACAATTGAAACTCCTATTAGCAGTTGAGAGTATGAAAATATCCCAAGAACAGCGCACGGCTCAGCAACAGGTCCATGCCATACAAAGCAAAATCATGGAAGTGACTCAGAAGCTCCAGCCAGTCCAGGATGCAGCTTGCCTACGTTTTGAGGATATTGAAGGATAAAGAGAAAAGCTATAATGAGTAGTCACTTCGGAAGAACAATGCCTAGAAGGACTTGTGAATGAGGCAATTATTCAAGAGTTTTTCGAGAAGGAGGCCTTTCCAAAGCAATAGGTTTAAGCAGCTCGAGCCAAGATTGAGGCTTTTGAGGTAGAGTTACCCAGACCAGAGTGACTCGGGACGAGTCACATGTGAGTTTTGGGGGGCTGTTAGCCCTTGACAAAGTTTTGGAGATCATTGGTCATGTTTGACCTCTTTTGGGACTTTGGCAGGCTGGTCGAAGGTGGAGCGCAAGTCAAAGTGGATATCATGGGATCTCGACCCCTTTTTTAGGGTAGTTTTAGGATTAGGGTTTATGTAACGGGTATGGGATGTCGGCCCATGGGATTACCCATGTTTGGGTCCATTTTGTAATGTATAAATAGATATCTAGGCGATGTAGGAAGAGGCTAGTGTGATAAGTGTGGATAGTTGTGGATGCTTTGTGCATGCTATGTGTTAAGGACTTGCAGAGCTGAGTGAAAGTGATTGTAAGAAGCTTATGTATAAATAGTAAGAAGTCTTTGTGTTTAGACCTAGCTCGGGGAAGGAGGATCTAGCGAGGTGTGTGCATTCTCCTGTCCTATGCGGAGTGGGTTCTGAGGCTTTGTGCATGTAAGGATATTGACATAAGATAATAAAGAATACTAAGAGTTGGTGGACGAAGCCTCACACTAGGGTGAACTACGTATATCCTATGTTATGGTTGCTTTGTGAATTATGGTTGTTGTATTGTTCATTTGATTTAAGTAAGGAATGTTTAGATGAATCTGGTATGATAGCTTAGTGCTTAGTAATGTGAATGGATGCTATATCTGATGTCTTTCCATACACTAAGTGCTTAGATGTGTTAGATTTGGTTGAATATTGTGTTGTTCTATAACTAGGGTTTGGATCTGCGATGTGAATAAGGGTTACTTACTGATGAGTGTTAACCGCTAAGTGCTTTGTTAAGTAGTGTAATCACAGATCTGTGTCCCATCTAGGTTGCAGACATTTGAGTCCTGCAACCACCCCTGCCTCTACCTCAGGTGAGACTTCATCTTCTTCGCAGGTGTTGCTGAAATGACCGGTAGTTAGGGTTTTGTTGGTGCATTGTTGAAGCATTGAACATTATATGGAAATTGTAAATTTAAATGAGTGATACATCTCAAATTTAACTTAAAAAAATGAGAAATACTTAATAATGTTCGTCACTAACATACTCATAATACATTTTATAAATCAAACAACAACAATCACAACGTTTTATGAAAAACATAATATAGATGAACGATATACGTATGAATATACATGTCAAGCATACATCTTAACAAAATATGCAATAAACATGCCATATATATATTTCAATTCAAATACAAAACAATCAATAATATACATGTCAATCAATACCACTACTATCTAGGTCCACCACTAGAGCCAGGTGCATCAATGTCTTTGTTACTAGAGGTAGAGCCTCTATCAAGACCAACTATGTCAGAAATAAATGTCGACAAAAGTGCACTATCAAATGTCTCTCTATAAAGATCATCGAGATGTGAAACCGTACCTGATGTGAACATAGTGTCCAAAGAATCAAAAACTCGTGACACATGTGGAGGAAGAGGAGGAGGAGGGGGATCAATGGATGATGATGCAAGATACCAGATATATAAAATATGCAGACAGAAATGAAATGCTAGAAATGACAGAATAACAGTAAAATATCCAGCATAATCTTCACAATACACAGAAATGATATACGAAATAGCAACATAAATAGCACTTTGAATCAGATAGCAATGTTCACTTGCCTCTTCAAGGGGGAAAACTCCAGTCGAGAAGCGCTCTGTTACAATAATATCCAAGCTAGGGTTTTTCATACCCTCGACCCTTATTTATACTAAATATGTCTATTAAGAGAAGCATCTAGAGGAAGATCCTTCTAGAAGCGGAAGCTTCTATTAGGTCTTC
>ML782283.1:1505994-1551384 GCA_009831015.1 Picea engelmannii
TGCTATTTCGTATATCATTTCTGTGTATTGTGAAGATTATGCTGGATATTTCACTGTTATTCTGTTATTTCTAGCATTTCGTTTCTGTTCTGCATATTTTATATATCTGGTATCTTGCAGAAAGAACTTGGGAAATTTTGGGAAAGCCTGCTATGGTTCCTTCATTAGGAGGAATATGATTATTTAGATGAAAGTTGATAACCCTATGTGGAAGACTTACCCAGACATCTATGTTTTCTCATGGCACTTCGACAGAAGAAGAATTTGAGATCATGAAGTTTGTTGAGAACAACGCCCCATTTTCTATTTTGCTAGGAAAAAACTGGATTGAGAAAGATGAGATGCAAAGGAAACAAGAGGAGGAGGATCTAGAACATAAAAAGAAAGAACTAAGAGATTTCATGGCTAGGAGAATAGTGCACTTACTGGAAGAGAAAGAGAACCAGTCGAAGCTACTAAATACCAAAGATATTGATGTTGAAGTTGAAAGGACACAAGAAGACTGGAGACACCTATCTGTACAAGAGAGTAGAGAACCTACCCCACACAGAAAATAAGTATTAACCTTGAACCCTATGAAAGACCCTCCATAGTAAAAAGTTATCATGCCAAGAGGAGATAAGAACGATAATGGAAAGAGGAAACCAGTAATTCAGATCAGGGGAAAGAAGGCTAGAAAGATCAGCAAGAAGAAAGATAAGTTAGAAAAATTGCAAGAAGTTCCAGAGAATACTTCGTAGAAGAAAGGTTTCCAGAACTCGAACTTCGTTGGAATATCAGTACATCACATATTGACACTTCGCCATGATGAAGAAATATGACCGTTGGAGGCATTATGACCATTCGATCGATGCTCCTGAATGGTTAGGAAAACAATTATGGACTAAAAGTTCGTCATTGGACCATTGGAACCACGCTATAATGGATGGAATTACATTGAATAAGGATTTGCGACCTATTGAAAGAAACCGTTACGAAAATATCTATTTATCTAGTCAAGTGTTGCATGGAGAAAGAGTTTTCCAATTGTGATTATCCGAGCCCTCAGAGAACTAGTTGATTTTGTGCATTGATCAATGAGACCTCGCCATCCATTCTGTTACATTGAGTATTGTTCACCGACTTGAGATATCAGATCTCGAGTGTGCATGTCATATGAAATTAGTGCAGCAGAAAAAGTCAACGAAGAGATTCTAATAGACCTCATGCTTGAGAAGGTGATGTCCGTAAGCATCCAAGCCTCATCGATTTGGATGATCTTGAGCTACGATGGAGAAGAGAACCAAGAATCGTGATGAATTGGAAAATGTGAAGCTAATTCCATCCATCCTACCTGACTACATCCCACCCTTGGATGGTGTGGTGAGTCGTGATAATGTCCTGAGGGACTTAGACTACAAAGTCATCACTGCGTACCTCCTGAAGGGAATACAAGTAGGTAGACCGCAGTTGGAAACGATTCCAACCTTGAAGATCAATGACTATAACCTAGGAGATCGCAAGAGCTATGGCATGCTCGTACCACAAAAATACTTGACCAAGACCAAGGGGAATAAATCGACTATCATCCCCCAGCCATGGACTATGTACATCGTGAGGTCCACTGTCTTGAACGTAATGAAGATACTGCATTTGGGAAGGCACCAGGAGGTTAACGCATGCATTAAGATCCTTTTGTCGTGCTTCCATGGTGGGTATCTATGGTTAGACTGACGCATCACCGTTGATCCAGTGTTGATCCATAGGATCACCGGATTAAGCATGTAGGGACCAGACACACAAGAATTTTATCCAGGCAAGGCTACAGATCATTCCTTGGCACAGAAGATAAAGGACACCTATGACGATGTAGAGAAAGGAACATGAGGCTACAAGGTAGCATCCATTTAGAATGGCACAGTGCACCTTGCTTTCCAGTTGATCACTGGCAAGCTAGTCCAAAAGAACAGACCCACGCAGGTCACAGGGTTTTTCGTTGACCTCAAAGGGAAATGCGTGGAAGGAATATAGATGAACTGGGCCAGTTATCTAGTCAATCAGTTAGAAATGGATTGTCGTGCAACTCATGATCATTGTTATGAGTTCCATTTTAGTTGGCTATTGATCCTCATCGCATTCACTGCTTCAGATATGATGGAAGGTGTGACCTTCCCTGACATTGAGTCGTTCGAGCCATTAGCTGTGAAGTTCACCACGCTCTGGTATTCGAGCGATATGGGAAAAAATTGGCAGTCAAACACAATATTCCATACCTACTACCTTTAGCTGAAGAGGGATATTAAGTCTTTCCCTTGTATGACGTCGAACACCCTGGACAAGTTCAGGCCCCTTATGAAGTTCCACGTAGATAGGCATTTTATTTATATTACTATGTGCATAGAAGAAAGTAAAGAAGAGCTTCATTCCTACTACAAGCTCACAGAGGAGGACCTAGAAGAAATCACGAAGGAATGCCCCGTAGAGTTCCTTATACTAGTCGACCAAGGAGCACTGCCTGATCCCAACCTCATTGGAAGTCTGGTGGTTACTCGCGAAGAGTATGATGCACCCATCAACAATAGGGAGAAAAATAAGGACGATGTATAGGAAATACACAACACATCAGAAGAGACTGCATCATATTCACCTAGCGGAGGAGGAGACGACGAAGTGGAAAAAGAGGAGAAAGAAGGGGAAGAAGATAAGTAAAAGCAAGGAGAAGTAACACCGGCTAGGAACCCCCTTGAAGAGGTAGAGAAACCCAAGAAAAGAAAGGTTCCCCCCATGAAACCTACATCGCGGAAGAAGTCCAAAGCGAGTAAGCCGAAACTACAGATAGTGCTCAAGGTCGATGACTTCGACTTCATTATCACAGTTGTATCTGAAGCCTCAGAAGATATTTTGCAGAGAAATGAATCCAAACAAGAAGTGATCTATGATAGAATTGAGACAAAGCTAAGAGGATTACAACAAGCCCTTCACTCCAGTCGTGCAGTGCCCACTGCACCCCCACCACCAGCAGAACCAAAGTTGGGAGATGAGCCTGCCCAACTCCGCAGAATAGCTGACGCAACCGAATCTTTCCTTTGTCGCATGTAGGAAGAGAAATAACATGCCACAGTGGCCCTGAAGCAAGCACGAGAGGAAATCATAGAGAAACACCGAGTTGCGTAGTAGGAGAAGGACGACCTCCAAACCAAGTTTGAAGAAAATAAAGCGCAAATCCAGCAGGAGAAAGAACAACCACTCGCGGAGAAGGTCAGAGTTAAAGAAGCAGTCAACTGAGCACTTCACTCTGTGACAATGTTGGAGTAGATGAAGGAAGACCCAATGGAGATTCAAGTGGCAAAGCTTGCAGAATCCATTCAACAGCTTCAACAGAGGGTCTCATAACTAGAGATACAAACAGTGCCAAGCACTCCGTAGGAAGTGTGAGAAGAGAGAGAAGAAAATTATTGGAGCACAGTTGAAAGGATCAAAGAATTAGCTGTGGAATGTAAAAAACTAAGCAGTCATAGTGCGCATACCTATGAGCACCTTACCAAGGACCCTGAACTGAAGACACTGGAGTCATAGCTCCAGGATGAAAATTAGCAAGCAACAACAGTACAAGCGCAGTTGAAACTCCTATTAGCAGTTGAGAGTATGAAAATATCCCAAGAATAGTGCACGGCTCAGCAACAGGTCCATGCCATACAAAGAAAAGTCACAGAAGTGACTCAGAAGCTCTAGCCAGTCCAAGTTGCAACTTGCCTACATTTTGAGGAGATTGAAGGCTAAGGAGAAAAGCTAGAATGAGTAGTCACTTCGGAAGAACAATGCTTAGAAGGACTTGTGAATGAGGCAATTATTCAAGAGTTTTTCAAGGAGGAGGCCTTGCCGAAGAAACAGGTTTAAGCAGCTCAAGCCAAGCTTGAGGATTTTGAGGTAGAGTTACCCAGACAAGAGTGACTCGGGACGAGTCACAAGTGAGTGTTGGGGGCCTGTTGGCCCTTGACAAAGTTTTGGAGATCGTTGGTCATGTTTGACCTCTTTTGGGACTTTGACAGGCTGGTCAAAGCTGGAGCGCAAGTCAAAGTGTATATCATGGGATCTCGACCCCTTTTTTAGGGTAGTTTTAGGATTAGGGTTTATGTAACGGGTATGGGATGTCGGCCCATGGGTTTACCCATGTTTGGGTCCATTTTGTAATGTATAAATAGATATCTAGGTGATGTAGGAAGAGGCCAGTGTGATAAGTGTGAATCGTTTTGGATGCTTTGTGCATGCTATGTGTTAAGGACTTGCAGAGCTGAGTGTAAGTGATCGTAAGAAGCTTATGTATAAATAGTAAGAAGGCTTTGTGTTTATACCTAGCTCAGGGAAGGAGGATCTGGCGAGGTGTGCGCATTCTCCTGTCCTATGCGGAGTGGGTTCTGAGGCTTTGTGCATGTAAGGAGATGGGCATAAGATAATAAAGAATACGAAGAGTTGGTGGAAGTAGCCTCACACTGGGGTGAACTACGTATATCCTGTGTTATGGTTGCTTTGTGCATTATGGTTGTTGTATTGTTCATTTGATTTTATTAAGGAATGTTTAGATGAATCTAGTATGATAGCTTAGTGCTTAGTAATGTGAATGGATGCTAGATCTGATCTCTTTCCATACACTAAGTGCTTAGATGTGTTATATCTTGTTGAATATTACGTTGTTCTATAACTAGGGTTTGGATCTGCGATGTGAATAAGGGTTACTTACTGATGAGTGTTAACCGCTAAGTGCTTTGTTAAGTAGTGTAATCATAGATCTATGTCCCATCTAGGTTGCAGACATTTGAGTCCTGCAACCACCCCTACCTCTACCTCGGGTGAGACTTCATCTTCTTCGCAGGTGTTGCCGAAATGGCCGGTAGTTAGGGTTTTGTTGGTGCGTTGTTGAAGCGTTGAACCTTGGGTCTACCCCTATGCCAACATAACAATTATATTATAACTTTGTCTTATATTATAAATTATATTATTATATAATTTGAATAATAAAAATTCAAAAAAATAACATTATTATTACATCATTATCATTAATATTATTAGTGAATAATTTTGTTACAATGTTATTATTATAATATATGAAACAGAAACATAAATATTGAAATCACAATCATTTCACTCATCATATTTAAGTATTTTTGTTTCTAAACCCGTTTAATCAGCATATTGTATCTTGTTGGACAAGAAATAATTCACTTTGAAGAACAATTAAACATTATATGACATTAATGGTTATAACTTTTTGCAATCAAAATCCAAATTAAATGATTTCATAAAATTAAAGTTAAACATTATATGGAAATTGTAAATTTAAATGAGTGATACATCTCAAATTTAACTTGAAAAAACGAGAAATACTTAATAATGTTCGTCATTAACATACTCATAATACATTTTATAAATCAAACAACAACAATCACAACGTTTTATGAAAAACATAATATAGATGAACGATATATGTATGAATATACATGTCAAACATACATCTTAACAAAATATGCAATAAACATGCCATATATATATATTTCAATTCAAATACAAAACAATCAATAATATACATGTCAATCAATACCACTACTAGCTAGGTCCACCACTAGAGCCAGATGCATCAATGTTTTTTTTACTAGAGGTAGAGCCTCTATCAAGACCAACTATGTCAGAAATAAATGTCGACTAAAGTGCACTATCAAATGTCTCTCTATAAAGATCATCAAGATGTGAAATCGTACCTGATGTGATCATAGTGACCAAAGAATCAACAACTTGTGACACGTGTGGAGGAAGAGGAGAAGGTGGGGGATCAATGGATGATGATACATGTGGAGGAGAAGGACAAGGATCAATGGATGGTGACACAAGTGGAGGGAGAGGAGGAGGATCAGTGGAATATGGTGACGCATCTGGAAGAGAAGAAGGAGGAGGGGGAGGAGGAGAAAGATCATAAGTGGATGAAGTTTTAGAAACATGTGGAGGAAGAGGAGGAGGATTGGATATGGATGCAAGTTTAGAAACATGTGTATGGGAAGTAAGAGGATCAATAGATGGTGCAATTGATTCATGTGGGGGAGAAGTAGGAGGAGGAGGATAAGGACCACGTGGTGGAGTAGAGGATGTGTATGGATCTACTGATGAGCTAGAATGAGTGAGATCATGAGAAACACCCCTCAACGTCTTGATGAGGTTGATGACACCAACACTATGATGCGTCAACAACGTCATATCACAAGGAAAAACCCTCCATATCCTAGAGAGATCATGTACTGGTAATATGTCTCTAACGGGTGTGGGTACCACTATGTCATTCATGACACCACATAGTTGATTTGTCACCTCTATCTGAACTATCTGATCTAACCTATGTGGCATGCGGGGTCTCTATACTAGAGGTTGATCCTATGCCTCCTCCATCACCTCATTCTCATGTTAGGGAGGCTCATCCCCAATCTATGTGCCAACATCTTCAAAAAACAATATAATAATAATAATATAATTGAAACAAAATGTTATAATAAATTACATGTGCATTAAATAAGACATAAAAATATGCAATTATATTTATCAAAACATAACAATATTACCTTTCTCATATGCTAGCTTAGATACTATAAATTGGATTTTTGGACCTCATCTCTAATCCATCCCCACGTACGGGTACTCTACAATATCAAGGACAAATTTTCCTCGCTAGCTAATAAATCACATACATCCCTATCAATCAAAGAAATGGGAAACTGGAACTGACCCTTCTTGGCCATCAACTTCCCCCACATGCACATACGCACATCAAGAATAGTCCTAGTAGGAAATCATGGCACTACTAGCTGAGTAACATCAACCCTCTCAAAAAATAGTGTAAATAAATTTGACGTGAATGGAAAGAATATCATCCCATGTAAAACAACGCACCAATAATCTAATGCATGAAAAATTTGTCTCAAAAATATATCCAATCACCTGATCAATTGAGGCCTCTACAATAAATTATGTACATAATACAACATATAGAAACTACTGCACTTCCCATTAGAGCTATATTGTGATAGTGTTGAGAGAATAATACACATGCACCTAACACCCTCTCCACCAAATGAAGTTATCCACAACTGACCACCATGAACCTGGAACTTCGAAAAGGAATGAACCTCCATATGGACATATCTCTACACATATGTCATATGGGTCTCTCTTGCAACATCAGGTGGTAGTGCAAGGAAATGGGGAAAATCCTCCCCCCTCATAGACAACTGATTTATGAAATAGACATTCTCCTATGTGGCATGATACCAAAGATCAAGATCGACCTTTAATCCCTATCGCTTATGATCCCAATAAAATATCAACTACTTTAACAACCAAATTACCTCCTGAAGGATGTACCCTCTTGATAAAACTTCAAGAGGCCAAGATCCATCAAACGTTCATGTGTTGGTTCTGAAATAGGGTGAGGGAACAAGTCCCTGTCCCTCTCCTTGGCCTGCAACTCACACACAAATGTGTGTGTATCGACTTGTTGTTGTTGTTTCTCATTTTCTCGTCATCGCCATCTATGATTCACATAAAATATTGTTAGACACACACACACACACACACACACACACACACACACACACACACACACACACATATATATATAATAAACTTAAATTATAAAATAAGTACATATATAAATGACATGTATTTAAAAAAATATAAAATAGTAATCTGTGCATTTCAAACAAAACATATGCCCCGATGATAGTGTGCTATATTAGAAAAACAACATTGCCATGTGGTGTTATTACTAATACACATCCTTTCCGTGTTTCTTGTTGCACCACTATGTATTTTAGTGGTGTGTCCCATAAGATGCACTACACCAGTAAATTGTGAAATAATCAACCCGGTGTCATACTCTTTACAACATCGATGTGTTGTTTATACCTAAAGGCACCGCTAGTTTAAATTCTTTCATCACAAATTAAGTGGTGTGATGTGTTAATATGAATGCACTGAGAAATTGTATAATATTTTCCCGGTGTAGTGCTTTTAACTGCATCAATTAATTTCATTAACAAAGATGCACCCCAATGCTAAAACTTAACCAAGGAGACGAATCACTATACAAATTCATGAAATATATGACCTAGTGCGGTTCTGTAAACAACATTGGTGTGTTTGGTTAAAATGGTTTCACTAATACGTTAAATTTTACAAATCATTAAGTTAGTGTTGTGCTTAATTAAGTGAAATGTATCGGTGTTGGTCGAAGCCAATTATGCGTTGGTTGTGGGGTGTTCCAAAGGATGCACCACTTTGTTTTCAAAATTTATTGTAATGCTCTTGCTTGAACAACATTGGTGCATACATATATATCAAATGCAATGGGGACAATGCCTACTATGAATTTGAAATAGGATGCACCACTTTAGGGAGAGCCAAAGTGTTCAGGCACACCACGTAGAATTGGAAAAAAAATAAAAATTAAATTGCCAAATTTCAAGCTAAATTCAAATTTTAATTGGATGAAATGAAAATAGGAAGGTAATAAAAAATTTGCCTAGTCTCTTATGTCCCGACAAGGCATGGTTTCACCATTGAGAGGAAATAAAAATTCATGGTAATTTCCAAAATTTGGAAATGTGTGGAATCTACAAATGGAGCTATCCAATTCATTGTAGAGCATCATAAAGATGACGTCTTTGGAAGGATGGTGAGCAACGGTGCTTGCTTGAGAGTTTGGAAGCACATGATGCATTGTAAAAATTAAAATTGGTATGGTAATTTTTTATTTATTTACCCTTACCTCGGTGCATCTGAGGACAAAGAGGTGCATTATTGCTTAATGTTCAATGACACCGATGCACTTTATTCGCTGCATGTAATTTTTTATTATAAAGTATGATGGTTCTTTTTAACATTGAAGCATCAATGCTTTATTTTTTATGTATGCACCAATGCATATCTACCTTACAGTTGCACCGATAAAAAACTCTGCAAAATCCTTCGGCTTCCTACCTCTGCTAACAAGAATAGCGAGCAAAATCCTTTGAACAAAGAATCCTTTTTATTTTTAAAGGTTAAGTGGACGAGATCTGCTCAGAACGAGTCATATCTCTCACATCCATTAGATCTGAGAAAGAATCTCAGTCATTAATCTTCTAAGTCCTTCGGACTTTGTTGCTCCAAAAAATTTGAAGTGTTGTTGCAAGTGCAAGAAAAAAACCCTAAGCTCCAAAACCCAGAGCAGATCCTAACCATTGGAGTTAGGTGTACGTGTTGACATATCACAAGAATTCATAGTTCAAACCTCTAGAAGATCTTGGGTGTAAATTATTTTGGCATAAAAATCCCCAAAGGCTCGAAGTGTAGAGTCCATCTTGTCCGTCCATTGACGAGGACGGATGGACCGTTGATCAATACCATCGCCAATTAGACATTTGGTACTCCAGAAGATTGTTGACATAAGTTGTTCAGGTGCGAAAATCTTCGAGGTCTCAGATCTTGGAGTAAATATAGAATGTATATCTATAATAGAGCGGGGATCGTTGATCCCTAACTTATTTGGAAATTCAACATTCAACTATTCGGGGGAAAGTGGGGTTCAAGGTGTGAAAACCCCTAAGCTCAGAGTTTGTAGTAAGTAGAGATCGATGATCTAAGGCAGACGCCAACCATCTGATATGTATGTTCAGAATTTGTAAGTTCAGAGGTATTTCACATCGAAGCGGGGAAAAATCCCAAAGCCCATAGTCCTGGAATTTCTGTGAGCCATAGATCACGGCGCAAAGTGTGAACCGTCGATTCCCATCCTTATTTGTGTATTCATGAATTCTGAATTCATGGGAATTTTCATGCATTATTTTCAAAACTCCCAAAGCTTGGAGCTAGGAAGTGTCAAAGTTCTTGCCATTTAAAGTCTTAGCGTATGGTTTTTGGCGCAAGGTCACATGAATTTCTCCATTGAAATAAAAAGACCCTTGTGAACAAGAATTTTTGCACAGGGAAATGGGGAAAGGCATGTGGTAAAGAATTCTAAGGGTTCAGCAAGGACCCGAGAGCTAATTCAACTCCTTAGTCTAAACGATCCTTAGACAGAGAGGTTGCGCGAGCCCCTGGGAGTGGTGGGGGTTTGAATCAAGTGGTATCAGAGAATTGATTTTTTCTGCAGACAACATGAAAAGGAAGATATTTTCTTGATACCATCAAGTGGTATCAGAGAAGGAATTAATCTCTATGAGAAAAGAAAATTTAGAATCATGTCGTCGAGAAGACGCAAGGAGAGACCTGTAGTCAATGCATCCATGGAGTAGGAAATGAGAAAACTTTGTGCAAGGTTGGACACCATGGAAACAAAGGAAATAAGAGCACTAAAAATTGGTGATGTTAGTGAAGATGAAAGTGAATATGTCATAGCAGAATAATTTGTAGGAGAACAAGTAAAAGATGAGCGATTACTGAGAGCTTTTGTCAAGTTGGGAACCAGAGAAAAGATGGAAATACTGATGTACGAAGGTAATTTGAATGTAGAATAATTGCTTGACTGGATAAGTTCTTTACATAAGTACTTTTACTATGAGGAGATTGATGATGAGAAAAAAGTAAAGCATGTGGTGACCAGGTTGAAGGTACATGCAGCGTTATGGTGGGACAAGTTGCAAAACGATATAAAGATAAGTCCAAGATTAAGAGTTGGGATAGAATGGTAGCTAAGATCAAGGATAAATTCATACCCAAGGATTATCAACTGAATCTGTTCATAAAGTTGTAGAATTTGAGACAAAAAGGTTTGTCAGTGAAGGAGTATACCGAAGAATTTTACAAGTTGAACATAAGAGCAAGAAACATGGAGAATGATGAAGAAAAGGTTTCCAGGTATATCAATGGATTGAGGCATTAAATCCAGGACGATATTATTATGATGAAAATGAGGACTATAGAAGATGCTTATCAGTTAGCCCTGAAGGTAGAGGAAAAGTTGGAAAGAAAGCAGAGTTAGAGTAACAGAGGAGAGTACTAAAAGAGGAAAAGGAACCACCAGAGAAAAGTTCCAAAAATCTAGGGGAGAAAATGGAAGATATAAAAGTCATACAGAGAGAGGAGGAAGTTCTATAGGAGGACACTATGGATGAAGGAATCATTTTCCAAGAGGTAGAGGAAGAGGCAGAGGAGAAGAATTGAAGTGTTATTCTTGTGGAAAAACATGCACATGTCTTGGGAATGTCCTGAAAAGAAGAATGTGGGAGTTGTAGAGGCTCACATTTATGAGGCACAAAAAAGGAATTTGGAGACAGAGATGAAAGTAGAAGCAGCGAAAAAAGGAATATCCATCATGATGAGGAAATATCTCGTAAATCTAGAGAAAGAAGTACGAGAACCAGTCCAGAGGAACAGTTTGTTCAGAAATGCTTGGAAGACCAGAGACAAGGTATGCAAGGTGATAATAGACATTGGGAGCACTGATAACTTAGTATCCACAGAGATTGTGGAAAAGCTGAGGTTGGAGACGACAATACATTTGAATCCATACATGGTATTGTAATTTCAGAAAGGACATCAAGTCATGGTAATTTGACAATGTAAAGTTGAGTTTAAAATAGGTGGTTATAGGGATGAAGTTTATGTGATGTCATGCTTATGGATGTTTGTCATGTTATGTTGGGGAGACCGTGGAAATATGATAGGAATTTCATACATGATGGGAGGCAGAATACTTATACCCTTGAGAAAAATGGGTGTAAACATATGTTTTTTCCAGTAGAAGATAAAGGAGTCAAAGAGGAGGCTAGTACTAGTATACTTCTCATGAGTGGGAAGGATCTCTTTAAAGAAGAAAAGAAATATCAGGAAATGTAGTTTGATGTTATAGGTAATTCGAGAGTCATCCTTACAAGAAATTATATGAATTATTTTCCTGTGAAATTTCAGAAGTTATTGGATGAGTTCGTTGACATTTTGGTGGATGAGTTACCTCATACTTTGCCGCCCGTCAGGAGTATCAATCACCATATTGATCTCATTCCAGGAGAAAGTTTTTCGAACAAAGAAACATACAGATTGACCACTCAGGAGAATAAATAGGTCAAGGAGCAAGTCCAAGAGTTGTTGGACAAAGGTTTTATTAGAGAAAGATTGAGCCCGTATGCAGTACCAATTGTGTTGAGTCCGGAGAAAGATGGGGGTTGGAGAACATGTAAAGATTCTAGATCCATCAATAAGATAACCATCAAGTATAGATTTCCTTTACCTAGAATGGATGATTTGAGGGATTGTTTGAGTGGCAATATAAATTTTTCCAAGATAGAATTGAAAAGTGGTTATCAAAAGATAATAATGAGAGAGGGCAATCAATGGAAAACAACGTTCAAAACAAATGAAGGATTGTATGAGTGGCTTATTATGCCATTTGGATTAACAAATGCAACAAGTACGTTCATGAGGTTGATGAATGAAGTGCTCAAATATTTTATTGGGAAGTTTGTGATTGTTTATTTGTATGATATCCTAGTTTTCAATAAGACTGAAGAGGAGAATTTAAGACACTCGAAGATGGTGTTGAGAAGGTTGCAGTGAGAAAAGTTGTTGGTGAATTTGAAGATATGTTCTTTTATGAAGAAAAAAGTTGTGTATTTGGGATTAGTAATCTCTTCAAATGAATTGAAGATGGATATAGAAAAGGTGAGGGATATAAGAGAGTGGCCTTCTCCAATAAGTGTGTTTGAAGTAAGAAGTTTTCATGGGTTAATAAGCTTTTACAAGAAATTCATCAGGAATTTCAATAGTATTTGTACACCCATACTGGATATGATAAAGAAGGAGAACGGATATTTTAATTGGAAAAAATAAGCCGAGAAAGGATTTGGAGTGTTGAATCAAAATATATCAGAACAACCTATTTTATTTATGCCATATTTTAAGAAGACTTTCTAGGTCAACTGTGATGCAAGTGGAGTGGCCATTGGTGCAGTTTTAAGTCAAGATGATAATCTTGTTTCTTATTTCAGTGAGAAGTTGAATGATGTTAAGAATAAGTATTCAAGCTATGACAAGGAATTTTATGTTGTAATTCAAGATTTGAAAAATTAGAGGCATTATATTATCCCAAAGGAGTTTGTTTTGTATACTGACAATCAGGCTTTGCATTTCATAACCAGACAAGAGAAATTGAACCAAAGACATGTCAAATGGGTAGAATTCATGCATAATTTTACTTTTTCATTAAGCATATTAGTGGAATCGCTAACAAAGTGGAAAATGCTTTGAGAAGGATATGTTTAATCTTATAGGAATTCCAAGTGGAGACTTTGGGATTTGAACACCTCAAGGAGATGTATCAGGAAGACCTGGATTTCAAGGAAGCTTATGAAGCATGTTAAAATCCTTTGTTAAGGAATAGAAATCAATGGATGGAGTATATGATCCAAGAAGGACTATTTTTCAAAGGAAGCCGATCATGTATCCCAAAATTCTCAATGAGGGACAATTTTCTAAAGGACAAACATAGCGGAGGATTGGTTGGACATTTTGGACATGATAAAACGTATGTGCATGTGAATTCTTCATATTACTATCCAAGCATGAGGTCTGATGTGAAGACGTTCATGGACAAATGTAGAATATGCCAGTATGTTAAAGGAAAGAAGTAAAACACTAGATTGTATCAACCATTTCCTATTCCAGACAGGTCGTGGGATGCTATAAGTATGGATTTTGTTCTGGGATTGCTAAGAACAAAGAGGGGAAATGATTCAATCTTTGTGGTGGTTGATTTTTTTTTTTAAGATGACACATTTTATACCATGTCATAAAACCAGTGATGCTACCCACATAGAGAATTTGTTTTTCAAAGAGATTGTGAGATTACATGGGTTACCCAGTAGTATAGTCTCAGACTGATGCAGGAGCATCGTAAGCAGCTAGCCAAGCAACTATAAAGTTGGAAGACAACTGGAAAAGCGCAACACACATTTTGCACATTTTGAAATGTTTTTGAAAAATTAATGAGCAGATATTAATGTAGTAGTTAAAGGAAGCGTAATTGCATGTTGTAAACAGATCTTGAGCGATTTTCTCTCATCTGTCAGATGTAATAGACATTAAGTCCGTTTAATGAAAGTAGGTATATTTGAATTAAGAGATTAGACAGTTTTAGAAGCGTAGGAGGGAAAACAGATATAGACACCCTCACCCTTGTATTATTGTGTCATTAGAACAGAAGAAGAGAGATTTTTTTCATAAGCTGTTGAGCTGTAGTAGAGAATTGTAGAGAAGAACCCATGTACAGGAGCACTTGAGTTAATATATGAAGCTTTGACTCAATTTTCATGGTGTTATGATGCTTACTATTTACATTTTCTTAATGGTATGCTTACAGTTGTTTTATTCTCTCTGCTTATGCATTTGTTTCAATGTTGCGTTGAATGTGTGATTTCATGTTAAGTATGTGAAGTCTGAGAGAGGAGAAGAATGAGTTTCAATTCTCATCTTGAGAATTCTTGCAAGGAGTGTAGTGAAACGTCTGCAAGGTGTGCATTGACAAGAGTCTGAGTTTTATCTCAGAAATCTCAAGAGAGATACCGTTGTTCTCATACCCACATAAGTGCAGGTGAGGCACAGAGCCGTGCAAGGTGTGCGTAGGCTAGTTGAAACCTTAAAATTTATTGACTAAGGTGAAGGTGGAAGGACTATTGTTGCAAAGAGTGCACAAAGTCAAGGACTCAAATAATCAGAGGTTATTGGAAAGATTGTTGCAAGGAGTGCGAGCATGATCTCTCTTGGAGACTTGAGTTTGCAAGTGAAAGTTCAGGAGGGATAGTACCTTTGAAGTGTTCAAAGGGAGACGAAATTTGAAATCATCTCATAAAATACAAGTTCAGGAGGGAGAACACCGATTCGTCTCGCAGAAGTCATTGAGGAGTAAATTGGGTGGTCAGAATTCTCCGAGGAGAACTCACAAAATCGCGGGGACCATAGGATCCATAGGAGCTGCAAGGTGGTTAGGAGTTGGAAGAATCCACCACCCTGACATCAAGAATCAACATGGACTTTTGATCATGGTCTTTCTGAGCCGTCAAATCATTTCGGGAATTCGGGACTCGTAAGTTGGGAGTGCAGGTCAAAACCCTTGGTCACTCAAACTCCTGGTTCGTGAAAAGGATAATCAAGTGTGAATTTTTGGTATTTCGGGGTTCGGCATACCGAGAATCTTGATGGCAAGGAGTTGGGGTGCTTAGCATTTAAAATCCCGAAGTCGCAAAACGCGACGTGCCTTGAGGAGAATTTCGGGATTTCGGCATTTCGGCACTTTGGGTGTCGGGAAGTACAAGAGGCAGCAATCTTTGGAATCGAGAGTTTCAAACTCCTGGTTCATGAAAAGACAAAAGATCTAGAGTTGTTGGATCATGGATGATCTCAGCTGTAGATCACGTTAGAGACGAGGTTTTAGGAATTCGGAGATCAGAGTTTCGGGAGGTGAGGAACCTTTCTGTTGTGGATCTCGCAAGTCGCGAAATCCTAAAGAGTGAAAGGAAAAATTCCTGAAACATTGAAGGACAATATCCATGGGCCCAATCGGGTTTCGAGGTTCTGGGAGTCAAGAGACAGAGTTGCATTTCAACGCAACTCCTGAAATAGCGAAAAGGAAAAAGCCGAAAGGTGGGTCCTAAGCATTAATCGAAGGATACGTGCGACGGAAGTCAAGGGAGTGGTCAAGCTTCGGTGAAAATCCCGAAATACCTTCGATCTCACCAAAAGGGGAAATTTCAAAAACTGAAAAATCATAAGGGAAGAGGAACGAGTGTTGGTCGATCACTCAAGTTCTGAAAAGCCGAAATAAGTGGCAACAAGAGGCATGTGTTCAACGCATTGAAGAAGTCAACCCTCGTCGGCGTTTTGGGTTTCAGAGGTTGAAGAGACAAGGGGCTCGACAATAGGATTCGTGAAATCATGAAATTTGAAATCTTGAAAGGAAAAGAAAAGCCCCGATCATATTTGTTGATCAGTTGTGGAATACACCTTGTGTGCGTGTTATTCCCTGTGGGGAAACAAAAGAGTCAATCTAACTCAGGGGAAGATTTGGAACGATCCTAAGACCAGGAGGTCATGTAGAACCTACTGAGGCAGGGGGTGCTACGTCAGTGTGGTATCAGAGCTTGATTTTATCTGTATATTTCAGGTAGAAGGAGCTAGAGAAAAAGGAGTAGTCTGATACGCATCAGTGTGGTATCAGAGCTTGATTTTATCTGTATATTTCAGGCAGAAGGAGCTAGAGGAAAAGGAGTAGTCTGATACGCGTCAGTGTGGTATCATAGCTTAGAACAAGTTCTTTGTTTTCTGTAGCAGAGAGAACATGGGAACATTTTACAGCCATGCTGCTGAGAAGAAGAGACATGCCAATGCCAATGCCTGATCCAGTAAGAGAAAGAGAAATGTGCGAGTTACGTGCCAGGCTTGATTCCATGGAGACAACACAGAGGCACATCGTTGACGTTGGGGATATCAGTGAAGTTGAAAGTCAAAATGAAGCTGGACATGAAGGAGAGTAAGTTGCAGTCGAAGATGTTGCAGATGAACACCTTCTCAGGGCTGTTGCAAGGATAGGTGCCAGAGTGAAAATGGAAATTCCAATGTATGAGGGAAACTTGGATGTTAAAGAGCTTCTAGACTAGATTAGAGCTCTAGATAAATACTCCAACTATGAGGATGTCGAGGAAGACAAGAAGGTCAAACATGTTGTTACTAGACTTAAAGAGCATGCAGCACTATGGTGGGATGAACTGAAGGCTGACAGATGCTGCAAGGGCAAGCAAAAAATCAAAAGTTGGGATAGAATGGTTGCAAAGATGAAAGCCAAATTTATACCCAAGGATTATCAAATCACTCTGTTTTAGAGGATGCGGAATTTGAGACAAAAGCTTATGTCAGTGAAAGAATACACTGAAGAGTTCTACAAGACAAACATCATAGTAGGTCATCGAGAAAGCGATGATGAAAAAGTTGCTAGATACATGAATGGTCTACAGTATGACATTGAGTATGAGATGAGCATGATGACCATTCAAAATGTGGAAGATTCTTATCAGATAGCTCTGAAATCCGAAGAGAAGCTGAGCCGGAAACAATGTCAAAGAGGTTGAGGTAGAAGTCAAGCCAGAGGCAAAACAACTAACCAAGACATAACTCAAAAATCTAAAGAAGAGGGGAAGAAACCTCAAACTCAACATGAGAGAGGAGGAAGCTCACAGGGAAGGAAATATGCTGATAGAAATACTTTTCCTCGACCTAGAGGAAGAGGAAGAGGCAGAGGCGGTGAAGTAAAATGCTTTGTATGTGGAAAGATCGGACATAAATCCTACGAGTGTCCAGATAAGAAAAAATATGGTGGTGAAACTCACATTGCCGAAGCTCAAGGATGGAATGTTGAGGCAAAAGACGCTGAGGGTAGAAGATATTTGATGATGAGGAAAGTTCTCTTGAAGCCAGAGAAGCAGGCAGAGAACCCAGCCCAAAGAAACAGTCTGTTTCAGACTTCTTGCAAAACCAAAGACAAGGTATGCAAGGTCATAGTGGACAGTGGTAGCATAGACTATATCGTATCTACAGAGATGGTAGAAAAGATGGACCTGGATACTATTGTACATCCAAGCCCATATAGAGTTTCGTGGCTACAAAAAGGACATCAGGTAAATGTCACTAAACAATGTTTAGTTGAATTTAAAATAGGAGGATATAAAGATGAAATATTATGTGATTTCATTCCCATGGATTTTTGTCATCTATTGTTGGGTAGACCATGGAAATACGATAGGAACATGATTCATGATGGGAGAAAGAACACATACACCCTGGATAAGAATGGGAGGATGCACATGTTGCTGCCGATTAAAAACCAAGAGGTGAAAACATATATGAGCAACACTGTACTTCTCATGAGTGGGAAGGAACTTCTTAAGGAGGTTAAGAAGAAGGAAGACATAATTTATTGTGGTTAGGAAGCCCAAAATTGTTTTGACAAGTACGAGAATAGATGATTTACTAGAAGAAATCCAGGAATTGCTGGGAGAATTTGTTGATATAGTAGTGGATGAACTACCTTGTTCGTTACCACCTATCAGGAGTATAAGCCATCATATCGATCTTATACCTGGAGCCAGTTTACCGATCAACGACATGTATAGGTTGATGCCGCAGGAAAATGAAGAAGTCAAGAGACAAGTCCAGGACTTAATGGACAAAGGATTGATTCGAGAGAGCTTGAGTCCATGCGTTGTTCCAACAGTGCTCAACCCAAAGAAAGACAGAGGCTAGAGAATGTGTACAGACTCAAGGGAAATCAATAATATTACCATCAGATACATATTTCCATTACCAAGGATGGATGACTTAATGGATTGCTTGAGTGGAGCAAAGTTTCTTTCAAAGATTGATTTGAAAAGAGGGTATCATCAAATTCGAATGAGAGAAGGTGATGAATGGAAGACAACATTCAAGACGAATGAGGGGTTGTATGAATGGATTTTCATGCCATTTGGCTTAACGAATGCACCCAATACTTTCATGAGGTTGATGAACGAAGTCCCGAAGGATTTCATTTGGAAATTTGTCATCATATATCTTGATGATATATTAATCTTCAACAAAACATGAGCAAAATACTTGAAGTATTTCGTTGTAGTAATGAGAAGATTACAACAAGAGAAATTGCTGATAAATATGAAGAAATTGTCATTTATGAGGACATAACTCATTTATTTAGGTTTTGTTATCTTTTCAAATGAGTTGAAGATGGATCTAGAAAAGGTAGATGCAATTAAGAATTGGCCATCGTCGAAGAGTTTGTTTGAAGTTCGAAGCTTCCATGGTTTGGAAAGTTTCTACAGGAAATTCATTCGAAATTTCAGTGGAATTAATGCACCAATGATGGATACGGTGCAGAAAATACACAATTATTTTCACTGGATAGAAGAAGCAGAGAAGCGCTTCAACCTGCTGAAGAAGAAGATCACAGAGCAACCAATTCTGGTTTTTCCAGATTTTAGCAAGACATTCCAAGTCAGTTGTGACACTAGTAGATTTGCAATTGGAGCGGTCTTGAGCCAGGACGACAGGCCGATCGCATATTTCAGTGAGAAACTGAATGAAGTGAAGATCAAGTACTCAACATATGACAAATAATTCTATGCATTCATACAAGCACTGAAGAAATGGAGACTTTATTTGGTTCCTAAAGAGTTTGTTTTGTACAGTGATAATCATGCTTTACAATTCGTGACTCAATAGGAGAAGTTAAACCAAAAGCATGCTAAATGGGTTGAATTCATGCAGAATTTTACTTTTGTGATTAGGCAAATTTTTGGAACTGCTAACAAAGTTGTTGATGCTTTGAGCAGGAAATGTTTACTTATGCAGGAATTCAGAGTCAAGTCTTTGGGTTTTGATAACCTCAAAGAAATGTATAGGGATGAACCAGATTTTAAGGAGACATATGAGACATCTGAGAATCCAGTTCTCAGGGACAAAAGCCAATGGGATGAATACATGATCCAGGATGGGTTATTATTCCAGGGAAATCAGCTATGTATTCCAAAATGCTCCATGAGGGAGAACCTGCTGAAGGAAAACCACAGTGGAGGATTGGTCAGACACTTCGGTCATGATAAGACGTTCTCAAAGTTGAATGGCTCATATTTTTGGCCAGGGATGATAACAGATGTTAAGAAATTTGTGGACAGATTCAGGATTTGTCAGCACACAAAAGGGAAAAGGCAGAACACAGGGTTATATCAACCATTACCTATACTAGAAAGGTCGTGGGATGTAGTGAGCATGGATTTTATATTGGGACTGCCAAGAACACAGAGAGGCTATGATTCAATCTTTGTGGTAGTCGATAGATTTTCAAAAATGGAACATTTCATACCATGCCAGAAAACCAGTGACGCAACTCATATTGCAAACCTGTTTTTCAAGGAAGTCGTCAGACTTCACGGCTTGCCAAGGAGTATTGTGTCTGATCAAGATACCAAGTTCGTAGGGAATTTATGGAGGACCTTATGGAAAAAGATGGGGACAAGTTTTCCTTTTAGCTCAGCATATCATCCTCAAATGGATGGGTAGACAGAAGTCATGAATAGAAGCTTGGGATATTTGTTGAGGAGCTTAGTGACTGAACACCACAGTCAATGGGATCACATTCTGCCACAGGTAGAATTTTCTTATAATGATTCGCTTAACAAAAGCACAGGGAAGAGTCCATTCCAGATTGTATATGGAATGCAGCCAAAGGGAGTTTCTGAATTGAAAGATTCGGAACAAGATGAATTCAGGAGTGCTAGTGCAGAAGACTTTGTAGAAGGAATGAAGGAGCTTCACAGCCAAGTCAAGGAGTGATTGCAGAGTTCAAGTCAAGAATACAAGCGAAGAGCAGATCAACATAGGCAATAACTTCAATTTGAAGTTGGTGATCTGATTCTTGCGCATCTAAGGACGGAAAGGTTCCCAAGGGGAACATATAAAAAATTGAAGATGAAAAATATTGGACCGTGTAAGGTCATAAGGAAATTTGGGGAAAACGCATATGATATTGAATTACCCGATGGGATCGGAATCTCACTGATATTCAATGTTGTGGATTTGTACCCTTACAGAGATGAAGAAGTAGGAGCAGAGAAGGAACATAAAGAGATTCAATGGACAAAAAAAATGTCTGTAGCTGAAAAACCACAGATGGAAAGCATAATTGGCAAGAGGATTAGCAAAAAGACTAGGAGAAAAGAGTATTTTGAATACTTGGTCAAATGGAAGGGACATCCAGTTGAAGATGCTAGTTGGGAAGATGAAGCAGAAATTCATTAGCATGGACAGACCATGCAATATCTCATGAACAGGAGTTCATGAAAAATTTCAAGTGAGGGAGTATGATGCAGGAGCATCGTAAGCAACCAGCCAAGCAACCATAAAGGCGGAAGACAACTGGAAAAGCGCAACACACATTTTGCACATTTTGAAATGTTTAAAAAAAATTAATGAGTAGATATTAATGTAGTAGTTAAAGGAAGCGTACTTGCATGTTGTAAACAGATGTTGAGAGATTTTCTCTCATCTACCGGATGTAATAGACATTACGTATGTTTAATGAAAGTAGGTAGATTTGAATTAAGAGATTAGACAGTTTTAGAAGCGTAGGAGGGAAAACGGATATAGACACCCTCACCCTTGTATTATTGTATCATTAGAATAGAAGAAAAGAGATTTTTTTCATAAGCTGTTGAGCTATAGCTAAGAACTGTAGAGAAGAACCCATGTACAGGATCACTTGAGTTAATATATGAAGCTTTGACTCAATTTTCATCGTGTTATGATGCTTACTGTTTACATTTGCTGAATGGTATGCTTACAGTTGTTTTATTCTCACTGTTTATGCATTTGTTTCAATGTTGTGTTGAATGTGTGATTTCATGTTAAGTATGTGAAGTCTGAGAGAGGAGAAGAATGAGTTTCAATTGTTTCTCATCTCGAGAGTTCCTGCAAGGAGTGCAGTGAAACGTCCGCAAGGTGTGCGTTGACATGAGTCTGAGTTTGATCTCAGAAAGCTCAGGAGAGATACCATTGTTCTCATACCCACAAAAGTGCAGGTGAGGCACAGAGCCATGCAAGGTGTGTGCAGGCTATTTGAAACCTTAAAAGTTATCAACTAAGGTGAAGGTGGAAGGACTGTTGTTGCAAAGAGTGCACAGAGTCAAGGACTCAAATAATCAGAGGTTATTGGAAAGATTTCCGCAAGGAGTGCGAGCAGGATCTGTCTTGGAGACTTGAGTTTGCAAGTGAAAGTTCAGGAGGGATAGTACCTTTGAAGTGTTCAAAGGGAGATGAAATTCGAAAGCATCTCATAAAAGACAATTTTAGGAGGGAGAACGTTGATTCGTCTCACTGAAGTCATTGAGGAGTAAATCGGGCGATCAGAATTCTCTGAGGAGAACTTGCGAAATCACAGGGACCATAGGATCCATAGGAGCTGTAAGGTGGTTAGCAGTTGGACGAATCCACCACCCTGACATCAAGAATCAATGTGGACCATTGATCGTGGTCTTTCTGAGCCATCAAATCATTTCGGGAATTCGGGACTCGTAAGTTGGGAGTGTAGGTCAAAAACCTTTGTCACTCAAACTCTCAGTTCGCGAAAAGGATAATCAAGTGTGAATTTTCGGTATTTTGGGGTTTGGCATACCGGGAATCTTGATGGCAAGGATCCGGGGCGCTTAGCATTGAAAATATCGAAGTCATGAAAGGCGACGTGCCTTGAGGAGAATTTCAGGATTTCGGCATTTCGACACTTCGGGTGTTAGGAAGTAGAAGAGGCAACGATATTTGGAATCGAGAGTTTCAAACTCGCGGTTCACGAAAATCCGAAAGATCCAGAGTCATCGGATCATGGAGGATCTCAGTCGTAGATCACGTTGGAGGAAAGGTTTCGGGAATTCAGAGATCGAAGTTTCGGGAGGTGAGAAACCTTTCTGCTGTGGATCTCACAAGTCACGAAATCCTGAAGAGTGAAAGGAAAAATTCCTGAAACATTGAAGGACAATAGCCGTGGGCCCAATCGGGTTTCAGGGTTCTGCGAGTCAAGAGACAGAGTTGCATGTCAACACAACTCTCGAAATCGTGAAAAGGAAAAAGCCAAAATGTGGGTCCTAAGAATTAATCGGAGGACACGTGTGATAAAAGTCAAGGGATTGGTCAAGATTCAGGGAAAATCCTGAAAGACCTTCGATCTCGCCAAAAGGGGAAATTTCAGAAACCGAAAATTCATAAGGGAAGAGGAACGAGTGTTGGCCGATCACTCAAGTTCTGAAAAGATGAAATAAGTGGCAACAAGAGGCATTTGTTTGGCGCATTGAATAAGTCAACCCTCGTTGACGTTTTGGGTTTCGGAGGTTGAAGAGACAAGAGGCTCGACAACAGGATTCACAAAATCACAAAATCTGAAATCTCGAAAGGAAAAGAAAATCCCCGATCATATTTGTTTCTCAGTTGTGGAATACACCTTGTGTGTGTTATTCCCTGTGGGGAAACCAAAGAGTCAATATGACTGAGGGGAATATTTGGAATTATCCTAAGAATGGGAGGTCATGCAGAACCTGCTGAGGTAGGGGTTGATGCGTCACAGACAGAGACACTAAATTCATGGGACACTTTTGGAGGACCTTATTGATCCAAAAAGATCTTTTAAATGACAATGGTTGAGTTATTACGCATGTGTTTATTAACCATTTAGGAAGTTGAATGAAAGAGGAAGAATTATAGAAGAAACATCACAGCCATATGCACATATATAGATCTGAAATAAATAAATAAGAACAACAAACCATAGAACACCAAAGTGATAATGGAGTTCGACAATCTCGCCTACATCTCCGGGCCTTTGTCTCAGTGGGTGAGGATTTCTTATTTGTGTTCAAAGCTTTAAAATTACATCATAACAGTTCCAAAAGGTCACACAATTGATCTGGTCTTGTTCTACCAGATCTCTAGAACCCAAAAAAAGAAACGGCACTGAAATCGGATGAACGGAGCTCCCAGAAATGGCCCGCAAATGTGCACTCCTCAGTAGCTTCCCTACATAAAAATGGCTTTGGGTTGGAAAATATTCAATATAAAACTAATTTGAATGTCCTCCCATGGATTCAAGAAGCCCTAATTTATATACATCTTAAGTTAGTAACCATCTCCCAACTTCCCCCCAAGATCTAGCCTCAAAAAGGGCCCTATATCCCCCAAATATGACCAAAATCTTTCAATTTTGTTGAATAAAATCATTTAAAATCACTATTATATAGTGAAAAACCCACTTCTATGCAAATAATGGCACGACCCCCGATTTTAGGGCTCCTAGTGACATATTAAGGGTGGCCATGTGGCCTCAGGCTTATCCTTGGCGCACCGACCCCTGTTATCTTGACTCCTGGACACATGAAGGTGGCCATGTGGCCGCGGGCTGAGACTACATGCGTCCCCAATTGGATAGACCCCCCAATCCTTGGCCTTTGGTTATGCACCCTGGTCAGCAGGCTAGCCCGACTGACCGGGTGCTAACCCAATAAACATTCATGCTCAACGATAAGGATCGTGTCATGTGGAGGTGGCAATGCGACCAAAGGGCTATCCTCCATGTTAATTCGTTCCAAGTGTTAAGGTGTTGAGTCCAGGTCATATGGTATACATGTAATCGTTGAACCATGGGTTGGGGCTAGGCCCCAACCCTTTCACTATCCATCTGTTAAGACCACTCACTTTATATATAAGTGGCGCTAACATATAGTTAAGCACCATCGTTTGGCGAGATGACTAGCCCGTCTTTTCCAAAACCTTCACCTGGATAGAGCTCATGGGGTCAAATCCTAGAGACTCCAAAAACATTTACCATACCATCAAGCCAATGGAGGCGTGCCATGTGGAACCACGTCACTCGTCCACCTGGATGCCAAGTGTCCAATCTAGATTTGCCCAACTACCACATCATCTGCCCTGTCAGCATGTTGATCATACCCTTCCACATAAACATTGTACGAATGTGCCACGTGTCACCCTTGTAGTGGTGACACATGTCACTCCATGATTGGTCCACATATATCGGCGATGTCAAAAAATTGTCCACGTCACTATATGACCATATTCCATGTGTCACCCCCAGATGTTGCCACATTAGCGCCAATTGTTTCTTCCACGTCATCTATAGGATCGTACAACATGTACAGTCAGTTGCCACATGGAACTATATGGATTGTACAGTCATCATTTTGTTTTGTCTATTTGGCCAAATGAACAGATCGTGATATGTGGAGCATATGACGTTTGTTTGAGCCCGTTAAAGTTGCATTGGGTTCATATCAATGAGGCCTACTCACACATCCATTTTGAATCCAATCTGAGAACTTTGATTTTTAGGCCTTTATGAGCCCCATCAAGCTCTTGGATCCAATTCTAGATCACTTATGGAAGAATTTGGGAACAAATTTGTCTTTCAGTTCAACATATCACCCTTAGACAGATGGAGAGACTGAGGCAGTGAATCAAATCTTAGGGAATCTGCTAAGGAGTTTGGTCAATGAACATAATAGTTAGTGGAATCAAATTCTACCTCAAGTGGAGTTTGTGTATAACGACTCACCAAATAGGACCAATGGTAAGAGTCAATTCCAAATAGTATGTGGAATGCATCCAAGAGGAATTTAGGAGTTGAGAGATTTCGGACAAGATTAAATTTGAAGTGCGCAAGCATAGGATTTTGCTGCAGAGATGCAGAAGTTGCATGATCAAATCAAAGGACAACTACATGATAACAACCAAATATAGAAGAAAAAAGTAGACTAGAGAAGAAGAGAGGTGAATTTTGAAATTGGAGATCAAGTCTTGGCACACCTGAGGAAGGAAATATTTCTGAAGGGGAAATATAATAAGATGAAGATGAAAAATATAGGCCCTTGTAAAATACTCAAAACATTTGCTACAAATGCTTATGAGTTTGAGTTTCCAGAGGACATTGGAATTTTGCTGATATTAAATGTAGCAGACTTATACCCTTACAAGATTGATGACATAGAAGGTACATATGTTCAAGAGGAGATTCATTGGAAGCAACAAATGACCATAGTAGAGAAGTCGTAGATAGAGAAGATTTTGGATCAGAGAATTGCTAAGAAAACTAGGAGGAAAATTTACTATGAATATCTGTTTAAATGGAAAGGTCATCTAGTAGAAGATGCCAGTTGGATAATTGAATTTGATATCCATAAGCATGGAAAGAGAGTGGAGGAGTGCATGGACAATATTCATGAATATTTTTGTCCAAAGGAGTATGATGCAGGAGCATCACCATCAACATTCAATGAGACGCAGTGGAAGACAACTCAGCATCAGGTGCAACACACTTAAACTAGTTTGGATTCCACTGAGGGCACATCACGTTAATTTTGAAAAACTTTGTAATTAAAATTCCCAAAAGATCTTGGAGCTAGATCCATTGTATATGTTGTAGGATATTGTAATTTATTTAATGCCTGAAGGATTGTATAGAGTTTGAGCGTCGACTCATATATATATTGTAAATGATCATTTATTGTAATAAGATTAGTGGTAGAATGCTTTAATTGTGATATGAAAGAACTAGAGTATTTTTGAGGAAGGCTCGATAATCCCCTTTATGTATAAATGTATGTAATCTATGCCCAAAAGAGTTGCTGAAAAAAGCGATTGTTGTTGAGAGAAGAACTGTGGAAGAGAGTTTTAGAGATTTTTTGTTGAAAGAAGCTAAAGGTTGTTGAAATGTTTGTAAATGTTTGCTGGATTAATATAAAAGAGGATATTTTCTTCACATTTTTTAGTTTTCTTATCTTTGAGTCATTGGGTAATGTTATGATATCTATTTTTTGTGTTTGTATGTTTGTATGTGTATTTTATGATTGAATGAATGGACCTTTGATGTCTTGTAAGTTTTAATTGTTTCTCTTCTGAAATCTTAGTGCAAGGAGTGCATAGTTCCCACACAAGGAGTGCGAAGGCAGAGATGTTTCCAGGCTCAATAGTTGAGGAGAGATAGCGTGAATTGCACAAAGCGAGTGCAAGGAGTGAAAATATACTCGTAGGAGTATAAAATCTCGAAGGATAGACCGGTGCAAGGTGTGCATAGGGCCAACACTTAGTGAAGTGTTGAAAACGTTCAAGGTGTTGGTGACGGAAGTCACTCCTGGATTGCTTGCAGGAGCAGAGCCCGACGCCCGTCAATTTTGTGTCACAGTGGTTTATAGATGGGGTGACTGAATGGAAGCCAACTCAAAACAATATCGTTCCAACTCCGAAACTAGGCTAGGCATGCATGAGTGAGTGAGGTCTTATATAAACTTCAGACAGTGAGTTGTAGCATATGGTAAGACGGGCAGAAGACTTATATAAGAGAAAAGCAGTGGTCTGGTACTAACATTGAGTTACTAACAGACTGTAGAAGAAGACGTTTGAAGGCAATTCAAATGCAAAACCAGAGAATACAATCGTGCAACAATGAACCTTTCATCATAACATAACTGCAACGATTCGCGAGAATCAGTCAATCACGAACTCTCTGGTATGAGAGGAAAACATAAACAAGATAGGAGAACTGTTTTTCATAAAACAAGAAATCTCAAATACAAATGCATACCCAGAAAACTAGAATATCTGTTAAAACGTTACAGCAGGGAGCTCTTCTCTACCATCGATAGATACAAAAATGGCGAAAATGCCTTCATATAGTCAAAACAATCAAAAACAACGAAATCGAGATGTTGCATTGAAAGCTTTGCGTCTGCATGGATTCTAACAATCCGCACCTGCAATCTTTGACTAATCGTGCACCAATGGCAGACGCAATCGAACTCCTGACAGCTCCGTGGGCGAATCGACGTGCCTTTAATTCGTCGCCGGACTTTTCCATTATGGTGGAGATGATGTCTAACCACCATCAACTGCTTCAATAACTGCTCCATTGGGATTGAGGATGGCCCGACCAACTCGGCACCCCTGCGACGTGGCGGTCACTTAAGGGTGCCACCTGGATTAGCCGAACGGTCTTTCTTTGGACGCTGCTTCGCTGGACTGCTGCGCGGGACCCCTATGATGGATGAGGATGACGGTATGGTGAGAATGATGGCGGGAGTCATGATAGCGGATGAGGAATGCTATGGGAGATGGACAAGACACATGTGGAGATAAAAGGAAAGTGCAGTAGTAAAAGTGCATGGTGGAAGGTGATGAAGTGGAGGAGACACATGGCAGGGGACGAGAAGACTCATAAGGTGAATGGATGATGAGAAATGGCCAAAGGGAGCGAGCTTCATCGCACGACTAGGAGGAGAACAGATGGCAAGGGGAAGAATGGTCCACCAAATGACACGACGGGGAAAGGGACCACGTTGATTAACCATAGAGCAATTGAGGAGGAGGGGGTCGCATGAGCGTCGTTGATCAGGGCGCTTAGATCTCAGCCGTTGGGAAGCTGTGCACCCAATTCCGGACCCCCCCTTTGCTTAAAGGTAGAAAAGTAGGGGGGGTCCGGAATTGACTTGAGCGCCGTTGATCTGGGCGCTCTGATCAGGACCATTGAAGAGATGTGCCCTCGATTCTGGATCCCCCCCCCCCTCCGCTTAAAGGTAGAAAGGTGGGGGGGGTCTGGAATCTGATGCGCACCGTTGATATGGGCGTGCGAAATCCTACCATTCAGATCTGCTTGTCGCTTACCAGGGGCGCATTAGCATTGAAAACTTAGGACAAGTGGGGTTTTTAAACCCATTCTTTTGCATTCTAACCCCCTTACAAGAAATATCGCTAACACAAGGAAAGAGAGTGAAAGGAGTGCACATGATATTTTCATAAAACTTAATCTCGGGAGAGAAGCACAAGACATGCGCTAGGGTTCGAGTCACTTAAAGTGACAAATATTAGGAAGAACAATGAGAAAAATCCTTTGAACAAAGAATCCTTTTTATTTTTCAAGTTTGAGTGGACGAGATCTGCTCAGAAGGAGTCAGATCTCTCAAAACCATCAAATCTAAAAAAGAATCTTGGTCGTTAATCTTCTAAGTCCTTCGGACTTTTCCACTCCATAAATTTTAAGTGTTGTTGCAAGTGCGAGAAAAAACCCCAAAGCTTCGAAGCCCAGAGTAGATCCTGACCGTTGGCTTCAGGTGTATGTGTCGACAGATCAAAAGAATTTAGATTTAGTCTCTCAGGAAGATATTGGGTCTAAATTTCTTTGGCACAAAAATCCCTGAAGGCCTGAAGCCCGGATTACATATTGATTGTCCATTGACGAGAACGCGTGGACCGTTGATCAATACCCTTCGCCAATTCGACGTTTGGTACTCTGAAATATTGTTGACATAAGTTGTTAAGGTGCGAAAATCTCGGAAGTCCAGGAGCCCAGAGTAAATCTAGATCGTAGAACTACAACGGAGCAGGGACCATCGATCCCTAAATTATTTAGAAATTCAGTGTTTGTCAATTTGGGGGAAAGTGGGGTTCAAGGTTTGATAAACCCCAAAGCCCAGAGTCTAGACTAATCATAGATCATCGATATGAGGTGGACGTCAGTCGTTTGATCCGTAAGTTTAGAATTCGTAAGTTTGGAGGTATTGCACATCGAAGAGGGGAAAACTCTCGAAGCTCGAAGTCCCAAAATTTCTATGAGTCGTAGATCATGGTGCAAAGTGTGAACCTTCAATTCCCATCCTTATTCAGGTATTCGCGAACTCAACATTCGGGGGAATTGTAGTGATTTTTGTCAAAAATCCCAAATCTCAAAGCTCCAAAGTGCTAGAGTTCCTGTCCTTTAAAGGTTTAGCCTATAGTTTTTGGCTTGAGGTCACGTGAATTTCTTCACTAAAATAACAATACCCTCATGAACAATAATTTTCACGCAGGGAAAAGGGGAAAGGCCTGTGGTAAGTAATTCTAAGGGTTCATTGAGGACCCGAGAGCTAATTCATCTTCTTAGCGTAAATGATTCTTAAACTAGGAGGTCACACAAGCCCCTAGGAGTGGTGGGAGTTTGCATAACAATGATGTGCATTTGAACATTTGAGCACCAATGTGTTAGTTTTATATGCGCATTGGTTGTTATGTACCTTAAAGGAGCATTGGTAAAAGAATCTTCGGTCGCCTGCCTCTGCTAACAACCTTCTCTATAACTAGTGATGGTGTGTTAGAACATTTAAGCACCAATGCATTATGTTTTAGGTTCGCACCAATGCATATGTACCTTAAAGGTGCACTCGTTAAAAACCATCCATAAAAACCTCAAGACACCCACCTCCTCTAATAACCTCTGCTATAAATAGAGAAGGGACAAATTTTTCGGGGAGGTTCCGTAAAAACCTTCGCTAGAAGGTGTTCTCCTTGTAGTGAAAAAAACAAATATGAATACCATGGGTTTCAAAAACCATGCACATGAATTTTCTCCACTTATTATTATTAATATTTTTTCCCACCAAATACCATGGGTGTATACCATGGTTTACCAAAACCATGGGCTCCATGGCCTCGTGTATTCCCTATGGTAAAAGGAAACAATTATTGTGATGATTCAGTGGAAGGCCATTGATTTTCACTTGGATCAGTGACACTACCTTTGGTGATTCTTAATTTTTGGTGATGGAGACCAAGTTTTGACTATCACTAATGAGGTTATGGTGATTTTTTTCACCTTTCATATTAGGCCTTTTTGTATTGGTGTGAAGGAAGTTGACATTTTTTAACTCAAGTTGAAGAATTCAACTTTGAGATAGGCTCTAAAAGAATTGATATGGGGTTTCAAGGTTCATTTTAATCTTTTTCTCATAGTCCTAGGAGGAATTAAATTAGTTTCCAAGCATAAATGGCCACCATGATGAAAGGGAATTAGAAATGTGGGAGACAAAAACATAAAATCTTACTAGATGAAGGATGCCCCCAATCATGTAAAAACCATAGCAAGGGAAATTCTTTGAACAATCCAACCAAAGCTAAAATGGAGGCCAATGAATATTCTTCACGCTATTAGAGGAGGTTCCAACCTAACATTAAATTAGAGGTATAATGAAATGAGTGGAGTTATAATGAAATGAGTGGAGGTATAATGAAATATGAGGTTATTCCTCATATTAGGACATATATGAACTCATGGAATGGATAGTAGATACAATTTTATCTCATAGATGGGAAACAAAGTATTTCAAGAAAATTGACCTTAACTGGTGCACCAAATCCATCATTTTTCTCATGTAATTGAAGAATAGGGTATCAACAAAAAATGCCATTCTTGATAAAATGGAGTTTTTGGAATACAAATATGAGACTTTAGTGAAATCTCTTTGGGATATGGAAGCATCGAGGAAAGAGTATAATTGATAAGACCATACCCCGATCAGAGGGATCCCCACTAACACTAACCTAATCCTCATATACGTGGAATTAGATAATGAATTAAAGGACTAGATATCACATTTTCTAATACAAATTCTCTTTTTTATTTTTATTTTATAATAAATACCATGAGAAGTATATCATCTTTCTAAAAACTAAAAAAAATGATGTTTGTCAATTATTTGGTTAAAAACAACATATATAATTACAATTCAATTATGTTTAAATATTCCAGGGTGGACAGATAGAAAGAGACTATGAAAAACTATAATATTATTGAAGTTTATAGTAGGGAGAGTAATCAAATGTTTGATAGTTACTCTAGAGAGCATGTAATGTTTTTGTATAATAATATATATTTTTTCTCGTGAGATGTTACGAGGAATAACTCTCTATGGTTTGGGGTAGGACCACAACAGACATAACGACACCCAAAAATCAACTCTAATCTCAAGTATGCTAGACAAATGGAAATGCCAAAAAAAGAAATGATAGAATCCTACCTCTTTCGGACGTCCGTAGGAGACCACCATTGAGCTCTCGATCCGATTCTTTCTACCTACAACTTGTCCTCAACATCCAAGATACACAATCATATAGAAAATATATGAAATGTTAAAATATAAACTAGCATAGTCCATCAACATGTACAACAAATTTACCCATGGAAAATAATACAAATATTTGCAACATATAATTGGACAAGAAAATAGTATTTCTATTAATATAATCAATATAAGTACATAGGTGACAACCTTTTGTATCGACATTTGACGGAACCGAGAAACCAGGTCCCTCCACCCGAGCCTTCACCACTTCAATCCTCCACAATGAAATCTCATAAGTTTTGGGAGTAATTGGGTTCCTCCTTCACAAAATAGGGAGAGCTTGGGAGATGAACATAAGGGAAGTTTATACTTAAAGGACAAAGGGATGCAGACTCAATATGAGGTGAAATTTCTCCAAAGTGTATTTTCTCTCAACTTTTTCTCCTTATCTTCAAGGCTTGTATATCACTCAATTTATATCCTCCAAATTGAATTGAAGGGTCGAATCATAGCATTTCAAGTATATTAAATGCCAAGGGTTATGGATCCTGTGATTTGGCATGGAAAACCTGAAATATTTTTAATTTTGAGAAAAAACCCATTGTACACAGGATGTAATGGAGAAACATGCATATACGCATGTTGTCTAAATGTATCCATTGAGAAAAATAGGGAAAATGAGTCTATAAAGGGAAAGGGGAGGCCACCAAAGTATGATTCATGGAGTGTGGAAAAAATTGCTACAAAATTTTTCCACCTAATGTGTGAGGTCAGAGGAGAAATTATGATGGCCAAAATACATTATAATTCCCAGAAGTGGAGTAGTGAGGACCCAACTAAAGGAACTAGTCACCCCTCAAAATATTACAATACATATTGACTCTGTACACATGGTTGCCAATATGAAGTACACTACAAATACATGTGAATATATAGAAGGTGACTTTTCATGGAGATGAATAGAAAATACAAAGTAGACATATACCATAGGAGGTCATATTCACGAACAAGACATAGTGGAGTCTGATCGCAAAATAAAATTAATATATCTGTATACAATGAAGTACAATGTAATATTCCATGACAACTAAATTCATATAGGTACTAGTACAATGAAAGAAAACAACAGGTATGAGGTGCCGCTACTGTGAATTGGAGGTATTCTACACTAGCCACCGATGGTGCAAGTATACAATGTGTGAATAAATGAAGTTGAAGTCAAACACAATGAGACTTTGTTTGATTATTGGTCATTGAGGTATACCATAAAAAAATGCAAGATGACCCACCGATGATGAAAGTAGGCATTAAGGCACCAAGTACATTCAACAAGTGTGAATAAAGGTGTTGAGGTCGAACACTTGAGGAATCCATCGAGCTGGAGACATTGATGTATTCCCAACCATCGATGGCGAGAGAACCTACCACTGATGAATGCAAGCCTCTAGGTACTCTTATGACCCTAGATCTCGATTCTAGAATAGATGAGCTGAGGTGGATGGAATTGGATCCACTGAAAAGAGAGAATTAAGGTATATCTCATCATCCAACACGAGGTAGAAAGAAATACTCTAATGATTAGGAAGAATTCAGATGAACAAGATATGCATGAACCAAGACCATGTGCATCTCTCACGTGCACTAGATGCAAGTATTCCATGAAAGAGACCCTATGGATAACAACCAATAATGAAAACTTCTTACAGAGACGAGGAAACCACAAATAAGGTCTAATGGAATCCAAGGCATTACATGAATCCCAATGTGTGAATAGATTTCTTGTTGTTGAGAGCAAGGGAAACCACCTAGTCAGTGACAAATGAAGAGATGTCATCTGCTAGATTCAAGGTCACCTACCAATGATGAAAGTAGGACCAGGGTGAAAGGTAGGACCAAAACTTCATGTGATTATGGGATTCATTTGTAAGGGGATGGCCGACTTGAAAAATTCAAGAATTATGAGGAATGGCCAACAACGGTTTAGACTTCCTTTGAACCAGAGCATGAGATAGCTGGATAACACAGGAAACATAGACTCATGACTGATCATAGATAAAATTTTGTGATGAGGGAGGCATCTACAAACTCTCCATAGAGACTGGAATAATAACCATTCTGAGGAGTAAAACTCCGAGTAACGAGTACAAATTCCTAAGGCCATACTAAAACCAAACCTTTGATGAATGGACAATTTTTTTTTTCTCTATTCAAAGGTGAAATGACTGCTACCGATAGGAGACAACTCTCTTTTCGCACCATTCTTTTTTTTTGTTTTCTAGATGTGGAAGAATGTTATGATACAAGAGAGGAAATGAGTTTCGTGAGAAAGCCAACAAGTTCCACGCAGTGGAACATACTTGTGCACGATGTAAGGGAACACATGTGGAATATGGACACTCTGGGAGATGTTTCCTCTTGGGGTAAAGGGTGTCAAGCTGCAAAGGATAGATGGAAGGCATTGGTTCGCAAATGTTGGGAATTTTGGGGGCAATAGGATTATAATGAGAAAGCGGGAGCCAACATTAGGCTCATCAATGCACACAGGATGATGAAATGAAATTACAACTCAACACTAGAAGAAAACTTCCAGTAATGTTCTTTTTTGTAGATTTAGTCCCCTGGGCTTGAAAAATAATAAAACAACATGAGAGAGAACTCTTCTAGCCAATGGTGACTAGAGTATTCATTTTTCGCAATTAGTCTATTTGGTCTAGAAAAATGCGTAAAATTATATCGAAATAGACACCCTTTCAAATCCATTTAATGAGTGTGAAAGAGACAAGCTCAATCAACACTATTTTCATTTAAGGAGTCTGAAAAAGATCTTAACTAAGGCTCGAGGATGTTGTTATGAGCAACACATAATGGAGGGAGTCCCATAGCTAGTGGTTAGAATGAGATTGAGTAAGAAGAATGAGTTTCAAATGAAGAGTTGTAACGGGACTACAAGGGACTCCTAGGGCTATGGAGTAACTAAGGCACCCAATGGAAAAACATGTTCTAACTAGGGAACCCATGTTTCGTAAGTCTCTACCACTTAATAATAAAAATTCTGGTAACAACGAGAAGGTTCTGTGTCACTAAAAAATGGGTTCGTACCTAGGGAATATGAGTCATGGCCATAGGGCGATGAAAAAAATAAAAGTGAGGTGAAAACCTATCCTATATGCCAGTGGCGATATATATTTTCCGAAGGCACAAATGGTCTAAAGAATGCTGGAAATCCATTGTATCCTAAAAAAACCACTTCAAACTAGGTCTTACACTGCATAATTAGTCCATATGGTTTTAGAAATAGGAAATATAGGGTGAAATATATACAAAGTGGGTAAACATTTTCTACAAATAGTAAAAATAACAAGTTTTACCATGTCATTTTGAGTTTTTAACCCACATAGTGCTCTTGAGGCCATTTCACCTATGATCTTCTAGTGACGATTTCAGGAGATATAGTCAATGAAATTGGAAACTGTTTGAACTAATTAAGTGACCATCCTATTCTCTTCCATTTTCATAGTTTAAATTTTAAATTTGGTCTTCAATTTTTTAGTTTTGGAGGTCATAATGTGCAGAAACGGGGTGTATGCAAGCTATAGTTCATCAGGTAGTGTATACGAACCCATGTATGTGGGAAAAAAAAATCCTCCCCATGTATATTGAACCCTATATGCTAATGTTCAAATTGTAGCCTATGTACAACTCCATGAACATGTTCTTTATGAAGAATAACTCAAATTTTGATGTTTCCTTTGCAGGATGGTGATTGAATGGAAAGAGAGGGAGCACGAGAATGTTGATGTTTTGAAATAATTGAAAATATGTGGGCTCTATAAGTTTTGGGCCATAAAAGGAATGAGGGAACAAGCGAGGTTTCTCCAAATGCTGATAAACTACTAGGATCTCGAGACCGAGGCCTTCAATCTTGATGGGAAACCATTGAGAATTGAGGTGGACCATATTTATTTCATTACAAGGTTTTATCACTGGGGTGAGATGGTAAACCTCAAGGCCCAAGGGGCTGGAGGTGGGAGGACCATAGAAGGGTACACATCCACCTGTTGCGTTGCAGATATAGTGAAATCAGGGAGCTGGTAACTTTGATGCCATAGAGGGAGTATTACTTTTCAGACAACGGCTCACATTTCTGTCTTTTTCAATTACTCTCATAATATATATATATATATATATATATATATATATATACATATTTCTCGAGGTTCTTATCTCCTTGGCTCGTGAGGTCCACTGGCATCTTGTAGAAGTCAACTTAGGACCAAAGGCCCCACCCTGGGCAGGCAAGCAGGCTGGAAGTCAACTCCTTATTAGGGAAATTAAGAACCTAATATTGAAGATTATCATCCTAGTGCTCACACGGATATCGAGATATACCTCACTACATCAGGCATCGAAGCCACTTATGTTTTATGTTGTGGAGTGTTTGAGACCCAAAATTTATGATTGGAGCAACTCATTGTTGGCCAACATGAAGAGCCAACTTACTGACTACAAACTTGGCAGAATGAGAAACTTTGGGTTTGCATCCATTATGTGTAGTTTTTTCTTTGAGAGGGTTCCATCCCTTAGTCCCAGAGTGGCGTTTCCTCCAAATAGTTTACACGATCTAGTCATGACCCGGTGGACTAAAGTAATGAGGGGGTTGGGAGGTGGTAGAGTGACAAACCCTTATAATGATTATTTCTTTCATTGGTGGAGAAAACATATCATTTCCATCGATGACTATCCCTATGAGGGGATAGGATACTGAGGGGATTGCAATATTCCATTACCACCAAGATCCATCTTTGGGGAGATTGGTAAGAATTTTAATTTTTGTATATTTCATTTTTTGTTTTGTTTTTTGGTTTGATAAATGCAAAACAAAAGCACAAATATTTTTGGCATGGCATCATATACTAATGTTTATCTTTGTTATACAGATGTAGGTCCACAATGACCGGATGGATACCCACAACATCAGCACAGGGGCCTAGGAGGAGAGATGGCAGGTGGGGCTGCAGAGCGAGTTCTTCAGAACATGCAGGGAAAACTATCACATTTGACACACATTATTCCTATGGTCCAGGTCGAGGATCTACCTAAGGCTAACATAGGCAAGTTGTAGGTGTACCCTGTGCGTGGGTGAGACTCTTTCGACACCTCGCTAATGATATAGTGTGATGTCATGACATGCACCCAGGACCATAGGATTAGACACCATGGTCATTTGATGTATCGACAATATATATGTTTTGAAGTTTACAAGCCTAATTTTGTACTATGATACCATATTTTTTGAACTTGATGAATGAAATACGAGAAATTTTGGTCTTCGGCTTTACTTTTGTGTCTTGCAATGGATGAATGTATGAATGTGTGTTTCCTTTTCTTATTTATGTAACAAATTCCAATCTAAAATGTAATTAGCATATGCATTAGATACTTGATTAGAAATTCTAGGGACATGATTATAAGTAATGAAATTGAAATATTGTTCCAAAATTCATACCCGAAGGAATAGTCAGAGTAGCATAGGATCCCTAACCTGATACCTTTCATTCAATTGACACACAACTAACTGGGAATCTAGAAAAACCTCCAGAGATCGAACACCATGAAAAATGGCGTCGTGTAATAGCTCAATAAAAATGCTATACTCAACCACATTGTTCATCAATGGCTCCAAACAAACACCTCCTGAAGACACCAGTTGTCCTTCGAGTGAATAGATAACCCAAGCGGAGGAAGCTATGTTCTGAGTATGATGAATGGCACCGTCCGTGAATCCTAAGAACACCAATGATTCTATTGACATATGCAAACAAAGGGGAAACTAAATAAGCAAATTGACGACACAAAATAACAAAAGAAAACTGTATACGCTAAAGTACAATAGTATACAAATATTATGCTCAAGCTGGAGGGCTCAAGCATAATACTTCTTGAAATAGATCCCATTTCTGGTCTCTTTCAGCATGTTCCCTTCATAATTCTCTAACTCATAGGATCCTTTTTATAGGACACGTCTCACTATATAAGTACCATGCCACATGGGATTTAAATTATCTTCTCCCAATAGTTCTTTAGCTTGGTCGTAAATAAGGACCAAGTCACCCTCAGCGTACTATCGGGGATAGTTAGATTTATCATACTAAATGTTAACATGATGCTTATTTGCCTCTATGGATAGGGAGAAATATCAACATTGATCATAAAGTTTCTCTAAGTGTACAAGTTATTCTTAGAGATCATTCGTGCTAAGTAGGATCTCAATTGATAAGTTAAGAGAAGGAATCTCGAATTCAATTGGAAGCACCAACTACACTTCGTGAACTAGCTGGAATGGTGAAAAACCAGTGGAAGTATTTACTGTGACTTAATATTCCCATAGAGTAGGGTACAACATCATGTGCCAGTTAGATTTACTATACCTTATAGTTATTTTCAAAATGGCCTTGAGATATTTATTCATGACCTCCACTTGGCCATTTTCCTAGGGATAATAGGACGACGATTGATCTTTCTTGAATCCCAGTTTTGATTCCAACTCTGTCATCGTCATGTTCTAAAAGTGACTACCATGGTCAATGAAAATATCCTTTATAATTTGATGTAGGAGCATCGTAGGTGAGCCAACAAAGCAAGCGTAAAGGCAAGGACAACTGGAATTGCACCAGCAAATATTTTGAGGATGTTTTGAATTTGAATGAATAAAATTTAATGTAATAGCCGGGGGACGTAATTGCCCTTAAGTATTTTGAGTTGTAAAACAGATCTGGAGTGTGTCTCTCATCTGTCATATGTGGAGGCATTTAATTATAATAATGTAAAGTAGTTGTAGCTTTTAATTCTGATTATATAGCTTGTAAATGTGGGAGGGAAAACTCATGAAAGACACCCTCTCTTGTATCATTTTGGGATTCATAACATTGTAATTTGTAGAGTTGTAGAGAGAAAGAACACATAGAAGAACCCATGTACAAGAATACTTGAGTTAATATAATAAATCTTTGACTCACGTTCATGGTGTTATTATTCTTACGGTTTACATCTGTTGAATGGTATGTTTATAGTTGTTTTGTTTCTCTGTTATGCATTTATTTCAATGTGATGTGTATTCTTGTGATTTCATGTTGAACGTATGAAGTCTGTGAGGAAAGAAGTATGAGTTTCAATTTTTTCTCGTCCTGAGAATTCCTGCAAAGAGTGCAGTGAATGTCCGCAAGGTGCGCGTTGACAAAGTTCTAAGTTTTATCTTAGAAAGCTGAGGAGGGATACCATTGTTCTCACTTCAACAGAAGTGTAGGTGTAGCACAGAGTCGTGCAAGGTGTGCACGGGCGAGGGGAAGCCTTAGGATTTATCAACTAAAGAGGAATTTTGAAGGACTATTGTTGCAAATAAGTGCACATAGTCGAAGGGTCAAACAACCAGAGGTTATTTGTGAATGTCGCAAGGAATTTGTGCAAGAATCCCTTAGAAATACTCGATTTTGCAAGTGAAATATCAGGAAGGAAACAACCCTAAAGAGTTCAAGGGAAGGCGAGTGTCGAAGTCACCCAACAGACAAAAAATCTCAGAAGGTTTGACGACAAAGTGTTTGGCAGAGGAGTCTTTCATAAGTTTGAGCGGACGATGGAAATGCTTTGAGGAGAAGTACCAACTTGTCGAAGACCATTGGATTCGGATCAACAAGGGTTGTTGATATTGTGGGTGAATTTTGTTGTTTTGGATTTTGGGAAGTAAAGAGGGTTGTGACTCGGAGTTGAGAGTTTCAAATTCCCGATTCGCGAAGTCCTGATCGAATCAGGACCATCATATCGTGGGAGTTGAGAACTGTTGATTTGCGGTGGGATATATCGTGGTTTCGGTTATAGGGAGGAGGGATTTGTTTCATAGTAGCTCGCCGATATACGAAATCCTAGGTGCTGAAATATTGGGCCCTAGGTTTTAGTCGAAGGTCACATTAGGGAAAATTCAAAGGGAGGAGTCAGAAACCCATTAGACTTTTCGGGGTTTTGGGGATTGAAGAGATAGAAGGAATCACATCTAGGATCATGAAGTCGTGAAACCCGAAACACTCTTTTGGGTGAAGGTTGTGGTCATATCATAGATCACGTGGGTGAGAGTTGGCACTTAGTGCTTGTTTTCAAAGGCGTAACTCATAAGGACCTGTGGATACACACTAGCGTGTGTTGGATATTTTTGTGGGAAATCAAAGAGTCAACTTGACTCAAGGGGAAAATTAAGAACAATCATAGAATGAGAGATCATGCAAAACCTACTGGGGTAGGGTTTTGCATTAGAGTGGTATTAGAGCGACAGATTGAAACAATGTCGCCGAGAAGGTGAGAGAGACCAATACCCAATCCAACTGTGGAAATAGAAATGAGAGAACTCTGTGCTCGATTAGATGCTATGGAGACAACATAGAGATGGAGAGTCGAGGCTGGATATGTCAATGAATCCGAAAGTGAAAATGAGGCTAGAGCCAAGGAAGAATTTGTAGCTGAAGATGCTGAAGAAGAATGTCTATTCAGAGTTGTTGCAAGAATCGAAGCCAAAAAAAAAATGGACAATCCGATGTATGAAGGAAACTTAGAGGTTGAAGAGCTTCTAGATTGGATTAGAGCTCTAGACAAATACTTCAACTATGAGGATGTCATGGAAGATAAGAAAGTTAATCATGTTGTCACTAGACTTAAAGGGCATGCAACACTGTGGTGGGATGAACTGCAAGCTGATAGATGTTACAAAGGAAAGAAAATAATCAAAATCTGGGATAGAATGGTTGCAAAAATGAAAGCCAAGTTTATACCCAGAGACTACCATATTAACCTGTTTCAAAGGATGCAAAAATTGAGACAGAAAGGAATGACAGTGAAAGAATACAATGAGGAGTTCTACAGGTTAAACATTAGAGAAGTTCATCGAGAAAGTGATGATGAAAAGGTTGCTAGATATTTGAATGGTCTGAGATATGAAATTCAAGATGAGATGAGCATGATGACAATCGGGAATGCCGAAGATGCTTATCAAATGGCCCCGAAGGATAAAAAAAAATCGGCCCCAAAGCAAGGTCAAAGAGGTCAAGGTTGAAGTCTAAGAAGAGGCAAAGAAGTTGCCCAGGATAGAACTCATAAGCCCAAAGAAGAAGAAAAGAAACCTCATACTTAGCCTAAAAGAGGAGGAAGTTCACAGGGGAGATAGTATGCCAACATAAACACTTTTTTGCGAGAAAGAGGAAGAGGAAGAGGCAGGGGAGGTGAGATAAAATGTTTTTTCTATGGAAAAATCAGACACAAATATTTTGAATGTCCTAATAGGAAAAGAGACAAAGGTGAAGCTCACATTTCAAAAGCACAGAAGCGAAATGTTGAGGCAGAAGATGCAAAAGGCGGAAGATACTTAATGATGAGGAAAATTCTCTTGAAGCCAGAGAAAGAGATAGAGAATCTAGTCCAAAGAAACAGTTTTTTCATAACTGCTTGCAAGACCAAGGACAGGGTATGAAAGATGATAGTGGACAGTGGAAGAACAAATAATCTAGTATCCACAGAAATGGTGGAGGATATGGAATTGGAGACTGTTGCACATCCGATCCCATACAAAGTCTCATGGTTACAAAAGGGGTATCAGGTAACCGTCACTAAACAATGTTTGTTGAATTTAAGATAGGGGGTTATAAGGATGAAATATTATGTGATGTTATTTCCATGGATGTCTATCATCTTTTATTGGGGAGACCGTGGCAATATGATAGAAATGTTGTTCATGATGGGAGAAGGAACACATACACCTTGGAAAATAATGGTAGAACACATATGTTGTTGCCAATTAAAGACAAGGAGGTGAAAATAGAAGCGAGCGATACTATACTTCTCATGAGTGGGAAAGAACTTATTGATGAAGTCAAGAAAGATGAAGAAATGCAGTTTGCGGTGGTGAGAAAACCTAGAGTCATCTTAACCAGTACCAAGATAGATGATCTACTTGAGGAAATTCAGGAACTGCTGGAGGAATTTTCTGACATAGTAGTGGATGAATTACCTTGTTCGTTGCCACCCATAAGGAGCATAAGTCATCATATTGACCTTATACCTAGAGCGAGTTTACCAAACAAAGAAGCGTACAGGTTGACGCCGTAGGAGAATGAAGAAGTCAAAATACAAGTCTAGGATTTGATGGACAAAGGATTGGTTATAGAAAGCTTGATTCCATGCGTTGTACCTATAGTGTTGATTCCAAAGAAGGATGGTGGCTGGAGAATGCGTACTGACTTGAGAGCTGTAAAAAAAATCACCATCAGGTACAAATTTCCTTTACCTAGGATGGATGACTTAATGGATTGCTTGAGTGGAGCAAATTTTTTTTCAAAGATTGATTTGAAAAGCAAATATCATCAGATTAGAATGAGAGAAGGTGATGAATGGAAGACAACATTCAAGACAAATGAAGGGCTGTATGAATGGCTTGTCATGCCATTTGGCTTGAAAAATGCACCCAGTAATTTTATGAGGCTGATGAATGAAGTCTTAAAATATTTCATTGGTAAGTTTGTAATCGTATATCTTGATGATATACTAATCTTCAATAAGACCGAGGAAGAACATCTGGGGCATTTAGCTACAGTGATGAGGATATTGCAGGAAGAGAAGTTGCTGATCAATTTGAAGAAGTTGTCTTTCATGAAGACAAAACTCATTTATTTGGGTTTTGTAATCTCTCCGAATGAATTGAAGATGGATCCTCAAAAGGTAAAAGCGATCAAGGATTGGTCATGCCCAAGAATATCTTTGAAGTCAGAAGCTTCCATGGATTGGCTGGTTTTTATAGGAAATTCATTAGGAATTTTAGCGGGATATGTTAGAAAAACAGGACCGCGGAGCAATAAAATAAAACAAATGCAGAAACAAAACATAGAAGACACACAATACAAGAGAGACATAGATTTACGTGGTTCACCTAGTGTGGGCTATGTCCACCAGAGAAATTGCCGGGTCCTTCCTTTATTATTATCCAACAAATGAAGGGATACAACCTACAACAAAACCCCCTGTAACTTCCTCTTCTTTCTCTCACAGTCTCCTCTCTCAGAATACAATATTCACCATCAACCATAGCCACGATATATTTCCCTCATAAAAGAGGGTTGCCTTCTAGGGAAAAAAACCCTAACATAATCTCTACTGTTAGATCTGCAACCTTATAATGAATGGTCCATATTTACAATGAAATTACAATATACTTTTACAAGGCAATTTTTGCTTCGAGGGCTTCGCCCCCGAACCCCCGCTGGGGGCCCTCTTACCCCCCAGCCGGGGGGATAGCCCCCCCGAACCTCGCAAAGGGGTACCCCCCCTCTGCACTCCCCCGTGTGGAAGAGTGTACATACTTTTGGGGTGTAAATACTTCATGGGGTATAAACACGACTGAAATCAAGGACCTATGAATCAGGAAGATAATTAGGCTCCACAACCAACAATCTCCCACTTGGAGACTAATCTCAAAAACTCCACCGCTGGTGTATATGCTGGACTTTGAACCTTCTTGGACCTCGTAAATTTCTCATTTTCATCTTCATTCTTGAAGACCAACTGAAACTGAGCAGGAACTCAGTTTCTCCCTTGTTACTCCCTTTGTTAACATGTCTGCAGGATTCTGGCTAGTGTGTATCTTTTCCATCTTCAATTGTCCATCTTCCAAGGTGGATCGTATGAAGTGGTACCTCAACTGTATATGCTTAGTCTTTGAATGGAAGGATGAGTTCTTTGCAAGGTGAATGGCACTCTGATTGTCACAGTACAATCGATTGTTCTCCTGCTTCTTTCCCAATTCCTCCATAAACCTTTGTAACCAAATCATTTCTTTACTAGCCTCTGTAGTAGCAACATACTCTGCCTTTGTTGTTGAAAGTGCAACAACCTTTTGCGGTTTTGAAATCCAACTTACTGTTGTTCCACCTATAGTAAAAACATACCCTGTGGTGCTCCTCCTGCTGTCTTTATCACCTGCCATATCTGAATCAACATATCCCTGTAGAAAAGTGTCTGAACCTCCAAAACATAATGCATGTGTAGTAGTACCTCTCAAATACCTGAGAAACCACTTTACTGCCTCCCAATGTTCTTTACCTAGATTGTTCATATACCTTCTCACAACTCCCACTGCATGTGCAATGTTTGGTCTTGTGCAAACCATTGCATACATCAAGTTGCCAACTGCTGATGAATAAGGGACCCTGGACATGTATTGTATCTCCTCCTGTGTCTTGGGACACATTTCCTTAGTTAATTTGAAATGGTTGGTCAAAGGTGTACTAACTGGTTTTGCATTCTGCATTCTAAACCTCTCCAACACCTTTTCTGTGTACTCACCTTGAGACAATGTCAGTTTGTGATTTTTCCTATCTCTTGTTATTCTCATGCCAAGGATTTTCTTTGCAGCACCCAAATCCTTCATCGCAAATGAATTGGCTAATTTCTTCTTGAGCACATTTATATCCGGCATGTTAGTCCCTGCAACAAGCATGTCATCTACATACAATAGCAAGATAATAAAGCTTCCATTTTCTAGCTTTTTAAAATAAACACAGTGATCAGAATAACATCTACTATAACCCTGTTCTGTCATAAACCTATCAAACTTCAATACCACTTCCTTGGAGCTTGCTTTAGGCCATACAATCTCTTCTTCAACCTGCATACCAAATTTTCCTTCCCTTTGACCTCATACCCCTGTGGCTGCTGCATATAAATCTCTTCCTCCAAATTCCCATGGAGAAAAGTTGTTTTTACATCTAACTGTTCAAGATGCAAATCTTCTACTACCACGAGACTTAAAATAGTCCTAATTGAAGTCATTTTAACAACAAGAGAAAATATTTCAACAAAATCTATACCTTTCTTTTGTGCAAACCCCTTTACAACAAGTCTAGCCTTGTACTACTTTTCTCCTCCATCTTCTTCCTTCAACTTGTAAACCCATTTATTCTGCAATGCTCTTTTTCCCATAGGCAATTGAACCAAGTCCCAAGTCTGCTTATTTTCCAAGGAATCCATTTCCTCTTTCATGCCTTGCTCCCACTTCTTTTTGGTGTCTACCTGCATTGCCTCTGCATAACATTCTGGTTTACCGTAATCAGTCAACAATAAATAATATATTGAAGGAGAGTATCGTTCAGGGGGTATACTTAACCTGGTAGATCTTCTAACAACATTTGCAGGTGTTTGAGGTACCTGTTGCTCTTGTTGTTGTACATTTTGATTTTCTGGTTCCTTTGGAATTTCTTTTTCAGTGATCTCATCAAGCACTATGTATTCTTGTTTTTCTGTTCCCTGTTTCTTTCCCTTTTTTCCTGTCCATTCCTCCTCTGTAATTATACCATCCAAAGAGCTTGAAGGTCCTCTGTTTATTAATTAAACAACAATATCTACAACATCTGCCCAGAACTATAAGGGCAAACCAACATGCAATCTCATACTCCTTGCACGCTCCATGATTGTCCTGTTCATCAGGCTTTTTGACACACCATTTTCTTGTGGTGTTTGTGGAACTGTCTTCTCTCTACGAATCCCATGGTATGAACAGTAATCATCAAACTCCTTGCTGAGATGGTCCCCATACATCTGTATGCATAAGCTCTAACCTTTCATTCTTCTTTTCTTTTCCAACTCTGAGAAATCTGACTCTCTTTTGTTTTCCATAAACACAATGCTCACAAAAGTCCAAATCAATTTGTTTAAGATCTGGAAACAAATTTATTTTGTGAAGGATATGCATACCCTTCTCACTCATATGTCCCAGCCTATGATGCCATAGTGCTGTATCCACTCCTGTAGAAGCTAAAGATATAGAAGAGTCAGTATTACCAATACATAGATACAATGTACCTACCTTCTCTCCTTTCGCTATCACCAATGATCCTTTGATGACCTTCCA
>ML782283.1:1562072-1574814 GCA_009831015.1 Picea engelmannii
ACACATACCTCCTAAGTTTGATCAAGTGTGTTTGCACCCACCAAAGAAAGGTTTAAAATGATATTTTAGGATTGTGGATAAGAATGAATAAAAGATATTTGCTTGGATTGGTCACCATATATGGGAAAATATTCCAATGTATACACAGATCATTTGAAGTTGTCTATGGGATCCTCATTAGAAGGAGAATTTAATGAAGAGACATTGAGTCCCAAAGTTGATGGGGATCATAAACTTGAAATGGAAAAGTTCTACTCCTAGTTGAATTCATATATTTGTACTAATGTCATATAGGTTTGTGCAAGTGACAAAAAATTAAATTTGTATGAATTTGGTGAGTGGAAATTTATGACCCACAAGGAGTAATGGTAAACCCAAGGGATCATGAGAATGTTGAAAGGTAGGAATATTGTTAGGTTTGTAAAGTAAGTTTTTGAACCCATGAAGACACCATCAGTAAAAAGGTTGTGATTTATGAAAAGTTTTAAAATCTATTTCATCACCTATGTATAAGCTATTGTTCAATTTTCTTCTATGTTATGAATGATTTGGGAAATAATGGCTCTTAAAACCTTGAAGATTTGGAAACTCTTAAGAACCTAAAGGGTCGTTATGACATTGACTCATATATTCTTGTAAAAACATAATGTTATTTGATGCCTCGATAATTTAGGCATAGTGTATATAAGGGTTGGTTATCAACTCCTTCCTTGATAATAATAAGAGGAATATTACTAATATAATAGGAAGAGAATTGTGGATGTCACTTGCACAATTATTGGAGCATACAAAAAGGACAATAATAATGAGGTCCAAAATTTTGGGTACATCATGAATATGTTCAGTATACAGGGGGTAGACTAATGCATACTTTCATTTCCAAGAATGAGCAATGAACAATGCAAGAACATGTTTAGATAGATACCTACATCACAGAGGTGTTGGACAACTGAGAGGGGGGGGTGTGAATCAGTTGTAACCTTGCTTAAACATTTATACTTATTTTAATCTCTTTCCAGATCACTCAATGACAATCACAATAATGCAGGGAAGTAAGAAATAGACCATTCAACATCATTCACACATATGAGATACACAGAGATAGATATTTCCTGAGGAAACCCATAAAGGGTAAAAACCTCTTCTTATTTATATGATAAGTAATCTGTGCATTCTTTACATTATCATACATATGAGAACCAACTCATAATGAGGCTACAACCTTTGTTTTTCAAGCTGCTACTTGTTGAGAGCACCAACTCTCTGGATTCTCTAGCACCAACTCGCTGGTTTCTCTAGCACCCACTAGAAGGAAGCACCAACTCCCTAAGTGTTCCAGAACCAACTAGATGGAAGCACCAAATTCCAGTCACACAGGCACTAGCCTGGATAACAGAGAACAACAGTTCTCCCTTGCACCACCATGCCACCCTGGTTTCTCTAGCTACAACCAGATGAAAACTACAACTCCCTTTGTTCAAGCACCCACTTGAACCTCTGAGGACAACAGTCCTCCCTAGCACCTCCCTACCACCTTGAAATATTTATCTTTTCTATTAAGAATTATTACAGTGATATAAAGTTCTTCAATGGATTACCGGTCTCATCACTATTCTGCTACACTGCATTTCTCTGTCTGCACCAGTATCTTCTGCACACTACTTGCGCTTTCTATTATTTTTCCTTTTATGCTCTCTGCACCATGTCCCTTCAATTCTCCATTCCCCTTCTGTTCATTTCTTCTCCTGCGCTCTGCCTCCTTCTTCACATGTCAACCACACCCCACCGCAACTCCATCGATCTCTTCCTTTTTTCTTTTCTCTTGCTTCTACTCGTCTCTGTGCTCCTTGTGCATGTAGTATCCACCAAGATCCTTCATGCTCTCCCCATATCAAGTGATCTACCTCATCATCATTCCAACTCTTTAGCTTCTTTGGCAGTTAAAACATGCATCCATCATCACTGGTGTTATTTTGAGATTTATTTGCCTCTCCAGCAATTGAGACTCTTCGTCTTCTCTATTATAGACAATATCAACCTCTCTGTTGCCATTACAGGCTTCAACGCTCTTCCATCTGTCAATTGCCTCTATGACCAGTCTACATCCCACTGCCAGATTTCTTGAAACTCTTCAGCTCCTATGGCAATCACACTCAAGTCTCTTCGAGTCCTCTGACAAAAACCATCAATGGTTTCTAGCAGTTACAGAGAGAACCATGAAATGCCTAGCTATGCTAGCTCCTTCCACTTATGTGACCACCAACGGTGACCACCGTCTACATAGATATTTCAGCATTTCAGCATTTCAGCATTCGGTAATTCAGCATTCGTGTGATCAAGTGTCTCGACACTTCAAGTTGCGGTCCCCGAAACTCTGAAATGGGGCTTGTCACTTCAGGATTTTCTCTACAAATCTTCAACGATGTGACCACCATCGATGACTGAGCGCTTATTCACAAAGAGCTTTCACTATTTCACAATTCGGCATTTTGGCATCCTTGATGCGAAGAATTCTTGACAACTCCAAGTCCCGGTATCCGAAACTCCGAAATGGAGTCGAATCAACGGTATTTCGGACTCCTGTGGTGAAGAGTCTCAGTGTTGAACTCCTCCAACTCCCGGTATCTGAAGTTTCGAAATGGAGTCGAATCAAGATCTGGTTTTTCGTTGTTTCGCATTTCAGAGATTCGACATTTCGACACTTCTATGGTGAAGTGTTTCGACACTTCAAATCCCAGTATTCGGAACTCCAAAATGGAGTTATTTCCCAGTCTGCGAAGCTATTTGTTGGTGTGCCTATTTCAGGATTTCGGCGTTTCTCTTTTCGCAACTTCGGGACTCCTTTTGATGAAGAGTCTCGACTCTTGACTCTTCCAACTCCTGGTATCCGGAACTCCAAAATGGAGTCTTTGACATGCTCTAATATTTCACCTTTTGGGATTTTGGGGTTCGCTACTTCAAAGGTTAATGTTCCTTTGATCTTTGATTTCCTGGTCTACGAAACTCCGAAATGGAGTCTTTGTGGTGCTTTGATCTTTCGCCATGCATCCATCCCCAATCAATTCTCGATCCACCGGCTCAGATCATTTCGCCATTTCGCATTTCACGATTTGGAAGGATAAAGCACTTCCTTCCTTTAACTTCTTGGTCGGCGAAATGTTAATCTGTGACCATGTGTCCTGCCCGAAGATGGATGGTCCTTCTTCTTTCTAGATTTCAGTGTTTCTCATTTCACGATTCCGGGACTCCTGTAGTAAGAGTTCTTAACATCCCCAACTCTCGATATACGAAACTGTCTCCTTCTTCCAGGATTTCTGTGTTTCACATTTCGCGATTCTGGGACTTTTTGTGAGTGTCCTTGACACCTCCACCTCCCAGTCTCCGAAACTCCGAAATGGAGTCGGATTAATTTATCCCTGATCTTCCTTGCCTTCCTTTAAACCATCAAATGATCAAGCACACTCTTGCACTCTGCGTGCACCTCTGCACTTATCCTCCTGAGCTTACGTTGTCCTTGTTTTTCCATTGTTGCATACTCTGAACTTGCCATCAATGACAAGCACACATGCCTGAAAACATGACAACAATATCTCCCTTTGGCATTGATGGCAACCCTGAATGACTATGCTCATTTGTTTGGACCTCCAACTGAAGCATGCAGTCTGGACCACTCCATTTCTCCCCCTTTGACATCAATGTCAAAGAAAACATGCTCCCCCTAAGTTATTGCAGTATTTTTAGGAGGTATCAGATATTCAATGAATACAAAGCTTCCCCTAACAGGATGGACTCTCTTAGGTGTGAGACGGGATGACACCCAACTTCTGTCGGAGATATTCAAATGGTGTCTTGGCTAGGGATTTAGTAAAGATGTCTACAATTTGTTCTATGGTTGGAATGTAATGGACCTGAACAACCTTATTGGTGACCTTCTCTCTCAAAAAATGGTATTTTATGGGAATATGCTTTGCCTTGGAGTGGAATATAGGATTCTTAGACACACCGATGGCACTAGTGTTATCATAATGAATTGGGATTGGTGTTGCGTATTTTACCTCCAAGTCTGCAAGTGTCTAAATCATCCATAAAAGATGAGTGCAACAGGTAGTAGCTGCAATGTACTCTACCTCTGTAGTCGATAAAGAAATGGAATTTTTCTTTTTACTAAGCCATGCTACTAATGAGTCACCTAGGAAGAATGCTCCTCCACTGGTGCTTTTTCTCTCATCAATATAGTTTGCCCAATCTTCATCTGAATAAGCAGTTAACTGAAAATTCTGATTTATGGGATACCACAGACCATAAGTCATTGTTTCTTTCAAATACCTGAATATCCTTTTGACAGCTAGCAAATGACTTTGTTTAGGTGCAGACTGATATCTTCCTACCATTCCTACAACATGCATTATGTCTGGGCGAGATGTTGTGATGTACAACAGGCTGCCTATCATTGACCTATATGAACTTTGATCAACATCAGGTGAGTCATCATCCTTGCTTAATTTGCATCCAGTTACCATAGGTGTGCCCACAGGTTTAGAATCTTCCATTTGAAACCTTTTCAACATTTCTCTTAGATATTTTTCTTGAGAAATGAACATCCCTTCAGACCTCTGAGTAATTTGCAGACCAAGGAAAAATGGCAGTTCACCTATCATAGACATTTCAAACTCAAACTTCATGGCAGAAGCAAACCATTGTACCAATTGATCCTTATTACATCCTAAGATGATGTCATCTACATAGACCAACACAATGAGCAAATCATTACTCTCTGTTTTGATATATGCATTGTTGTCTATTGTTCCTCTCTTGAACCCTTTGTCTTTGAGATACGTATCTAGTCAGTGATACCAGGCACGAGGGGCTTGTTTTAACCCATATAAATATTTCTTCAACTTTCATACTAAGTCAGGGTTATCAGACAGTTCGAAACCCTCTGGTTGTTCCATATAGACTTCTTCATTTAAATCTCCATTTAGAAAATATGACTTGACATCCATTTGATAGACTTTAAACCTTTTATGACAAGCATAGGCAAGAAATATTCTGATAGCTTCTAACCTTTCTACGAGCGCAAATGTTTCATCAAAATCCATCCCTTCTATCTGAGCATACCCTTTACAGACCAATCTTTCTTTGTTCCTGACAACTTGTCCCTACTCATTCAATTTATTCTTAAAGATCCATTTAGAGCCAATGAAATTTTTACCTTCAGGTCTATGAACCATCTCCCACGTATTGTTTTTCTCAATCTGATCAAGTTCATCATTCATTGCTTTAACCCAATGGTCATCTTTTCTAGCTTCATTAAAATTCTTGGGTTCCAGCATGGATATGAAATCTATATGTGATTGTTCGGTGTTTTTGATTGGCTTTCTCCTGGTTTGTACACCTTTGTCTTTTTCACCAATTATCTGACTTGCAGGATGATTCTTTTGAGTGATTCTGGAGGAGGAATTTGAATTTGTTTGTTGATTTGAGTCTGTCTGAGTATCTGTGTCTTCATCTGTTTCAGAGTCTTCATTTTCTGATTCTTGGACTTGTTCATCTTCAACTTTAGTTGTGTCTTCTGTAGAAGACTCATTGTTGTACACCTCTCTTGCTGGGATTCCTTCATCAACTTTTATGTCAATACAGTCAACCATTTTATGCATCCTCTTATTATAGCATATGTATCCTTTACTGTTTGTAGCATATCCTAAGAAGATACCTTCATCATCCCTGTCATCATATTTTCCAAGGTTCTCATCATTATTCTTTATGTAACATTTACTCCCAAAGACTTTGAAGTGTTTGATTGAGGCAGGTCCCCCATACCATAGTTCATAAGGTGTCTTGTCACTTTGTGGTATGAGGTGGGCTTTGTTAAGAACATGGACTATTGTGTGTATTTCTTCTACCTAGTAGGTTTGACCAATGTTCTTCTCATTCATCATTGACCTGGCCATTTCCTGCACTGTTTTGTTTTGCCTCTCAACTAATCCATTTTGTTGCGGAGTTCCTGGGATTGTGTATTCTCTCTTGATCCCATTCTTATCACATAATTCCTTGAAATCACTTGACATAAACTCTCCTCCTCAGTCTGATCTTACTACCTTTAACTTCTTTCCTGTTTGAGTCTTAGTTAAAGCCTTAAATATTTTAAACTTCTCAAATGCTTCAGCTTTTTATTTGAGAAAGGAAACCCAAGTAAGTCTGGAGTAATCATCAATAATCAGCATGAAGTAGTTTTCTTTCCCTATGCCTTCCTGTCTTGATGGTCCACATAAATCCATATGAACTAGTTGGAGTGGTTTCTCTATTGAAGTAAATCTCTTGGACTTAAACTGTGTCCTGGTTAGCTTTCCTACTTGGCAGGGTTTACACATTGAATCTTGGGGCTTTGATATTATTGGAAGATATTTTACTTCCTCGAGATTTTTTAGTTTGATTAAGTGGTCAAAGTTTAGATGTCCAAGTCTCCTATGCCATAACCACCTTTCATCATGTTTGCTTAGATGACACTCTTCTCTATTTTCTTTCAGCACATTACGGTATTTTCTGTCCTTATGCCTTTGGCCACCACTTGTCCTGAGTTTACAAATTTTATTTTGCAGTCCTTGGACATGAACACCACTTCACATTCTCTTTCACACATTTGACTTACACTGAGCAGATTATGTTTCATCCCATCTACAAGTAGAACATCTTGAGCTTTTCCTTTTCCATTACTTAAACTCACCATCCCTTTACCCTTTATTTTACCTGGAGCATCATTTCCAAAGGTTACGTTTCCTGATTTTATTTCACTTAGAGATAGAAACTTACCTTTGTCTCCCATCATATGTTTGGAGCATCCACTATCTATATACCAAGGGTTCATTTTTCTTTGAGATGACAACACTAATCCACACTTGTCACTTTCTTTCTTCTTCCACACCTTGACATTTTCAGTAGAAGAATTCAAATCTGGTTCATAGTTCCTTAATAGATAGTCAACAGATTTATGTCCATAGTTATGATAGATGTAGCATTCAATCTCATTGTTCAAAATGTCAAAATTATTGTGGCAGCGTTGTCTACTTATTGACTGTTGATTATTTATTGACCTCCTTAGTTGCATGTCTCTAGACTTAATTTGGCAATTTGCAATCTGTGAAGGTTTGTTACTTGGTTGTATCAGTTTTTGTTGTGGCAAGTATTTACTCCTTTGAAATCTTAATTTCTCATGTCTAAGTCTTAAGAAACAATTTACATCTTTGTGACCAAAGTTAGAGCAGTAGAAACAATAGCCATAGAAAAATTCTTTGTACCTGGAAAATGGTTGTCTTCTTTGAGAAAATTGATTTCTTCTAGGATGATGACGTCTTTCAGCAGGGAGCGCCTTATTTCTTTGTTCTACAGATTCAGTCCCAGCACCTTTTTCTTTACTCGTCCTGGGCGGCTGATTGTCTTCCCTTGTTTCTACAGGTTTGTTGTTGTCATTGGTTGTAGATTTGACAAACTTGATGGGTTCTTCGTTTCTTGGCTTATCACTACTTGATCCCTCTTCATAACCCAAACCCGTTTTCATCTTTGGATTCCTTTGTTGATTCAGAATGGTGGCTAATCCTTTTGAGGCTTTGATACTTGAAAGATTCTGATTATACAAGGCTTGAAACTTCTCCATCTCTTTCCTAGTTTTCACTACTTCTTGTTCTAAGGCTTCACATCTTGCCTTCTTTTCTGATAACTGTTGTTTCAGAATGTCTTCGATTTTCTTTGCCTCTTCTAATTCCACTTTTAGTAGGACAAGGTCTTCATCGGGTTCTTTACTGTCTTTCTCGAACTGTATCAACAATTTTCTTTGCTTTTTGTTCTTAATTCTTAGTCTGTCAATCTCTTCCAGTGCACTGATCAGTTCTCCTTCCATGTCAACCACAGCTTCTTCTTCATTAGCATCACTTCCTGTGCTTATATTATCATAATCCTCTTTGTCCATAAGTATAAAGTCATTTAGTTTATCTTCAATAGTGGAGTCATTGTCTTCATCATCTAAAGAATCATCACCATTGTTTACACAAAGACTTTTCTTCTTAAAGTTATTCTCTTTAAAGAAATTTATGTGCTTGTGCTTCTCCTCATCATCACATGTCTGATCCTTTCTTTTGTGGGGAAATTTATTTTCAAAATGACCTATCCTACCACAGTTGAAACATTTGAAAGGTATTTTACCTTTGTATTTTCCTGATCCCTTCTTCAGTCTCTTCACAAATTTTGCTTCAATTTCATCAGGCTCTGAATCCTCATTCTCGTCTGCCTTGAATTATTCTTCTCTGGAGGTGGGTTTATCTTTAAAAATTCTCATTTCATATGCAGTCAATGTTCTTAGAAGTTGATCAAACTCCAAGGTTTTTAGATCATTAAGTTATTCAATAGAAGAGACCTTTGGGTTGAACCTATCTAGTAGAGATCTCAAAATTTTCTGAACTAAAGAAGGTTCCTCAATTTTCTCACCAAGTGCTTTCATTGAATTTACCATTTCTTCTACTCTCAGAAAGTATTTTCCAATAGTTTCATCTTCTTTCATCCTCAACTATTCAAACTGTATTCTGTAGGTTTGAAGCTTGGCATCCTTTAACTTCTCATTACCTTCATAACTGCTAATGAGTTTGTCCCGCATTTCTTTGGCAATTCCTAGGTGCATAACTTTTACGAATTCTGCTTATGCAAGCCCACTAAAGATAGCATTCATAGCCTTCGCATTGAAGCTAAATTCTAGATTGTCATCCTTATTAGCTAGTACAACTGGCTTTACATAACTAGTATCTATCACATCCCAGACATCTTCACCTAAAGCCATTATGTAGGTTCTCATTATAACTTTCTAGAAGGCAAAGTTTGTTCCATTGGACAAAGGGGCCTTATTGGTTGAATTTCCTTCATGGCTTGACATGTTTAAGCTCTAGGATATACCCTTAGATAAAAGGGGCTGGACCTGATACCAATTGTTGGACAACTGAGAGGGGGGGGTGAATCAGTTGTAACCTTGTTTAAACATTTATACTTATTTTAAACTCTTTCCAGATCACTCAATGAAAATCACAATAATGCAGGGAAGTAAGCAATAAACCATTCAACATCATTCACACATATGAGATACACAGAGACAAATATTTCCTGAGGAAACCCATAAAGGGTAAAAACCTCTTCTTCTTTATATGATAAGTAATCTGTACATTCTTTACATTATCATACATATGAGCACCAACTCATAATGAGTCTACAACCTCTATTTTGCAAACTGCTACTTGCTGAGAGAACTAACTAGAAGGAAGCACCAACTCCCTGGTTTCTCTAGCACCCACTAGAAGGAAGCACCAACTCCCTAAGTGTTCCAGCACCAACTGGATGGAAGAACCAAATTCCAGTCACACAGGCACCAACCTGTATAATAGAGAACAACAATTCTCCCTTGCACCACCCTGGTTTCTCTGGTTGCAACCAGATGGAAGCTACAAATCCCTTTGTTCAAGCACCCACTTGAACCTCTGAGGACAACAGTCCTCCCTAGAACCTCCCTACCACCCTGAAATATTTATCTTTTCTATTAAGAATTATTACAGCGATATAAATTTCTTCAATGGCTTACCGGTCTCATCACTATTCTGCTACATTGCACTACTCTGTCTGCACCAGTGTCTTCTGCACACTACTTGCGTTTTCTTTTCTTTTTCCTTTTGTGCTCTCTGTGCCATGTCCCTTCAATGCTCCATTCCCCTTCTGTGCATTTCTACTCGTTCTCTCTGCCTCCTTCTTCACACCTCAACCACACCCCACCGCAACTCCATCGATCTCTTCCTTTTTTTTTTCTCTTCCTTCTACTCATCTTTGTGCTCCTTGTGCATGCAGTATCCACCAAGGTCCTGCATGCTCTCCCCATATCGAGTGCTCTGCCTCATCATCATGCCAACTCTTCATATTCTCTAGTAGTTAATGCATGCGTTCATCATCACTGGGTGTTATTTCGAGATTCCTTCACCTCTCCAGCAGTCGAGACTCTTCATCTTCTCTGTTATAGATGAGCTCAACCTCTCTGTTGCAGTTACAGGCTTCAACGCTCTTCCATCTGTCAATTGCCTCTATGACCAGTCTGCATCCCACTCGTAGATTCCTTGAAACTCTTCATCTCCTCTGGCAATCACACTCAAGTCTCTTCAAGTTCTTTGGCAGAAACCATTAGTCTTCTCATAGTTACAAAGAGAACCATGAAATGGAGCCTAGCTATGCTAGGTCCTTCCACTTGCGTGACCACCAGTGGTGAGCACTGGCTACATATATATTTCATCATTTTGGCATTTTGGCATTAAGTAATTTGGCATTCGTGTGATCAAGTGTCTCGACATTTCAAGTCACGGTCCCTGAAACTCCGAAATGGAGCTTACCGCTTCAGGATTTTCTCTACATCTCTTCGATGACCACCATAGATGACCGAGTGCTTATTCATAAAGCGCTTTAGCGATTTTGCAATTCGACATTTCGGCATCCTTGATGAGAAGAATTCTTGACAACTCCAGTCCCGGTATCCGAAACTCTGAAATGGAGTCTAATCAACGGTATTTCGGCAATTTGCGTTTCGCCATTTCAGGACTCCTATGGTGAAGAGTCTCGGTGCTCAACTCCTCTAACTCCCGGTATCCGAATTTCCAAAATGGAGTTGGATCAAGATCCGGTATTTCATTGTTTCGCATTTCGGTGATTCGGCATTTCGGTACTTCAACTCCTGGTATCTGGAACTCCGAAATGGAGTTATTTCCCAGTATGTGAAGCTCTTTGTTGGTGTGCCTATTTCGGGATTTCAGCGTTTCGCGTTTCACAACTTCGGGACTCCTTTTGATGAAGAGTCTCAACTCTTGACTCTTCCAACTCCCGGTATCCAAAACTACGAAATGGAGTCTTTGACATGCTCTAATCTTTCACCTTTTGGGATTTCAGGGTTCGCTACTTCAAAGGTTAATTTTCCTTTGATCTTTGATTTCCCAGTCTACGAAACTCCGAAATGGAGTCTTTGTGGTGCTATGACCTTTCACCACGTGTCCATCCCCGATCAATTCTCGATCCACCGGCTCAGATCATTTCACCATTTCTCATTTTGCAATTTGGAAGGATAGAGAACTTCTTTCCTTTGAATTCTTGGTCAGCGAAATGTTGATCTATGACCACGTGTCCTGCCCGAAGATGGACAGTCCTCCTTCTTTCTGGATTTTAGCGTTTCACATTTCATGATTCTGGGACTCCTGTAGTAAGAGTTCTTGACATCCCCAACTCCTGGTATACGATATCCCGGTATCTGAAACTGTCTCCTGCTTTCAGGATTTCGACGTTTTTCATTTCGTGATTCCGGGACTTGTCGTGAGTGTCCTTGACACCTCCACCTCCCGAATCCAAAACTCCGAAATGGAGTCATATTAATTTTTCCCTGATCTTCCGTGCCTTCCTGTAAACCATCAAATGATCAAGCACACTCTTGCACTCTGCATGCACCTCTGCACTTATCCTCCTGAGCTTACGTTGTCCCTGTTTTGCCATCGCTGCATACTCTGAACTTTCCATCAATGACAAGTACACCTGCCTGAAAACATGCCAACAAGAGTTTGGCATCTTAACACAACTGAGGTAGGATTATAAACATGATCTCTTATGGAAAGGAAAGGATGAGTCCCATGTAGCATATGATAATCTGGAGAGTGTGAGCATAATAGGCATCATAAACTAGTAATGTAGAGTCATCAAAATCACAAAAAAAACACATGGTAGCCTAGATTTAGTGCAAGAATGAGAGGTGGCATACATCAATGGGGTATTTTATGCAAGTGTAGGAGGCAACATGCATCAACCTAAGTTCAATGCAAATGTAGAGGTGAAAAATACCAATGGTACCAGTGGAGCAGAGAGGATCAAAGGAAGATATGATATCACCATTGGGAGGGGCTCCATAGTTGCAAGCTATGGAATGTGACCATTAAGGGGGACATCTTTGAAAACTGACCAAACAAGTGATAGTTTATCCTAACTAGGTAGAGTTTATCTCAAGTAGGGTCTTTCTTGAGATAATGACCTATAAGGGACCCATTGATATTATGACCAAATAAAAATGGAGAAAAAGGGTTGTAAGGAAGACGAGCTAAGGAGGAGAGGCAATACTTTCCCCAAGCATTTGAAGGACTAGGAAAAGAGGAAGAGTATGTAGGAGAGAATGGAACACTAGGAGAGGAAGAAGACAAGGGGAGAACTAGGTAATATTGGGTGCTACCAGGTAAGAAATGGCTAGAGTTGATAATGGGATGTCTAAGCTAGCCCAAAAAAACTCCCAATATGAACAAGGCTTCATTCAACTAGCAAATGTTGATTTTGACAACTAATGGAAAGATAAGGAAAAGAGAAGGCATAGAAGAACAAGGGGCTACCTCATTGTTTTATCCAAAGAGAGGACAAGGGAAAGCAATTATGGAACTAGGTATAATATATCATATATGTATTTTGTTAATTCGTGTGTGGTAGAAAAAAAAATATTGAGTTAAAAATCATTAGGGAGGTTTGGTATTTAGAATGAGAATAGCATAGTGAGAGTGCACCCGGGTAGAAGGATGAGAATGTATTATTTAGAGAGTTTGGAAGAGGGATAGTGCAACCATATGATATGAGATGGATTGGTGTGATGTAAAAGTGAGAGAGAAAGGTATTTATGTATTATGTTTTGTTGGGTCTTAACATTATAAGT
>ML782283.1:1605659-1616837 GCA_009831015.1 Picea engelmannii
TGACAAATCCTTGTCCTGACAAGTAATTGTCTTACCTACACCATACCAAACATTAAGTTGTCAATTTTTTATATTTTAGCTACTCCTTTCGATTATGATATGTTTATTTACAGTGACCTACATCTTTATAATAAGGTCAACATCTTTATAATAAGGTTATCACATGTGTAGAGGATCAACATCATGACGACATAGATAACATATTTATAATAATGTCATATGTGTGTACAAATGTTTTCTTTATATAATAACAACATATATACCTAACATAAGTTTAGGGTTAGTGTTTATGTATCTTATTAGTCCCTGCTAAAGAAGGGAATATAGCAATCAATTACTATCATTTCATCGATTAGGGTTGAGTTTCAAGAGCAATTCCATATCTTTATCAATGAAAAGAGAGAGAGATTATAGCTACAATTGAAGGAAAAGGGTATGTGGATTCCATAAACATAGAATATTATGGAATCTGCATACCCTTTTCCATAGAATATACTAACTAGATCCAAAAACCAAAGACATGAAATATGGTACTACACATATTATAATATATTATCAAGGAAGAAACAAGCTAAATGCAAATTGGACATTTGAAAAAAAATTACAAGTTAAATGAGTACATCAATAAAAAATAACATACTAACCTTGCAAGTTCAAAATCCGAGCTATGTAGATTGAGAATTGGATTTGTTCAACCGGTGGGTGATGGAAAAAATAAACAACTCAAAAAAAATCCAAGAACAGTGTCGCAACTATAGCAATTGTGTCGCAAAGTCTCTTAAAGTCACTTATATATAGATAAAGTAGTCAACTAGCCATTAACACTGACCAATGAGATAGGCAAACTTTTCATCGCTATTGCCACGAAAGTTTGTCGCTATAGCGACGAAAATCCTGACTAGGTTAAATTAATATTTTCGTGGATATTGCGACAAACTTTCGTGGCAATATCCACGAAAAATCCCACCCTCTTTAAAAAAATGATGAAACTAGTGGAAGCGTGGAAATTTTTTGTGGAATAATCTGCCCATATGAGTAGTGCATGAATTTGAAAAGACACATGGTAAGGTAAGAGAAGATGTACATATGCGATGTCTAACTTGATAATTTTTTATCCACTTGAGTCAAGATATCCCAACGCAAATAACATGACCTTCCTCTGTGTTGGGCACGTCTGGAGTACCTCAAAAGATGACACCGCACATGGTGTTTGGCCCAAATATTTGACAATCGAGTAATTATGTGTGGCTCTGGCATTGGGATTATGAGTAGAGAATTTAAGAACTCTTTTCAGAATGTGAGGCGTAGGGTCATGCTTTTCGATCTGCAAATGTGTTTCTGCACCCAAAGTAGTTTGTTAAGGAACATAATCACAAGCCCTAGTGGCTACTCTAAGCTCAAATCAAACCATATTGACGCATTCATGGCCACCATCATGTGCCAAGGTACATTGACCTCCACCTGACGCATTTATGGGGTTTGAGGTTCCTAAGGCCATATTTTGATTATGCAGAAACAAATTAGTTAACATAATAGGATGCTTCTCTATAATCCTTGAGGATTCCTATATCTTAGGGAATAAATGGGTAAGGTGATACTCTTTACATAGCTTACATGGAAACTTCACCTTCCGCTTTTCTTTCTTTCCCTCACCAACATTGTCACTAGGTTTTTCATTATTCTGGTTGTCCTTGCTCTTATTATTGTTGTTATTCCTACCTTTCCTTTTATTCCTTCTGGGATGTTCGTTACCCTTCGGGTTCGTCGACTACACAGAATGTACATTCGATGATTGGGAGGGAGAGGATGAAGCCATATCTTGTCCCATCACAGACTGGTTAAGAGACAAATTTTGCATCTGATTTGTCACCTTGTATGCAAACTTGGCATTTTTCGAGACTATAATGCCAATGGCATGGGGCCTAAGATTTTTTCTTGGATCATAATTCAAATGCAACGTGTCAGGAATAATTTCATAGAGAATCCCAGATTGAGCGTATATAATATCTAACTATTGGGATTTAAAAAGGCCTCTTCCTCAGTCATTACTATGGATGTAGAAACATCCTTCAAAATATATGGCAATAGGGAATTGAGAAACCACTCCAACATAAACATTGTAGGAATGGTATCTGTAATCAATTGTTTTCTTCTATGACACTCTTGAATGTGGTCTGAGATGTGGGTGGCTTTGTTTTGACGAAAAGTTGATAAAAGCTATGTATTGGCATCGTAACGAACCGACAATTGAAGGTGGTTGAGAAAAACCAAGACCAACTCATTAAAATTTCAGTATGTGCCCCCTGGTAACTCGATGTACCATTTCGGAGAAACCCCCATAAGGGTGCATTGAAACAATATCAAACGAACATAATCATCATTAAGAGAGTTCCACGAGAACCATAGGTGAAAAGTACCATTTCCTGGATCCTTGTTATAACCCTAAATTGCACTAGACATGCACACTTGGCATCAAGCCATCTAACTTGCTATCTTTGCCAAGCCATCAATGGACAATCTCTTCTAAAAATCATTTTTTTGAAGGTATACACGCCCTGCACGACTACTGCCCACGTACACATGCTTTCTGCACCACTACAACCTGCGTACACTCATAGAATGTCGCAAAAAATGAAAAATTGCATATGATTTTGGTTTCTGGGCCATTACTTAACCGTTTGACTGCCCATAGCTAGTCACCCCAACTGTTACTATCTCCTTTGGCCTATAAAAGAAGGGGTTGGGGTCTTATTCAAAAGAGAATCAAGATAGCATAGAAACTCTACCCATTTCCATATTCCCCCTTTGCCCCAATATTCGGCAACCATATTGTGAGTTTGAGTAGTTGGTGCATTGTGAAGAGGATCCCAGGACCAAGTTCGAGGAGCAGTGTCGGCCTTATGTTGTAAGTGACTTTTGTAAGATTAATATAAAGAAGTACTTTTTCCGTTCCACCAAATGACATCTTATATTTCCATGATTTGTTTACATTTCTTGTTTATGATGTCTAACCCACTAATACATATGTAGAATGCATGCTTGTAGTTTCTTGTTTGTCTTTTGGTGAATGCAGGTCAACCTTGGGAGGATACTTGCAGTCAGGAAACAACTAAGCACAAAGGGATCGACACTGAATGCGGAGTTTAAGGTATGCCTACCAGATTCCTATATTTTGTCTTTTACGTATGATTGGGGGGTAATGTTGGGACGATTGAGAAAAAGTAGGAGACTTTAGATGGTTAGCTTTGCCTACATTTTAGAACCCTGGCATAGTCCGTAGAGGGGTTTTCCCGCTATAGTAGAATTGGCGACCATAATGGGGAAGCCTCTAAGGTCTTTGGGGATATTTATTTTTGGGTGCTTTGAATGAGTTTATTCATTGTTTTTGAGTTTATGTAAGATTTTGTGTCTTTGAGGGATGATGGTCTTCGATACCAGTACTCCCTTCCTGTGCTGGACTGTTGTTTTTTCATTTTTTGAGGAGTTATAGAGGTGTACGCGGCCTGTAGTGGGCCTGCATGCATGCATACATTCCCTGCCTTTGGAAAACTCACGTACATACACTGGTTGTTGAAGTGACAGTAGCGTGCATGTGTTGAGAAGATCTTTTGCAAAGAAGAGGCAGTCATCACCTTCCCTGTCATAAGTCATACTTCTCAGGGGTATTCTTGATCTAGCCCTGGTCTCTGTTTTAGCAGTCTGTAGCCTAGGTCTGACCTTAGCATAGCTTTCTTTTCATCAAAAGATTTCTTTTGTTTTCTTTAATAGGGTTTTTAGACAAGTTGGTGAGTCTTCTTGGATCTGCCTGTTTGGTATTGTCAGTGACTCCCTGCGATCTCCGATTGGGCCAGAAGTTATTTATTGGTCCTTTCTTGGCAGTATTTTTCCCTTTTTTTCTTTAGAAGAAAATAAATTCATTTTCAAATTTATTTTTTTGAAGCATAAAACAATAAAACAATAAATAAAAAATCTTTCATTTCTTTGTTTGGTAAAGTAGTTTAGGCTAGTTGTTTCATTTACCAAGGAAAAATAATTTTTTTCTTAAGTCCTTTACTTGAATGCTTAGGACGTTACGTAGCTCGCAGTCAAGAGAAATATTGTTTTGAGTTTTCTTTTCAAAGATCTAAGGAAAATAGTTGAGAAAAATTTGGTGAAAGTGTATAAATTGGAAAATCCTTAGTTGTGAAGAAGCATTAATCTTGTTTTCAGTTTCATTTCATGCTCTTCTCTTTCGTCTCTTAAAAACATCATTGGTTTCACTTTCATTACTTTTGACTTAAGACAACCACTAAAATTAATGCTTAATTAAAAATATTTAGACTTTGTGTTTGTAAGGTCCATCAATTTAGTCTAGGGTAGAGCCTTGATTTAGGGTTGGAGAGGAAACTCTTCAAGGCTACAAAAACAAACATAAGAGTCTATGCTAAGGAGTGCTTAAAAGTCCAGTAATCATGAAATTTATCTGGGACCCCCCTCTAACACAATGGCTAAACATGATGTCACGTGCGGAAAGGTAGCAGAGATAACCCCTCCAAAGTCGGACCAAGCGTAGTGGGGAACACATATAGAGGGCTTATCTTGGGATTCCATTGATCGCATTTTCCATGGAGCTTTGTGGGTCTCGAATCCGTTCGAGTTCCTCACTCATCTTCCAGAACACTTGCTTTCAATACCCTTGATAGGTTTCAATCTTGATACCCTGCTCATTGCGGTCCACCCGACTGTCGACTGTACCTGCCTAATGACTGTCTGCGCGCTAGAAACCTAGTTTCCTTTATCTTAGTGACTTACACATGTGACTACGGGGGTATACCACGGTACCTAGGGCAGACATCAGGCCATGCTTTATAGAGTATACCTGGAGGGTGCTTTTGTATTTGAGTTTCACTTCCACCGGTAAGTTTCTCTAGTGTTGGTTGGTGTAACTATTCTTCCAACTAGCTAGTGATCTGTGTGTCTTATCTCATAGGATCTTTTTCTAGCGTGTGTTGTTTCTTTAATATAAATCCCTAGTGTGTATTTTATCTTCTCACATAGTGGAGGATCAGGAGCTCCACCAGTCATGAAGGCTTCTTGGCTTGCCGTCGGTTAATCTAGAGCCACCCCTGTCGTCTCTAAGGCGAAAACTCAACCAACAAGGGTCGTTTGAGGTGACCGGGTCACAAGAAACTGTAATCGACCCATATCCAAGAGGAGAACATTTGATTCCGGAGGAACCTTCCATTTCGGACCTCAGAGCGGAATCTCTCGGTCCGTATAACCCTCCAATCACTAAACTATCGACGCCCATCGTCGTACAGGTTAAACCTTACGAGCGTCAGGTAGTGTCACAAGAAACGATGGAAACAAATGTTGCAACTTCTTCAGGGAATACTCATATTTCCTCCATCGCTATCACTACAGGGGGTGTTCCGCCTCCTAACCAACCATTTTCGGTCCGGGCCACTATGGTCTCGACTGCCTCTAACTCGAGCAATGGTATGATTCCATCTATGGAAGCGATCACTGCTCCTTTCACCCAGAGTGCGACAGGCCCTCCATTCTCATACGGAATGCCTAGCTTTGATACGAACTTTGTCATTTCCTACTTCACTCTATAGACTTTCGATCTAGGGGCAGAGAGATCGAACGCTCCCTTGCAAGGATCTATGGGGGGAACTGTAGCTCCCTATAACACTTTCCCTTATGGAGGGGGTCATATACTTCCTTCGTCCCCTTCACTCGGCAGTACTCACCAACATTCCATCGGGCTGAACGTAAACTATAGTTCGTCTGGAGCAGGTAGTCATGGATTTCCTTCTTATATAATGACGGTTGGTTCAACACTGTTCTATTTGTTCGGTGCATTTGGTAACAATTCTTTCTCGTCAGTTGTCATCTCGGTCGGGGGCAACCCCGGTTATGGAAAACAAAATCCTGTACAGTGTACTATTCCTACACAGGGGGCAAACTTAGGAATTCATTCCTCACAAGGACCTTGGAATCCATGGCAGGGATCAATCACCTTGTTAGGGATGCTGACCGGGGGCAACCCCTTCCATAGCCAATGGAAACCCTGGCAAGGCTCAACACCTATGGCCGTCAGATAGACAGGAGGCAACCCTTCCCAAAATCCTTGGAACGTGACGCAAGCCCAACCTTCTACATCCTATTATGGGAGTTAGCCGATGACGTCTCAACAAGCGCAAAATCCATATGTTGGTCATGTCCATGACTTTTACCAGAACCCTGACCAACAACCTAAATTTTCCTGGCAACTTGGTGCTAGCCAAACTTCAGGCTCCTTTTTCCCTGTTTATAACCAACATCCCAAATTACTATTTCTAGCAACTCTGCACTTGCTAGACTTGACAAGGTTATTAAACGACCCCATCTGTCACAATCCGTGTTGGCCTCCTATGCTGACCAAGTTTCATTCGGACATCCCAAAGTTTGAACCTAAGCCTAATGAAGATCCAGTAGATCAAGTGACTACCTTCCATCTTTGGTGCTCGTCTAACTCATTAAGATATGTCTTTGTACATTTGTGCTTCTTTCAACACGCTCTCATTGGGAGTGCTGTGAAATGGTACATTGAGCTCAACCACTCAAGATACTCTTCCTTCGGTGAATTGGCTATGGATTTCTTAAACCATTTTCAATTACCTGTGAGATACGATGTCGACACCGAATTGGTGGCCAATTTTGAGCAAACAAAGGCGAACCATATCTTCGATCACATATGAGAATGGAGATGCCAAAAGAGTTTGATAAAAGTACCAGTCCCACCAGCATTCCTACTTGAGTGGTTCCTTAAGTCTTTGGTACCTTATTTATCCAAAGACGTCGCAACGTTAGGGGTATTTTAGAAGAAGAAGCAATAATGAGAGCTCAACATATAGAGCTGATTTACTCTCAGTCTAGTTTACTTTACAAATTCTTTTCAGATGCACCTCGATCGATACTTGACAAGACTAGACAGAGGTCTAGACCACATGTTGATGGTATTGTTGGTTCAGCGCAAGCAAATCCCGTTGATCAGCTATCAAATCAATTGGATCAATTGTTGATACAGCAGACAGTGGCCAGCTAGGCCACTGGTTTGACTGTTCCCCCACCCAAACATTGTATGTAAACAGTGTGCAATCGATGAACCCAAAGGCCCCACATCATCCTGACGGAAAGAAAAAACAACGAAAGAAGGGTAAGAGGGATAAGAAACCTACAAATAATGTTGGCGAGGGAAACGCTGGAAAGAAAAATTTGAAGTATCCTTGTAATCTTTGCAAGAAAGACCATGCGACTCACCAGTGCCCTCAGCTTACAGAGGCCTAGAATTTATTGGCACAATAGCCACCTGTCATGTTAACGAATCAATTTCCGCATGGGAAAAATGTAGCTCAAGCCTCTTCAAGCGCGGAAAGGGCTGATCAGGGACCCCCTCTGTCCTCGATTAATCGTTCATCTGTGAATGTGTACATGATGAAAGGTAGCGTTGACATAATGACTAGGAAACATGACTACGGAATGCCAAACATCCCTGAGAAGGGTAAAAAAGTAAAAAACCCATCTCTTCCTCCCCAGATTTAGAAGACGTTGGGAAAAATAATGACACACATCCCCAAAGGTGCATTCAAAAAAGCTTCCCACAACCCAAACGCAAGGGCTGCCCAGAACTACTTTGTGGTGGAGGATTTGTCACAAACCCCTTGTTCAATGTCTTCTTTGGAAGTCCTCCAGAGTTTCCCTTCCCAGAGAAAGGATTTGTTAGCTACCTTAGGATCTGTTGGGACTTGTAATCTGGGAACGATCATGCTTGATACAATCGACTTAAAACCTCATCTTCATTACCACGTAGTGTTTCAGATAGTAGTGGCTTACACCACGAAAATTTTTACTCGGAACATTTTTCGCTTGGTGGTTGATGAGGGCACCTCAACATGCATGATTTATTTGGCATGTTGGAAGGCCATCGACCAATTTGTTTTGTCTCCATCACCTACCCTTCTTACCGCTTTTGATGGTCATTCATTCCAACCACATGGAATCATCCCCTCTTTTCTCATGCAGTTAGGAGGGAAGACCGTGTGCGTCGAAGTTGAAGTGGTCGATGCATCTCTTGACTACAATCTCTTGTTAGGAAGGAGTTGGACCTATGCTATGCAAGCAATGGTCACGACATTTTTCCAGGTCTTGTTGTTTCCATACGAGGACCAGATCGTGACCATTGATCAGTTATCCTTCTCTCGTCCTGACCCTTCATCGGGGGTATCCACGGTCCTGATGATTGATAACCCTCAACGCGACATCGTCAACGTAGGGGTTTGTTTGTGCCCACCTTTGATGGGTACTTTCGATTACCCGCCTCTGACCGACAATGTCCATTACATGTCGGATGTCCCCAACTAGCCTAGGGCCGAAATATTTCAAATCTCATCGTTTCACACAACTTACTTTAATGATCCATGGACTCTTCCTTCCCCATCAGACACGATGGAATGGATAGGTCACCATGGCATGGCTATGCCTTTGTCCACGACAAAATTTGTGTACTCTATAGTTCAGCAAGCTTCCGTCGACCCTGATCCGACTCCAACACAGAAGTTGGATCCGGTTCTCGAGCTTACATGGGCTCAAGGTTCCCTCGCTGATACTAATTCTTTAGACTTAGTCTTTCCCTCAGATGAGGCGATTATTGAGGTAGTTACTAGTCTGGACAGACCCTGGGATGATCTCCATCATAGATCTTATTTCCTCCCAGAGTTAAGAAGAATTTAAGCGGGTGAATTCACTTTGACTATGACTGGAGAGAAGTCTTGTCCTGTTAGTCCTTTGGCTATGTATGCAGTTTACGCCAAGGGTAATATGGAAAGTATTTTTGAAACGGTACCTATAGATATCTCCAGAATCCCTGGCATCATGGATAATGTTTTCGACAGAGCATACTGCTCCCCCGAGGAGATGCTAGGCATCGACCCACAAAGTGTCAATCATGAGAAAACTTTGTTGTCTTTCAAGCTCGCTTTGAGATCTGAAAGCAACATCTGGTGAGACTGCATTTATTCTTTTTGAACTTGTCCATATTAACTGAGAAAAGTAACATCTTCGGGTCATCTTTTAATCCCTTTTCAGACCCTCTAAACATGAAAAGATTACCGAGCGATCTTGTTGACCTTCATGCTCGCTAAACTAAAATTTGAAGGCACGTCTTTCCGGCAGTAGTTTACCCCTTTTTCGGTCTAGATGGTCAAAAGTACAAACAAAGGTATACTCTAGGAGCCTCGGTTCTCTAGAAGAGTATTCTCAGGTATAGATTTACCCCTTCTTCGGGCCTGAGGGACTAAATTTATGGAAAAGGAACCCCCACGGAGTCCATAGTTAATCTCTTTTCAGACTCCATAAAATTAAAAAGATGGCCAAGTGATCTAAAATTGAAGAAGACTTGAAATACTTGAAATTATTTGCAATGTAAATGTTATGTGTTTAAAGAAAAAGGATCAGTTTGCAACACATAAATTAAGGGATTACTTATGAAAAATACACATAGACAGCAGCATAATCAATGAACATAAGCACATAAACACAAAAATTTGATAAAGGAGTTCACCCCTCTCTTGGGCTACATCTCCTGGTCCAGCTTCCAATGGATCATTATTATTAATTTCTCAAAAGTGCTCAAAAACATGTCTTACAATGCTCAAACTGACAAACCGAGAGAGTCCCAAAACCCCTGTCTGGGCTCTTTTGGTACCTCAATCGGTCGAAAAACGAAGAAGTTAGGCCTCCTGGAAGTCTCCCCCTTCAAGCTTGTTGTCTCTGCATCTACAAATTGCACCCTTGTCAAATGAACCTGGCACACACGCAATTTAAAGCGTGAAAACCCAGCATCGGGCGCAACCGCGCCAACGGTGCAAACCGTAGGATGGTTAAGGGTGTGCCAGCCCCTAACCGCCTAGCACCTGGGCACATGGTGAGTCGTGATATGACCTCGGGCTTTAAAACTTTACCTGTTTAACTTCCCATGCTTCGGGCATGGGCACATGGTGCATTCCAAAGAACCACGAGCTAGGTTTCAAAATCCCGCGTGCGCACAATCTGTCAGGCTATATAATATATATGGCACGGTCATATATACCACCCAAATGACCGCAGGCCGGGGCTAAGCCCCGGCCCGACCCCCCGCCAACAATTACAAACTTTAAACTTAAATATATATGAATTTGTATATGTAACAAGGCACAATTGATAGTTCGTTGGTTGGACGATCTTTGCGAAGGCGTTGTGTGGAGGGAGGTCTAGGGGTCGAACCCCACAGACTCCATTAGTTTTACATAACAACCATAAACCAATAAAGGGGTGCCACGTGGCAGCCCATGATTGGGCCACGTGGCATCTTACCATTGACCAACAAAATGCCACGTGTCATGATATCATTCGACCATGCTTTCCAATCAAACTCTGCCATGTCATTCCTGCCACATCATCGTACGGTCTGTACGGCCCTGCCACATCAGCCTGTACAGACTGTACAGTCAACATCATTTTTTTTGCCTATTTGACTTGACGAACATATTGCATTATCTCTCGCTCCTGACGTCTGTTTGAGACGAAACGAGTTGTGTTGGGTTTGCAATGACGAGGCCTACGCTCTCATCTGGTTTGAAGTGATTTCGAGCACTTTGAATTTTTGAGCAAAATTTGATTCCCTGATCACACCTCCCCATTGGGAAGCTTTTGGACCTCCAAAAGACTATTTTCAGTCTATGTGAAGATGAGGGTAAAGTTCCCTCACCCTTCCAACCTCAATCCACTTGGACTTTCTTGGATTCGTCCCTTTAAGACCAACTAGAAGATACTCCACATTTCCTCGTTTTGAAGTTCGCATTCTCCTGTCAAGGATGGTGTCTTCCTGTAGTTCTATTAGATACTCTGGAGAAAAATCATCTATGGAAGGAATCTGAACATTCTCTCCTTAATCATCAATCAATGGAGGCTCATACAACTTCAAATTCTCAACATTAACAACTGCATACATCTGTATATAAGGAGGCAAATATAAACGAAAAGCATTGTTACCAATCTTGTCAACAATCTTGAAAGGACCATATCGAATCAGTTTCAACTTTTTACCTTCTCCTTTAAGCCTCTCCTTGCTGATGTAAAGCCAAACTTCATCTCCAACTTGGAAACTGTGATCAA
>ML782283.1:1628576-1639737 GCA_009831015.1 Picea engelmannii
GATATCTAGTAAAATGGTCTTACCATGAGTTATTTAATGTCTAGGAAGTATCCATTCATGGTTGGGAAGGTTTTTGAAGTTTTGGTGGCTGCGGGAGGTATTAACCTCCAAGTGTAACCTTTTTACTTAGAATAGAATATTCTTGAAGTAAGAGAACCATTAAACAGATGTGTGAAAACCCTAGAAGATAAGTCGACCCAAGGAGAATAATAATAAGGAAATAGAAAACCCAAGAAAGAGAAGTCGGCCCCACTTGGGAAAGTCACCTGATAGACTAATATAAATAAAGGCAGGAACTAACTCATTTGACACACTCACTCAATAGAAATACGGTGCAATTCTAAGGAGTAGTAGTTGCAGCAGCTGCAATTGTAGATGCAGGAGGCAAAATTCTAGAGAGGTTGGTGAAATAGTTGTCGTGGTGTAATCTCGGTCTTTCTTGTATCTCTCTTGTGTGATTATCTTGGTAAAGGTACACTTCTAATAGTAGAGGTGTTGAGTCTCCATTTTGACACTTCTAATGCCCTATATTACCCCCTATCTGAGCCTATTTCACCTATGTCATGTGTATCTAATTCATTGTTTCCTCCATAAATACACTCGATGACCTTGTTCACGTGCATAAGAGGTAACTTATGATTAAAGCATGATGTGTTTAGTTTTATTGAGTTAATTAGATTAAATGATTGATTATGTATGATCCTAATCACTTTGAATCTTAAGAAGAATGATCTGGTACCCAGTTTACTCCGGTACCAAGGCTCCACCTATTCTGGTACCAGCCTGTGCTAATCTGGTACTAGAAAAAATTCAAAATTTTGGAAAGCTTCTAGAGAAAAATTGGGTGCATGGGTTTTGTCCATAATGATGTTTTAATGTGAACATGTGTGTCATAATTCACCCATATCGCACGTGTGGACCTCCAGCTCAGGGGGAATGATTCTGCCAAAATTATAAAAAAAATCTCAAACTGCCAACTTGCACCTCGATTTCCGTGCATATGGTATCAGATATAGAAATTCTAATACATGGGTTTTGTCCAGAATATGACAAATTGAGTAACAAGTGGGCCTTTTTTCAAAATTAGAATTGGTTTTGGAGATATGGGTGGAGGACTAACTCGAATCTGCCCAAATTGTTAAAAAACACGGATTTTTGGGATTTATCCTAAAATTGTAAAAAATGTTTTCTTAGCTTGGGGATTCGGTTTCATCCATTCCTCCATGGATTTTATGTATAAATAATACCTCATAGGTCTGAGTAGAGAGGGAATTATTATTATGATGTAAGATTGGTTCTTGAAGAAAGAGGAATTAGTATGTTGCAAATTGGATTTTTGAACCAACTCTTTTTCTAAATTTATTTGTTGAAGATCAATGGAAGTTTGAATTCAAGGATCCTGTGTGTCTCTTAGAATTTATCATCTTGTGATATAAAATCTTCCATGTTGGCATCGGCAAGGGCCCACCGATCTAGCTTGGTAAGTTCATTGTAAATTATTAGCATAGATTTCTATTTCATGTACTTGTTGTTTTGATTTCATTTTTTATTTCACTGTTAGAATTGATTGCAAAGTGTGGCAGTACAGGAACAATTGGGAGTCCATCATTCGCATTACATAAGCCATTAAATGGAACATCTCATTAAAAATTATGTTTCCTGTGTAGAAATGAAGTAATTTCTAGAATTGCAAGATTGTAAGATTGTATTAAATTTTTGTTTGGGATGCATCAATTGATTTTGAAGTGTGTGCAGAATTAGATAAGAATTTATTGCAAGTTTGAAGTGAGTTGTTACAGGAAATGAGATCAGACTTCATCTCTCACCTTTATGCACCATTTAATGAAGCCTCTCAATTATATTGACTATTTTCTGTACTACACAGATTTGATTGGCATTGATAGGGTTATGATTGATTTCTTTTTAAGAGTGGATAAAGTGGATTGTTGATTGTTGTTTCAAATGCTACATGGAACAAGATATTAAGTTCATCTCTTCATTTCATGAGCCTCTAATGAACAGATTTGTCACCTAAGAAAGAACCTTTCGATTCACTGTTTGCTTGAGAAGTTTTGTTATCAATTTTCTCTTCTAAGTTTGGAGTGGTATTGTTGAAGTGTGCCCAGATTTGTTTGTTAGCTGTTGTTAAGGATATTAGCTACAAATAACAGATTCAAAGTCCATATTTCCACTTCATGAGCTTGTAAATGGACAAGGCATTACCTGAGCAAAATCTTTTGAGTGCATGATTGCAAGTTTTGCTTTCTAATTTATGAATTGTGTGAAGAGTGTTATCTTTGAAAACATAGTATTTTGTTATTGAATGTTTCTTCTTTAAGCTATACTCATTAGACATAGGAACCTATCTGTTATCGGCACATATAGTGCATCAACTCTACTGATTACGAATCCTGGTTGATAATTATGTTTGGTAATATATTATGCAAATAATTGCACCAACAAGAGGTATGTTCTCTTGGTATTGTGTTGTTGCAACAACAATGGTGTTTTTATTTATCGTTTATCTGTTGGTTCTAGTATGGAATTGCTGGAATCATTCTATCTAATAAAAGTTTATTGTGCTCAGGGGTGGCATATGTGAATTCCTATGGTTGGGTGACAATGATGTGACATTATCTATGGTTAAAGGAGCATACCAAAATTTTAACATGGTATCAGAGCTAGTTTCCTTCATAATAGTCTAACTGCTGGAAGGAAGATCCTCAGTTTCCCTCATTGTCAAGCTCGTTGAGCACTTATTGAACCCATCAAGAAGGCTACCTAAGTAGGGCACATATTTTCCCTAGATAAGATCCCAAAAAAATTATGAAATTAGAAATAAATAAATTAGGGTTTCCTCATAAAATCCTAGGTCTACAGTGTCAGTTGTAATTTCCGTACCAATTGCAGTTGTAGTTCCAGTTTCTTCATGCTAGTTGCTTCATGCTAGTTTCTTCATGTCAATTGTAGTGCTAGTTGTAGCACCAGTTGCAGCACCAGTTGCAGTACTAGTTGCAGTTCCTCTGGTCTAGTGAAGTTTCTGATAACTCATTGAGAAACTCATTGAAAGGATACTAAATATATTCTTTCCCTAGATCATCTTGCTATCCATTCTTCTGATAGTTAGGGTTTTTGGTTTTGCAGTAGAAAAAAACCCTAACCCAAATTCGTTGGGAAATTTCAATGAAGAGTTGGGCATATTTTTTGGTTATCCTAGTGCACCTTACCCTAGCACATCTCCAACTACCTTCAGATTGCAAGTTGGATCACTTTGAACTTTTAGGATTCGTCGTTGCTTGCTGATGTTTTATGCTCCTATCAAAGATAAGTACTTGTATATGTTTAAATTGTATCATTATATTAAGTGTATTTGCAGGAGCATGAGATATTTTTTCCAAGCAATAATTGTAGATCGAGAGGGATATCAGATCTAGCGCATTCAAAAGAACAACACACTCCAGGTTCGATTGTTTTGATATGCCTCTAGATGTTATGGCATTATTGTGATCTTATGAACATCTAGGTTGCATTTTGATCTATTAAAGTTATAATTATTTCTGGTCATATTTAAAGTTATAAGATGACCTTAGTCAAAGTATTAGATAGATTGAGGTTGATATTTTAGAGTTTAATTGCATAATATTCTCTAACTCAAATTTCTATCAAAAAAGCATATTGTCTTAGTACATGAAACATGTTGGAGAGAATACTTGTCATATTAAGTAAAGGAGACTCGACAAAAAAGAAAAAACACTCATTCTTGAAGATAAGACTCCAGGTTCCAAGTTTGATTGATTAAATTGATAAGTTTCCAATTTGCACATATCAATCTTGATAATTTTTACATTACAAGTAAACATTATAGTTGTGACAACAATATTTGAAAGGTTCTATTACTGCTAGGTACAATGAATACTTGGTAGAATGTGAGTACTATTGATATAAATGCTTATTGTATTTGTTGAAAGATGAACTAACATCTCCTCTAGGAGATATTTATTGTTTTTCTTCTAGGTAGGTCACAAGTGATAGCTCTGAGAAGGAGTTGTTGTGAAGATTGTTCTCATTATTGTTCTTATTATTATTATAAGAGTATTATTCTTGTCAATGGTGACTTCCAAGTTGATCTAAAAGATCAAACATGTTGCTGATGGCAGCATAGAGATGAACAAAGATTGATTTATTTCCATAGGACTCTCTCAATAAGAGGGAGAAGATTATTATGAGACACTTTCTCCAATAGTCAGAAGAAGTGTACATAGAGTAGCCACAAGATACATGAGAAGGAGTCTCATGTCTGCAAATTGAAGAAATCTTTGTATGGGCCTAAGCATGCACCCAGGGCATGATATGACAAATCAAACAGTTTCTTGATGAGCTTGTTATGTACCAAGAGTAAATAAGATTTCAACCTTTAATACAAGGTTGTGGATGGTGGACCAATGATATTATTGTTATATGTGGATGACATGTTTCTAATAGGAGACGAGAAGCTCATCACTGAAAGTAAGAGGAATCTTGCTACATAATTCGAGATGAAATACCTAGGTATGATGCATTATTTCTTAGGTCTAGAGGTATGGTAGAAACTAGATGATATTTTCTTGTTCCAAGGAAAATATGTTGTAGAGATTATGAAGAGATTCAAAATGATGGATTGCAAAGCCATTCCTACACCGATGGTGACAAATCTGAAGTTATTGAGAGATAAATTTTCAGATACATTGGATGCCACCATGTATAGATAGATTATTGGTCCGTTGATGTAATTAAGGAACACAAGGCCAAATATATTTTTTGTTGTGAATACATTGAGTGAGTATAGGGTCAAACCTAGAGGTGTTCACTTGATTGCAACAAAAAGGTACCTGAAAGGTACAATTGACTATGGACTCATATATGTTTTAGATTGTGAGATAAGCCTGTAAGGATATATTGATTTAGATTGGGACGATGGTGTCACAAACCAAAAGAGTACATTTGGATGTTGCTTCAGTTTGGGATCAACTATGATCTCATGGTTTAGCAACAAGAAGACTAGTGTGGTGCTTAGTATGGTTGAGATAGAGTATATAGCAGTGTGTTTAACTAGTAACGAAGTAGTGTGGCTTTGGAAGCTTCTTGCAGGATTGTTTGATCTCGAGTTAGAGGTGACTTGTTTATGGTGCGACAACCAGATTTGTGTGAAGTTGTTGGAGAAAACGGTGTTTCATGACAAGTCCAAACATATCGAGATCAGATACCATTATATCAGATATATGGTGCAGAAGGGAGCAGTGAAGCTCCAATATGTTGCTACATATGAGCAGATAGCAGATGTGTTCACCAAACCTCTGTCAAGGGTGAAGTTTGTGTACTTCAGGGACAATCTTGGCATGGTCTAAAAGGATGTACCTCGTAAGTGGGAGTGATGAGTCACATATGTTATTCTTGGGGTAGTATATTGCAGAGTGTGGCAACAGTGGGTGGTCATTTATAGACACGTTATTGACTGTGGCACCTGTTAAGATGACCTCACAGAAGGTCAACAAATGTCGAGCCTTCAGGGCTGGCGAGTTTCCCATATTTTCAAGATAGAGGGCCAAACTTTGTGGTTGGAGGTATATCCTAGGCTTCGGTTAGATGGGTAGTGTGTGTGCACTACATCGCCTAATCCTTGGGATTAGATGCATGCTCATTGTGGATCAGTTTCCTGGTGTTCCAACTAGAGGTTACTAGTTCTATATGAACTAGATGTTAGATTATGTGTGAGCTGGCGAGTTGAATTTTCCCATACTCCATTTGGATTGTGTAGTAGCGCAATTCTGTGTAAATTGGATCAACTGCATTATCCATATTCTGTGTGAGTTGGGTTGTTACTAGTTCTATATGAACTAGATGCCAAATTCTTTGTGATTTGGCGAGGGTACTAGTTATGTATGAAATAGATGCCAAATTATGTCTGAGTTGGTGATTTTCTTGGTTATATATGAAAAAATTGAAGCCCCTTGATTACATAAATCCTATAAGGATGATGAGATCCCATATGCATGACTGTGACATGACCATCAGATAGTCTCTGTGTGTGACTATGAAAGAGCTTGTGTGGGTATGATGGTGATACTTGTGACATGATATGTTTGATCATGAGATATCATGTGTGACTATGCTACTTGTTACATGATCTATTTGATCATGAGATGGTCGTGTGGCCATGTTACTTGAGACATGATCTATTTGATCATGAGATGGCCATGTGGTCATGCTACTTGAGACATGATCTATTTGATCATGAGATAGCCTGTGTGGATATGGTGATGCTACTTGTAGATTGGTATGCAAGACCATGTGAGTCTTTCCTATGCCATGTGAGATGGATGGATGTGTTTGAGACAATTACATGAAGAACATCTTAGTTAATGCATCCCTAACTAAGAGGGAATGTTGATGTTTTGGTAGCTATGGGAGGTATTAAACTCTGTGTATAACTTTTGTTCTTAGAATAGAATATTCTAGAAGCAAGAGAACCATTAAAAAGATATGTGAAAACCATAGAAGAGAAGTCGTCCCAAGGAGAATAATAATTTAAATAAATAGAAAACCCCAGAAAGAGAAGTCGGACCCACCTGGAAAAGTCACCTAACAAACTAGTATAAATAAAGGCAGACACTATCTCATTTGACACACTCACTCAGTAGAAGGAGGGCACAAGTCTGAGGAGTAGTAGCTACAACAACTACAGTTGTACCAGAAGGAGACACAAGTCTGGAGAGGGTGGTGCAAAAATTGTCGTGGTGTAATGTCATTATTTATGGTATCTCTCTTGTGTGCTTCTCTTGGTAAAGGTACGCTTCTATTAGTAGAGGTATGTTCTCTTGGTATTTTGTTTCTACTACAACAATGGTGTTTCTGGTTATGGTCTATCTGTTGGTTCTAGTATAGACTTTCCAGAATCATTCTATATAAGAATAAGGTTATTGTACTCGGGGGTGGCATATGTGAATGCATATGGTTGGGTGACAATGATGTGACATTGTATATGGTTAAACGAGCATGCCAAAATTTTAACAAAGCCTCCATTATTCTAACAAGGAATTTGTTTTAACTAAGTTATTTGTCCAAGCATACAATAATACTAGTTAACAAAGATGCTAAAGCCTAATTGTTCTTTTAAGCTCCAATATTATGAATATGATACTTCCAAAGGGTATCCATAGTATATGAAAGTATTTTGGAAATGTAGCATTGCATTATACATTGTTTGGAATTCCTTTATCATTTTTTCACTTGTAGACTAATATTTATATTGCTACCAGTTTGTCCAACAAAAGTGTAAATTATCTTTTGTGTTTACAAGTCTAGTATCTTAATTAATACTTCACCATTCAATAATAGAGGAAGATGTTGATTGGAAAAGGTTTTTCATTTTATACTATATATTCAATGTACTAATCATGGTGGTGGAAGAAGAAGGATGTTGGAGAAAACAAGAAGGGAGGAGGGGATGATGATAAGAAAGGTGGTGATGAATCAAAAGTGTTGCATTTACTTCACACACACCTAGGATTTATTTTTCCTAAGGTTTTTCCTTGTTTATTAGTCATTATTCAGTCTCCTATATTTTAGGAAGAATATTCCTCTAGGGAGAATATTCTCTTTAGTTTTCACTTCAGTTTGATCAGTTGAGTGGAGTCTAGATGCTACATTGGGATTATCACCATGCAACATTGAGATCAGCCTTGAGATCATCACCAGATAATGCGCATTTTCCTTGGGATCATCACCAGACTAGTACATTACTCATGATTCCCTAATTTCCTCCTCACTTCACTCAGTTTCAATTAGTTAATTGAATATTGATAAACTAGTTAACTCAGAGTAGGTGGCAGCTCACTCACGTAACTGCCTGAGAGACTAGGCTAGGTGACAGTTTACTCCCCTAATTGTTGGTGTGTGTCCATATCACTCTATAACACCACTATGGCTCATTAGTTATTCATGTATCCTATATCTATTGTAAATTATTCACTCTTTGAGTGTGGAAACGGTTAATGAGAATTCTTCTATTCTTTCTCTCCTTCTTCTTGTTTCTCAAATTCTCTCTGCAAATGTGTGTATTATTGTTTAGATAGATCTATTATGTGCAGGCTCAACACATTTACATGGTATCAGAGCCGACAGACTACTAATCAAAATCTACACCAAATTATTTTTGCAGGTACTGAAGATTCAAGAACACAACAAAGATGGAATCTATGTTTTACTCATCGACAATACTTCTCATGCCTCGTAACTATTTGGAATGGAAGCCAAGAATTCTTCTTCATCTCAGATGCAGAGTCTTGTACCAAATAACTATGGCAACATAAGTAGAGCATGATTCCACCGATGAGAAAAACAACTTTCTCAATAGACAAGATATGGCCATAGGAAGTATTTGCACGTCTGTTTCTCCCGAACTTTTCCATCAAGTATATGAAGAATCACAAGAATCAACTCCAAATGAATTATGGACCAAATTGGAGGTTCTATTTTGGAATAAAGAAGATTGTGAATATTTCATGCAGGAGGTTGAATAGATAGAGCCAAAATAGAAGCCATCAGAAGATCAAGCCTCTTATTATTAAGAGTCTTCTACAAACGTATTTGCACAAATTTGTATTCCATTCATTGAAGATGATGTCTACTCCATTTCAGATTTGTTTTCTGAAATTCATGTGGAAGATATATGGCATGCATCTCAGGAGTCACATGCAGACACTTTTTCACGCGCAATGCATGCATCTCAAGAGACAAAAATGGAACCGCGCACATCAGAATCCATTCTGATATTTTCTAAGAATTGTTTTTAGAAACAAATAGGATATTTGAATTCCTCTTGGGAAAATATCCAATTTCAAAAAACAAATCGTCTGAAACGGAGTCCGGGAAGTAAAGTTATGATCATTTTAAAATCAACAAAATTTCAGCATTTTTCCAGAAACGGTTGCACGGTTTTCAAAGTTTCATCCAAACTTTATTTGGATATTATTCATTACAATAAGAGAAATTGGATATGTGTGGACATATCAATAGTGCATCTTCTTCATCAGATCCATGTAGACATCTACATATTCAACAAAATCTTCAACAAGCACAAACTTGCACAATTATGAGGTCTTCTTGGAGTGAAGGGCAAGGTTTCTTAGCAATTGCTTTTTGTTCCTTCTCATTTTATTTTTTTATGCATTGTAATTTGAGNTGTTTATTTCAGTGTATCTTCTGTATTTGGGTACCTAACATGGCCTTGTTGCCGGGACCCATTCTTTATTTTCACCATAGTGATGTTCATGGGGGGTGTTGGAGTTACTTCACACACACCTAGGATTTATTTTTCCTATGGGGTTTCCTTGTTTATTAGTCATTATCCAGTTTCCTATATTTTAGGAAGAATATTCCTCTAGGGAGAATATTCTCTTTAGTTTTCACTTCAGTTTGATCAGTTGAGTTGAGTCTAGATGCTACAATGATATTATCACCATGCATCATTGAGATCATCACCAGATAATCTGCATTGTCCTTGGGATCATCACCAGACTAGTGCATTACTCATGATTCCCTAATATCCTCCTCACTTCACTATGTTTCAATCAGTTAACTGAAGACTGATAGACTAGTTAACTCAAACTAGGTGGCATTTCACTCTCGTAACTGCCTGAGAGACTGGACTAGGTGGAAGTTTACTCCCGTAACTGTTGGTATGTGTCCAGATCACTCTAGATCACCACTATGGTTCATTAGTTACTCATGTATCCTATATCTATTGTAAATTATTCACTCTTTGAGTGTGGAAACGGTTAATGAGAATTCTTCTATTCTTTCTCTCCTTCTTCTTCCTTCTCAAATTCTCTCTACAAATGTGTGTAGTATTGTTTAACTAGATCTATTATCTGCAGGTTCAACACATTTACAAAAAGGTGGAGGTGAAGACAATAAGGATGAATATAAGAAACATGAAGTCCATATTCGTAGATATGAAATTTAGTATGTTGTATCAAGCCCACTAAATTGATTAAATAAAATGATAGGGAAGAATTATATCATAGAAATACTAGGACTTATATGGACTTCACTTTCAATTTCCATTCCTTTACCATTTTTGCAATTTTTTTCTCTTCTTCTACTACTATATTATCCACCATTTTGTCTTCTCCTTCCTAGTTTTCAGACTTAACTACTTTCTCAACCTTATCTCTAGATAAAATAAAGGTGATTAGTTTGTATTACACAAATGGGGTTCTTCTAAGATCCAGGTTAGATTTGTTTTTTTGATGCATTCCATAAGTAACAACGATGGTTCTAATCACCACATTCAACAACATGAATAACATAATAAGAGTGTATCATCTAAGCATAACAACCCACATTTTAGGAACAACTTCCATAATTGACCCCAACATGATTCCAATGTACTCTAAAATATATTAACAATAAGGAAAATAAAACCTTTTTTTGCTTGGTTTCAAGATCCCATAGCTCCCCTCCTAGTCAACCAAATAAAAAAATAAAAATGAATAAATCACTCTAGCATTTACATTTTCCCCTTGTTTTCTCTTCTTCTGATACCACATTATCTACCATTTTCTCTTATGCTTCCGTATTTTCAGACTCAATTACCTCCTTGACATTATCCTTGGCTAGGCCCAAATCCTCAAGGAATTGAAAAAATATTATATGAGGAAATGAAGGTCTTATGAATCACACTAAAATAAAATAAGTTGGCATGGAATAATTATTTAATAAGTATCTAGGCTAGATAGTATATCGTACCACTAGGTACTTAGTAGTAGCTTGAAACATGGTTGTTTTCTTTTCTTTAATGTACTGTATTAGATTAAAATTTGAAGAGAAGAGATGGGTTATAGGGGGATTCATGCTTGCCTAATTACTAGCATGATTCCTTATATTAGGTTATGCAAATTGTAGTATTCTCAATGATAAGTTAGAACTTCCTAAAAGAATGACATTAGAGTTTAGTGCAAATACAACACTACACTTTTATAGCACATAGTTTTTTATCGACTATATTATTTTGACATTGATGTGATATTGATACGATTTTATACATTTATATATAATATGCTACTTTGATGCAAGAACATGATACTTATAACGTGAAACTAATTTTAGTGATCTATAAACA
>ML782283.1:1639837-1657414 GCA_009831015.1 Picea engelmannii
TGGTAGTCACAAAAGCATTAAGGAATTAGCTCAACTTTCAATTTGAGGTTTGCAAGGCTCATATTATATGCAAACCACTCTAAGAAATGATGGCGTGTTAGAAGTCTTGAAAAGCGCTGTGTTGGTATGTATGGTTGATGGATACTCCCACTAATGTATCTATCTCTTGGTCTTTTACACGAAAGAGGTGGATGGAAATTATGAAAAGTGTGTTACATGAGAATAAAGAAAAATACCACATACCCTAAATCCAGCAATCCACTCAAGAAAATCTGATTCAAAAGAAGTTAGGGAAAAGCACTCGCACTCCAAAGTCTCCTACCACCCCATGTTAGATATAGCTCAAACTTTAAATGATGTTTACATGAGTTAGATATAGCTCAAAGTTGTTAAATGATGTTGACATGAGATCACTCTCATGGTGATCTTTAGTACCCTTTCTATTGGGATAATATGAGTAAGAGAAATGTTTTTTTAGTTTTGAATATTTTTCAATTTCATCATTTTTTTTCATTTTTTCTTTTTAAGTTCATGTTGTTTTGTTTAAAAAGGGGTTAAAGTAACTCATTGTAAATCAAAATGTAGGAGATTAATATTTGGAGAAGGTATCAATTCTTCATTTAAATTAAGATAGAAGTGTGAGATGTTTCACTAACCACAACCTTTTTCAAAGAGGAAAGCTTCATATTCATTTCTTCTACTATATCCTCTAAGAAATGAGTGGTTTCCTAATCATCACATTCCATTTTGTTTTATTTCATTTTGAACAATGTCAATATTCGAGTGTTTATTTACCTTATTCTAATCAATGTCAGTATCTAAACTCGATTCATTTAGAAAATTTGTTTTGGTTTGGGCCCTTTTCCCCGTAAGAGGATGAGCTCAAGCATGGGGACAAGTGGCTTACAAATGTCTTAGAAGATGACATATCTTTCCCCTAAATGTTGTGTTCTCATAATCCAAGACTATGTGTAATTAATTTTTTTTCTAGCTAAGAATAGTTTTGTCTAGAAGACCCTTATTAAGGTTTGTCTCAACATAGATATGTGCATATATAATAAACCCACTAAAACCCTCTCAATATCTAGTTTTATATAAGTTCCCAAAGTATTACCAATGTCCTCGAAAAATAAAATATTGTTAAGAACCAAATATCAAAATAGCATAAAAACCTCAGAATAAGTACTCAACGCCTTGACAAAGAGAGAATTTCAGATAATAAGTCTCTTCAAGGGGGCAAATTCCTTATACACCACATAAATTTACAAATACAAGATGATTCCAAATGAAAAAGGTCTCATTGGTATATATAGGAGACTAGGAGGTACAATTACAACTAATGGACCCAAGCCAACATAAATAAAATAACAATACTAATGTAATATGCCCCAATTAAGGGGTAATGTGCCACTATTTAGGGCTTAACATGCCCCTACCCTTCAGACAATTGTTGTCCGCAACATTTGAGTAATTCTTGATGCTTCTGTATAAAAGACTCATCTTCCCAAGTGGAATCTTCAACATGTAGTTTCTTCCACTTAATGGGATACTCTAAAATGGATTTATTCCTTAGGTGGTGAATTCTTGTGTCAGTGATAGTTTCAGGCTCCAATATGATTTTTCCTTCCTCGTCAAGTTCTGGAAATATATTTTGAACTAGGATCTTGTCACCTATAACCTTCTTTAAGCATGAAACATGGAAAACTGGGTGTACTCGCAAAGATGCAAGAAACTCCAATTTGTATGCCATAGTACCAATCTTTTTCAACACATTTTAAGGGCCATAATACTTTGGTGATAAATTATTATCCTTGTTATCTTGCTTAAGGGACATCTGTTTGTATGGTTGTAGTTTTAAGAATACCCAATCCCCTACTTCAAAACTTCTTTCACTATGATGCTAATTTGCTTATTTTTTCATGTGATTTTGTGCCATGGTTAGGTTGTCCTTTAAGATTTGGAGAACTTGTTGATGCTCGATGTGATCTTCCACTGCTTGAACCTTAGATTATTATTTTAGAGAAGAAGTGATGGACGATGGGTGATATCCATAGAGTTCCATAAATGGTGTCATTTTTGTTGCAGTATGAAAGGAAGTGTTATACCACCATTCTACCAAGGGTAGCCACTTGAACCATTGTGTTTGTTTATCAGAGAAAAAGCAACGAAGGTAGCCTTCCAAACATTTGTTCACTACTCAGTTTGTCCATCAGATTGAGGATGATAAGATGAGCTATTGTAATACCCATGTTTCCCCTAGCTTGTAAATATAGTTATATTTTGGCAAGAGACTATTGAAGACTAGATATGTGTGAATGTTTAATTTGGTGAACCTTTTTGTTATAAAAGGTCAATGTATGTATTTTCTATTATTAATAGAAAATGGATAAGTGTTGCACAACTGCTGAAAGGGGGGGGTTTGCCAAGATAAACCATGGATGGTATGAGAGAGATAATGAGGGGAACTAGAAATGGTCGATATGACCCCCCCCACCAAACCAGTACCTTACTAAATTTAATGACTTGGTCGTAGAACAGTCCTCTGACCCATAAATGAATTACCAGTCACATTGGTAGCTAGAAGAGTCATTTTCAAGAGTTAATGAGGAGATGGGGTAGAGTACCCATATGTAAGACTTCCAGACCTGACCAAGAGTTGAGGATTTAGACCCACACAACCTTGCTGAGGAAGGAAAGAAAGGAAGTAATTCGTGGGCAGAGGAAGATCAACACAAGAGAGGAGAGTCAAAAAAAAAATCTAGAGAAGAGAAAAGATCACTTACAAGCTCTCTGGTTCGAGGAAGAATTTAGAAATAAGCTCGTTCTGGGTGTAAGAAGTTGTTGGCATGGTTTTCGGTTCAAGATGATAAATGGGGATGATGAGTGATTATTGAAGTACTCGTGTAGACCTCCTTGCTTGGTACAGAGAAAACTGGTTGCTATGATCCCATGGGAGGAGGATAGTAACCTATGTTCCTGACTATCGTTGAGTAAGAAGGAGTCTCTCTCAGAGAATCATGGTATAGCTCGAGGGTGGCCAACAGTAAATCCGTTTAGGAGTGGTTGTGCCTATGGTTGGGTGGAAATAGGCACCCCTTTTAGAAATTGCTTCACAAACTCTTTTTTTGTGATAAGTATTTTTACACTATGTGTGTTGAAATGGAAATGGTGATTGGATACGTATATATGTTTATGACTGGGTTCTGTGAACCCATGCTTGAATGGTATTCTTCTTGTTTTCTCTTAGAAGCTAGAGAGCTAGGGGATGTAAGTTTGCAATAGTGTCGGGGAAGGATTTACTAGGATACTTAAGTCATGTCGACCTATAGACTCTCCCTTCATGGGAATAGTAAGTTCAAACCCCATGGAAGGAGGGTTGCCTCCTTCATATCTTTCACTCGTATGTGTTATGAGGAAAATATCTCTATGGCTAGGGTAAACCACAATAGACAGAAATGACTGCAGAAATCAACTCTCTTCTCAAGTATGCTATATAAACAAATATGCTAGCAAGACAAGATAATAGGCCCACCTCGTCCAGATGTTCGATGAATTCCATCATTGAGCACTTGGCCCAAAGAAATATACCTACAATTGGTCCTCAACAACCAAGCAAAGCAAGCATATGGTAATAATAAATGATGTTAGCACATTCAATAGCATAATCCATTAATAAACATGAAAAATACGCCCATGGAATAATAATTCAAATATTTGCAAGATATCGATTGGACAGGAAAAGATTATTTCTATTAATACATGATTAGCAGAAGTGAAAATTTTACAGACTTCTATGTCGGCATGGTTTGGAACCGAGAAACTAATTTCCTTCTAGTTGGGCCTCCACCACTTCAATCCTCCACCAAAGGCAAGCTCATAAAAGAGAAACAATGAGGTTCTCAATCAATAAGGGAAGAGCTTGGGGGATGAACATTGTGTTCAGACTTAAAGGACAAAGGGATGTAGACTCAATATGAAGTAAATAATTTCTCTAGAGTAACTTTTCTGTCAAAGTTGAATTATTTCTCTCTTTTCCATAACTCGGAATTGGCCCATTTATAGCCTTCAAAATGGAGTTGAAGGGCCAAGTTGGATGTTTCCATTATATGGAAGGACTAGGATCATTAATCTCCTGTCGTGACATGGAAACCTGACATTAATTTTTTATTTTCTGGCACAAATCCTAATGTACGCGGGCTATAGTGGTGCATCCTATGTATACACATGTTGTATAGTAGGAAATATGTGTACATGTGGAAAAATATGTATTTTTAGCTGTGGATTTTACAAACAGGGATGATAAGTCTGCGTAGGGAAATGGAAAAAGGTCTTTTGTGCAAGATTGCATAGGGTGAGGAAAATATTTCTATAACAAATGCCCCCTAATGTGTAAGATCAGAGGAGTATCTACGATGACCGAAATAAATTATAAACAACCCAGAAGTGGAGTGATGGGGAACCAACTGGAAGAACTAGTTTTTCATTACATTCTTCACTGACTTTGCATACATGGATACCAATAGAATTACACTACAGATCCATGTGAAAATACACCAAACAACTTTTTGTGGCCATGAATAGGAAAATACAAATGCGGTTACATGCCAATAGATCTCATAGTCACGAACAAGGCCCAATAGAACCAGTCTCAAAACCAATCTAAAGATATCTGTATACAATGGAGTACAATCTAATCTCCCATTATCACTAAAGTCATATAGGTTCTAGTCCAATGAAAAGGAAGCAACAACTCAGGAAAGTTGTGGTCACATACTGATGTATTCAAGTCTTCTACACAATCTGTCAAAGGTGCAAGTCTACATCATGTGAATAAAGGAGTTGAGTTCAAACAAAATGAGACATCGTTTGATTACCGGTCATTGAGGTATACCGTTAACAAATGTGAGACAACCTACCGATAATGAAAGTAGGTATCAAGGCACCAAGTACATTTTTACAAGTGTGGATAGAGGAGTTGGTGTCGAACACCTGAAGAATTCATCGATCAATATACATTGATGTATTCCAAACTGTTGATGGCGAGAGAACCTGCCACTAATGACTGCAAGCCTCAAGGTACTCATAAGAGTCTAGGTCCCGTTTCCAAAATAGATGAGTTGAAGTTGATGCAAGGAGACCCATTGAAAATAGAGCATTAAGGCATCTCTCATCGGTCAACACAAGGTACAAAGTAGGAGCTTCATGATTTGGAGGAAATAAGACAAAGAACATGTTCATGAACCAATGACCATGTGCGTCTTTCGCATGTGCCAAGTGCAAGTGGTACATGAAAAGGACCCTCTGAATAGCAGCCAATGATGAAAACTGCTGACAAAGGTGAGTAAACCACCAATAAGGCTAATGGCAGCCAAGACACTACATGAATATCAATGTGAATAGATGTCTTACCGTCGAACACAAGGGAAACCACCCAGACAATGACCAATGATGAAATGTCGATTGTTGGGTTCAAGGTTTCCTACCAATGATGAAAGTAGGACCAAGGTGCGTGATAGGACTACAATATCATGTGATTCTGAGACAAACTGAGGGTATGGACAACATGCAAAGTCAAGAGTTCTAAGGAATGGTCGACACAGCTTGATAGACTTCATTTGAATAAGAGCACGAGACATACGGAAGACTCCGACAACATAGACTCAATGATGAAGAGTAACTAGTCGGTAGAGAAGACTATGTAATGAGCTCATCTTCCTAAGGCCATGCTAATCCCAAAATTATGATGACAAATAGACTCAATAACTTTGTGATCTGTTCAAAGGTGACACGACTGCTTCCAATACAAGATAATACTCCCTTCCCTCCCATCGTTTTTTTGTTTTTTCATAGACAAATGAATGCTATGATACATAGGAGGAAATGAGTGTCGCAAGTAAGCAAAACTAGTTCCAGCAGTGGAATATACCTATGCTCAATGTAAGGAAATGTATGCAAGAGATGGACACTCGGAGGAATGTTCCCTCCTAGGTATAGGGTGTCAAATTGTGAAGGATATAAACAAGGCTTTGCTTGGTTGAGGATGAAAAAATTGTTGAGGCAAATGGTTTATAACGCAAAGTGAGAACCGACTATAGGCTCAATACTGCAAGCAAGGGCATGAGATGCAATCACAACTTAATGCCAAAAAATGTCCTTTTTCATGGCATTTAGTCTACTTGGTGTGAAAAAGGGATAAACTTGTGCCAAATAGACGTCCTTTCAAATCCAATTTACGAGTGTGAAAGAGAAAAGTTCACTTGGCTATCTTTTCACTTTTTGAAGACGAGTTGGAAAAGAGCTTAAATTAAACTCAATTGGGAGCCCTCGAGGTATAAGGAAACACGTTTATGAGTGAGAAATGAGGCTCAACATAAAGTCACGTACTAGCTATGAGGGACTCCCGGTCCTATGGAAAAAATCTCTGCATGGGCACCAAATGAAGCAAGGGATCTAACTAGGGCACCCATGTTTGGTAAGTCTCTACCACTTGATAACGACATGAATTATAGCAGATGGAATATTCTTTGTCGCAACAAATGGGTTCTCACGTAAGGCATAAAAAGTGACAGTAATAGGAGAATGAAAAAGTGCATGATAGAATGGATACCTATCCTATATGTTGGGCAGTGAAAATACCTGCCAGTGGTGATGAACGATCAACATAACGTTGAAATACGCAAGAATCCTTGGTGAAAACTACAAAAACCACCTCAATCCACCTTTGTATTAGTCCATTAGGCGAAAAAATGACTCAAAACTATACAAAGTGGGTAAAAATTGTTTATAAATAGTAACAAAACCAAAAATTACTATACCATTTTGACTTTTTACCCAAATAGTGAAAATTGGACCAAAATACCTCTGAGATTCAACTGGTGATTGCGGGAGCGTCAGACGATGAAATAAGAAACCGTTTGGACCAGGTAATTCCTATTTTCGTTCTCTTCATTTCAAGTGGATTAAATGTTTAAATTAGGTTTCAAATTTTGAGTAATTTAGGGCGTAAATTGTGTAATTTTGTGTATGCGGGTTGTCTCTTATCGGGTTGCATATACGATGGGTTATACGCAATTGTGAAAACTACTGGGCATGTATACCCAGCCCTATACGCAACTGTAAGTGAATAAGATCGTGTAAAAGCACACAATTAATGATTTCTATGGTTGCTAACTCAAATTTTGACTTTTTTCTGGCAGGATGGTGCTTGAATGGAGGGAAAGAGAGCACGAGGAGGTCGATGCTGCTATGGACAGAGATCCAAGGGTCGAAATGGCCTTGAATATATGTGGCTTATATTAGTTTTGGGCACTCAAAGGGATGAGGGCCCAGGTGAGGTTGCTTGAGATGCTTGTGGGTTACTGGGACCCTGAGAGTGAAAGATTCAACCTCGATGAGAAACCATTGAGGATTGAAGTAGAGGATTTCTACTTTTTTACTGGATTATCACACCAGGGAGAGGTTGTAAACCTCAAATAACAGGGAGCAGGGAGAGGAATGAAAATATAGGAGTACATAGAACCTCACTGTATAGAAGGGACTCTGAAGGTCAGGAGTCAACTCCCCATCCGAGCAATAAACAATCTTATCATGAAGATTGTTGTCCTCGTGTTGACCAAGATCACAGGTTTGGCTTCATTGTACCAGGCATTGAGGCCAATCATGTTATATGTAGTAGAGTGCTTGAGACCCACAATATATGACTGGTGTACCTCACTACTAGAAAATATAAAGAGATAGTTGACAGAGTGCAAACAAAGGAGTAAGAGGAATTTTGGGTTTGCCTCTATCCTATGCAGTTTATTCTTCGAGTTGGTTCCAGGTTTGGGACCTAGATTCGAGATTATTCCTAGAGGACCTCGCGATTCATTCATGGCATGGTGGACTGAGGTAATGAGATGACAGGGGGGAGGTAGGGTGCCGACACCCTACAATGAGGATTTATTCTACTAGTGGAAGCGACAGGTCATTGTTGTGGATGAATATCCCTATGTAGGGATCAACTTAAGAGGGGATCCGAACTTGCCACGCCCACTGGGGACCACCTACGGGGACATAGGTATGTCAAATATTTTTAAATATTTCATTTTTTTGTATTTTTTTATTGTAGAACAAAAATATTTTTGGATGATTCTTAAGTACTAACTAGACACTTGTGTAACGCAGCCATGGGTCCGCAACAACCGGAAGGGATTCCTCAACATCGACAAAGGAACCAGAGAGACGAGGCGATGAGAGGAGAATCTGAGCAAGTTCTACAAAATGTGCAAGGAAACCTGTCTCGTTTGACTCATAGGATTCCCATGGTTCAGGTAGAGGATCTACCGAAAGCCATGCAGTGGCAAGTGGTAGGTGTGCCCAGAGCTTGGGTATGACTCTTTTGACATCTCGCAAACACCATAGTTTGTTACCATGACACACATCCGGTGCCACAGGCGCAGATGTCGTGGATATTGTAGAACTGACTCTATATGTGTATTGAGGGTATTGGCCCCAATTTTGTACTATAAACAACATATTTTTTGAAATATATACAAAATAGGGATATTTGGCTTTACTTATATTTTACAAGGTGTAAATTGATGAGATGGTTTTATTTTCTTTAGTTATGTGACAAATTCCAATCTAAAACGAAATTAGCATAAGCGTCAGATACATGAATATAACTCCTAGGAATGTGATAATAAGTAATAAAATCAAACTGTCGTTATAAAAGACGCACCCTTAGGAATAATCAGAGTAAATTAGGATCACGCACGCGGTAAATGACATTCAACTGACATTGTGATAACTTGGAATCCAAGTGAATCTCTAAAGAGCTAATACCATGTGAGATAACATCGCACAAAAGTTCTATAAAAACTCTATATTCGGCCACATTTTTCATGGATGGCCCTAGCCATATGCCACATGAAGACACCAGTAGACCCTCAGGTTATTAAAACACCCAAGCGGAGGAAGCCGAGTTCCATGTATGACGAATGGCTCCGTCTTCAAATCCTATGTAGACCAAAGAATACGTTGACATCTACCAAATAAGGGAAAACTCGATAAGCAGGTTGAAGACAAAAAGAAAGGGAAACGATATATACACTAAGTTACATTAGTATACAAAGAGTTCCGCCCGAGCTTGGGGCTCAAGTGTAATATATTTTCCAATAGAGCCCGGTCCTAGGCTCAACCAACATATTTCCTTCATAATTTTCTAACTCATAGGATCATTTTTCTAAGACATGTCGCATGATATAAGGACCGTGCCACATGGGTTTAAACATACCTACCCTCAGTGGTTCTTTGGCTTGATCATACAAGAGGACCAAGTCACCCTTGGTGTACAACCGAGGATAGGAAGACTTATCGTACTGGACCTTGACATGTCTTTTTTTAACCTCAATAGTCATAGAGGCATCTCAATGCTGCTCATCAAGACTCTCTAGGTGTACAAGGCATCACCCGAGATCGGAAGTGCTAGGTAGGAATGTGACTGCCAACTTAAGAGAATGGATTTCACATTCAATAGGTAATATCGACTCCACACCTTGTACTAACTAGAAAGGGGGAAATTTGATGGCAGTATTGACTGAGGTTTGGTATGCCAAGAGTACGAGATATAGCATAATGTGCCAGTAAGACTTACTCTGGCTGATAGTTTTTTGCAAAATGGTCTTGAGAGAATTTATGATGGCCTCTACTTGTCCATTTTCCTAGGGGTAATAAGGAGAAGAATGACCATGTATAAACCCCAGCTTAGATTCTATCTCTTCCATCATTTCATTCTGAAAGTGACTGCCATGATTAGTGACAATCTCACTCGGGATACCAAACCAGGCGATAATTGGATTGAATATGAAGAAGGCGGTAATATTCCCATTGGATTTAACTGTAGGCATGGCCTCGACCCACTTGGTAAAGTAGTCGACAACCATGATAATGTCTTGATTCCCCCCAACCGGAGCTGGGTTGAAATCCACGAAGTCCACCCCCCACGTGGTGAAGGGACTGACGGTAATGACTGGGTGAAGAGAGGCCGAATGCAAACGCATTTTCCAAGTGAACACCTGGCAGGGGTGACACTTATTAACCACTTAAATATAGTAGGCCAAAAAGAACCGGCTCGCAAATTTTTTTGGGCTGTAGAAAGCTCGGATAGGTGACCACCACAAGCCCCACTGTGGCAATCGTTCAGGATTGGCTCGACTTCTCTGTGAGTTAAACAATGACGCAAGATATTGTCTATTCCTAGGAAATACAAAGTGTCACCGACGATAGTATAATTCTTATCTTGATACCTTTCACGCCATCGGTCATCTTGTGAGAGATGCTGAGGGAACTTCAAAGTTTGAATATAGAGAACAATATATCCATACCAGGGGTCGGACGAAGAGACAAGAAAAATGTGTTCATATAAAAATGAATCAACATGGATAACATCCTCATCTAATCATGGAAAGTTGGATATTCACTCCGCGAAGACTAGCGATTTCATGGATTTCACAGAAGTGAAATCCAAGATCACATTCTTGTAAAATGACAATCTATTTATTATATTTCCCCCCTATGATACACCTGGTAAGGACATATTGAAATGGATTGACATCGGCAACCACAGTAGTCTTGCAAAGTAATATATAATGACGCAAATGTTGGACTTCATGAATGACAACCAAAGCTATCTTTTCAACGTGAGAATAATTAAGTTAAGAACCGACTAAATTTTGACTAAGATAGTAGATGACGTGCTCATGGAGCTCATCATCCTCCTGAACCAAAACCATACCAATCGCCTCCTCAGACGTGGCAATATAAAGCGAGTAATCCCTACTGTAGTTAGGAGACTTCAACAGAGGTGTCAGTACCAAGGCTTTCTTCAAAGAATCGAAGGAATCCCAGGCTCGCTCATCCTAGATAAAAGGGGTGTTCTTCTTCAAAAGATGCATGAAACCCTTAGTGATATTGGCATAATTTACTATAAACCGACGTAGAAAGTTAGATTTCCCCTGTAAACCTTGAAGTTTTCTAATAGTATGTGGGGGAGGAAATTGAATTATTGCCTCAACCTTTAATGGATCTACCATGATCCTGGTCTCAAAAACTAGAAATACCAAAAGACGACTAGAGCTAACGCAAAATATGCACTTGTGAGGGTTCAACCAGATTCTATAGTAACAAAATCTTTCAAAAAAAAGTCGAAGGTGCGTAGAGTGATCCTCTCTCTTGCAAGAGTGAGAAACAATATCATCAAGGTAAGATTCGACTATATTCTTAAGATCGAGAAAAGCGAAGGTCATGGCACGTTGAAAGGTTGGTCCAACGTTTTTAAGGCCGAAAGGCATTTTCCGGTATGCGAAAGTACCCCAAGGATAAATAAATGTTGTCTTATGTTGATCCTTAGGTTTAATTTGAATTTGTTTATACCCTGAAAATACATCCATAACACAAAATACTTCTCTTCCTGCACACTTGCCGAGAATATGATCGATGAAAGGTGTCGGGAAGTTGTCTTTAGGACATTCCTTTTTCAGGTCACGAAGCTCCATACATACATGGATAGTTCCTTGCTTATTATTCACAGGAATGGGATTGGATACCCATTCATTCAAGGGAGCTAGGTAGATGAAGCCAACATTAAGTATCTTCTCCACCTTTGCCTTAATAGTAGGTTCCTTCTGGGGATTGATAGTTCTAAGACATTGTCGAACAGGTTTAGTATCTGGCTAAGTTATAATCTCATGCTCGACAACACGAGGGTTGATTCCTGACATATCTTCATATGACCAAGAAAATACATCTCATAATTCCTTGAAGAGTTCGGTGTAGATCAGGATTTCCTCTGGCGAACAATCTGCACCGATATGTACATTTTCAATCTTGCGAGGGGTACGAGAGATATTGATCATGATAATAGGATAAATACTAACCATATTTCCTTCAGCATAAATTTCGTGCATATCAAGTGGAACTACGGCGTGACCAAATATCTCACTCAAAGTAGATCGAAAGTCATCTTGTTCGATTCTTCCAGGCTCTGGGAGAAAATAAGAGTGGTGATGTAAATCATCCCAAGGTTTTTCGAAACCATTCATGGCTTCGATAGTTGCTTCGTCCGAAGGCAAAGTCTCATCGATACAGTCATGTGAACAAGACAACGAAATGGCCCACACGAGCCTCAAAACGAGATCCTCTTCGTCCGTCGGCAAGGTAACAGGATCGAGATCGACGAAAGAGTCAAGAACAACTTGATACACAATCTCCACTGTCGATAGTGGCATGGCCATTCCATCATGTTACTAGACTTCACAAGATGAATTCGGGGAAGGTAGGGTACATGGATCACTAAAATAGTTTTGTCTAGAAGACCCTTATTAAGGTCTGTCTCAACATAGATATGTGCATATATAATAAACCCACTAAAACCCTCTCAATATCTAGTTTTATATAAGTTCCCAAAGTATTACCAATGTCCTTGATGCTTCTGTATAAAAGACTCATCTTCCCAAGTGGAATCTTCAGCATGTAGTTTCTTCCACTTAATGGGATACTCTAAAATGGATCTATTCCTTAGGTGGCGAATTCTTGTGTCAGTGATAGTTTCAGGCTCCAATATGATTTTTCCTTCCTCGTCAAGTTCTGGAAATATATTTTGAACTAGGATCTTGTCACCTATAACCTTCTTTAAGCATGAAACATGGAAAATTGGGTGTACTCGCAAAGATGCAGGAAACTCCAATTTGTATGCCATAGTACCAATCTTTTTCAACACATTTTAAGGGCCATAATACATTGGTGATAAATTATTATCCTTGTTATGTTTCTTAAGGGACATCTGTTTGTATGGTTGTAGTTTTAAAAATACCCAATCCCCTACTTCAAAACTTCTTTCACTACGATGATAATCTGCTTATTGTTTCATGCGATTTTGTGCCATGGTTAGGTTGTCCTTTAAGATTTGGAGAACTTGTTGATGCTCGATGTGATCTTCCACTGCTTGAACCTTAGATTTTTATTTTAGAGAAGAAGTGATGGATGATGGGTGATATCCATAGAGTTCCATAAATGCTGTCATTTTTGTTGCAGTATGAAAGGAAGTGTTATACCACCATTCTACCAGGGGTAACCACTTGAACCATTGTGTTTGTTTATCAAAGAAAAATCAACGAAGGTGGCCTTCCAAACATTTGTTCACTACTCAGTTTGTCCATCAGATTGAGGATGATAAGATGAGCTATTGTAATACCCATGTTTCCCCTAGCTTGTAAATATAGTTATATTTTGGCAAGAGACTATTGAAGACTAGATATGTGTGAATGTTTGATTTGGTGAACCTTTTTGTTATAAAAGGTCAATGTATGTATTTTCTGTTATTAATAGAAAATGGATAAGTGTTGCACAACTGCTGAAAGGGGGGGTTTGCCAAGATAAACCATGGATGGTATGAGAGAGATAATGAGGGGAACCATAAATGGTTGAGATGAGCCCCCCCACCAAACCAGTACCTTACTAAATTTAATGACTCGGTCGTAGAACAGTCCTCTGACCCATAAATGAATTACCAATCACATTGGTAGCTAGAAGAGTCATTTTCAAGAGTTAATGAGGAGATGGGGTAGAGTACCCATATGTAAGACTTCCAGACCTGACCAAGAGTTGAGGATTTAGACCCATGCAACCTTGCTGAGGAAGGAAAGAAAGGAAGTAATTTGTGGGCAGAGGAAGATCAACACAAGAGAGGAGAGTCAAAATAAAAAATCTAGAGAAGAGAAAAGATCACTTACAAGCTCTCTGGTTCGAGGAAGAATTTAGAAATAAGCTCGTTATGGGCGTAAGAAGTTGTTGGCATGGTTTTTGGTTCAAGATGATAAATGGGGATGACAAGTGATTATTGAAGTACTCGTGTAGACCTCCTTGCTTGGTACAGAGAAAATTGGTTGCCAAGATCCCATGGGAGGAGGAGAGTAACCCATGTTCCTAACTATCGCTGAGTAAGAAGGAGTCTCTCTCAGAGAATCATGGTCTAGCTCAAGGGTGGCCAACAATAAATCCATTTAGGAGTGGTTGTGCCTATGGTTGGGTGGAAACATGCACCCCTTTTAGCAATCGCTTCACAAACTCTTTTTTTGTGATAAGTATTTTTACACTATGTGTGTTGAAATGAAAATGGTGATTAGATACATACATATGTTTATAACTGAGTTCTGTGAACCCATGCTTGAATGGTATTCTTCTTGTTTTCTCTTAGAAGCTAGAGAGCTAGGGGATGTAAGTTTGCAATAGTGTCGGGGAAGGATTTATTGGGATACTTAAGTCATGTCGACCTATAGACTCTCCCTTCATGGGAATATTGAGTTCAAACCCCATGGAAGGAGGGTGCCTCCTTCATATCTTTCACTCGTATGTGTTATGAGGAAAATATCTATATGGCTAGGGTAAACCACAACAGACAGAAATGACTGCAAAAATAAACTCTCTTCTCAAGTATGCTATATAAATAAATATGCTAGCAAGACAAGATAATAGGCCCACCTCGTCCAGATGTTCGATGAATTCCACCATTGAGCACTTGGCCCAAAGCAATATACCTGCAACTGGTCCTCAACAACCAAGCAAAGCAAGCATATGGTAATAATAAATGATGTTAGCACATTCAATAGCATAATCCATTAATAAACATTAAAAATACGCCCATGGAATAATAATTCAAATATTTGCAAGATATCAATTGGACGGGAAAAGAGTATTTCTATTAATACATGATTAGCAGAAGTGAAAATTTTACAGACTTCTATGTCGGCATGGTTTGGAACCGAGAAACTAATTTCCTTCCAGTTGGGCCTCCACCACTTCAATCCTCCACTAAAGGCAAGCTCATAAAAGAGAAACAATGAGGTTCTCAATCAATAAGGGAAGAGCTTGGGGGATGAACATTGTGTTCAGACTTAAAGGACAAAGGGATGGAGACTCAATATGAAGTAAATAATTTCTCTAGAGTAACTTTTCTATCAAAGTTGAATTATTTCTCTCTTTTCCATAACTCGGAATTGGCCCATTTATAGGCTTCAAAATGGAGCTGAAGGTCTGAGTCAGAACATTTCCATTATATGGAAGGACTAGGATCATAGATCTCCTGTTGTGACATGGAAACCTGACATTAATTTTCACTTTCTGGCACAAATCCTGATGTACGCAGGCTATAGTGGTGCATCCTACGTATACACATGTTGTATAGTAGGAAATATGTGTACATGTGGAAAAATATGTATTTTTAGCTCTAGATTTTACAAACAGGGATGATAAGTCTGCATAGGGAAATGGAAAAGGGTATTTTGTGCAAGATTGCATAGGGTGAGGAAAATATTTCTATAACAGATGCCCCCTAATGTGTAAGATCAGAGGATTATCTACGATGACCGAAATAAATTATAAACGAACCAGAAGTGGAGTGATGGGGAACCAACTGGAAGAACTAGTTTTTCATTACATTCTGCACTGACTTTGCATACATGGATACCAATAGAATTACACTGTAGATCCATGTGAAAATACACCAAACAACTTTTTGTGGCCATGAATAGGAAAATACAAATGCGGTTACATGCCAATAGATCTCATAGTCATGAACAAGGCCCAATAGAACCAGTCTCAAAACCAATCTGAAGATATTTGTATACAATGGAGTACAATCTAATCTCCCATGATCACTAAAGTCATATAGGTTCTAGTCCAATGAAAAGGAATCAACAACTCAGGAAAGTTGTGGTCACATACTGATGTATTCAAGTCTTCTACACAATATACCAAAGGTGCAAGTCTACATCATGTGAATAAAGGAGTTGAGGTCAAACAAAATGAGACATCGTTTGATTACCGGTTATTGAGGTATATCGTTAACAAATGTGAGACAACCTACCGATAATGAAAGTAGGTATCAAGGCACCAAGTACATTTTTACAAGTGTGAATAGAGGAGTTGGTGTGGAACACCTGAAGAATCCATCGATCAATATACATTGATGTATTCCCAACTGTTGATGGCGAGAGAACCTGCCACTAATGACTGCAAGCCTCAAGGTACTCATAAGAGTCTAGGTCCCGTTTCCAAAATAGATGAGTTGAAGTCGATGGAAGGAGACCCATTGAAAAGAGAGCATTAAGGCATCTCTCATCAGTCAACATGAGGTACAAAGTAGGAGCTTCATGATTGGGAGGAAATCAGACAAAGAACGTGTTCACGAACCAATGACCCTGTGCATCTTTCGCATGTACCAAGTGCAAGTGGTACATGAAAAGGACCCTCTGAATAGCAACCAATGATGAAAACTGCTGACAAAGGCGAGTAAACCACCGATAAGGCTAATGGTAGCCAAGACACTACATGAATATCAATGTGAATAGATGTCTTACCATCGAACACAAGGGAAACCACCCAGTCAATGACCAATGATGAAATGTCGACTGTTGGGTTCAAGGTTTCCTACCAATGATGAAAGTAGGACCAGGGTGCGTGATAGGACTACAATATCATGTGATTCTGAGACAAACTGAGGGTATGGATGACATGCAAAGTCAAGAGTTCTAAGGAATCGCTGACATAGGTTGATAGACTTCATTTGAACAAGAGCATGAGACATACAGAAGACTTCGACAACATAGACTCAATGATGAAACCATGAGATGCATGAGGCATCAATAAAATTTTCTATAGGGACTAGAAGAGTAACTAGTCGGTAGAGAAGACTATGTAATGAGTTCATCTTCCTAAGGCCATGCTAATCCCAAAATTATGATGACAAATGGACTCAATAACTTTGTGATCTATTCAAAGGTGACACGACTGCTTCCAATACAAGATAATACTCCCTTCCCTCCCATCATTTTTTTGTTTTTTCATAGACAAATGAATGCTATGATACAGAGGAGGAAATGAGTGTCACAAGTAAGCAAAACTAGTTCCAGCAGTGGAATATACCTATGCTCAATGTAGGTAGATGCATGTGAGAGATGGACACTTGGGGGAATGTTCCCTCCTAGGTATAGGGTGTCAAATTGCGAAGGATATAAACAAGGCTTTGCTTGGTTGAGGATGAAAAAACTGTTGAGGCAAACGGTTTATAACGCAAAGAGAGAACCGACTATAGGCTCAATACTGCAAGCATGGGCATGAGATGCAATCACAACTTAATGCCAAAAAATGTCCTTTTTCATGGCATTTAGTCTACTTGGTGTGAAAAAGGGATAAACTTGTGCCAAATAGACGTCCTTTCAAATCCAATTTACGAGCGTGAAAGAGAAAAGTTCACTTGGCAATCTTTTCACTTTTTGAAGACGAGTTGGAAAAGAGCTTAAATTAAACTTGGTTGGGAGCCCTCGGGGTATAAGGAAACACGTTTATGAGTGAGAAATGAGGCTCAACATAAAGTCATGTAGTAGCTATGAGGGACTCCCGGTTGTTAGGACCACATATTGTACCCTTTTTGCCCATACTTTTTGCTATTATTTTACCCTTCATCACCTGCATTTTGACTTATACTATCATTTCATCTGATCATTCCAAGGTATACAACGTCCTTTCTCATTATTTTATGCT
>ML782283.1:1658461-1669591 GCA_009831015.1 Picea engelmannii
CAGTTCATTTCAGCAAGTTAGATAGAATGATTTCTTTACTACAACACTAAGTGCTTTTGGAATTGAGCATATATAGTGCGCAGCTATCTTTGAGACAAAAGACTTCCCTGGGTTGATAATTTATGTTTCACTTGGTTGTTTGAGATTAATTAAGCAATTATAGTGACCAACACCGGTCCTATGGAAACAATCTCTGCATGGGCACCAAATGAAGCAGGGGATCTAACTAGGGCACCCATGTTTGGTAAGTCTCTACCACTTGATAACGACATGACTTATAACAGATGGAATATTCTGTGTCACAACAAATGGGTTCACACCTAAGGCATAAAAAGTGACAGTTATAGGAGAATGAAAAAATGCATGATGGAATGGATACCTATCCTATATGTTGGGTAGTGAAAATACCTGCCAGTGGTGATGAACAATCAACATAATGTTGAAATACGCAAGAATCCCTGGTGAAAACTACAAAAACCACCTCAACCCACCTTTGTATTAGTCCATTAGGTGAAAAAATGACTCAAAACTATACAAAGTGGGTAAAAATTGTTTATAAATAGTAACAAAACCAAAAATTACTATACCATTTTGACTTTTTACCCAAATAGTGAAAATTGGACCAAAATACCTCTAAGATTCAACTGGTGATTGCGGGAGCGTCAGACGATGAAATAAGAAACCGTCTGGACCAGGTAATTCCTCTTCCCATTCTCTTCATTTCAAGTGGATTAAATGTTTAAATTAGGTTTCAAATTTTGAGTAATTTAGGGCGTAAATTGTGTAATTTTGTGTATGCGGACTGTCTCTTATCGGGTTGTGTATACGATGGGTTATACGCAATTGTGAAAATTACAGGGCACGTATACCTAGCCCTATACGCGACTGTAAGTGAAGAAGATCGTGTAAAAGCACACAATTAATGATTTCTATGGTTGCTAACTCAAATTTTGACTTTTTTCTGGCAGGATGGTGCTTGAATGGAGGGAAAGAGAGCATGAGGAGGTCGATGCTACTGTGGACAGAGATCTGAGGGTCAAAATGGCCTTGAATATATGTGGCTTATATAAATTTTGGGCACTCAAAGGGATGAGGGTCTAGCTGAGGTTGCTTGAGATGCTTGTGGGTTACTGGGACCCTGAGAGTGAAAGATTCAACCTCGATGAGAAACCATTGAGGATTGAAGTAGAGGATTTCTACTTTTTTACTGGATTATCACACCGGGGAGAGGTTGTAAACCTCAAATAACAGGGATCAGGGAGAGGAATGAAAATAGAGGAGTACATAGACGCTCACTGTATAGAAGGGACTCCGAAGGTCAGGAGTCAAGTCCCCATCTGAGCAATAAACAATCTTAGCCTGAATATTTTTGTCCTCGTCTTGGCCAAGATCACAGGTTTGGCTTCGTTGTACCAGGCATTGAGGCCAATCATGTTCTATGCAGTAGAGTGCTTGAGACCCATAATATATGAATGGTGTACCTCACTACTGGAAAATATAAAGAGACAGTTGACCAGGGGTGATTTTAAGGATGGAAATTTATTTTAAAATGTAGAAGCCTTGGTGAATCTTACTAATCCTTCATATGCCAACTATAAATGTTTGGCGATATTTTTGTAAAAATATTCAAATTTCTAAGGATTTTATATATTTTTTATAAAATTTTGGCGATTTTGAAAGTAAAATAATTTTATCCCATAGAATTTGGGCGAATCATTTTTAAAATAGCGAATCTCATTTTTTGAAAAACCATGGAAAATTAGCCCATGAGCGAAATTTAGCCCCTAAAATCATCCATGCAGTTGACAGAGTGCAAACAAAGGAGTAAGAGGAATTTTGGGTTTGCCTCTATCCTATGCAGTTTATTCTTCGAGTGGGTTCCAGGTTTGGGACCTAGATTCAAGATTCTTCCTAGAGGACCTCGCAATTCATTCATGGCATGGTGGACCGAGGTAATGAGACAACAGGGGGGAGGTAGGGTGCCGACACCCTACAATGAGGATTTCTTCTACTGGTGGAAGCGACAGGTCATTGTTGTGGATGAATATCCCTATGTAGGGATCAACTTAAGAGGGGATCCGGACATGCCACTCTCACCAGGGACCGCCTACGGGGACATAGGTATGTCAAATGTTTTTAAATATTTCATTTTCTTGTATTTTTTTATTGTAGAACAAAAATATTTTTGGATGATTCTTAAGTACTAACTAGACACTTGTGTAATGCAGTCATGGGTCCGCAACAACCGGAAGGGCTTCCTCAACATCGACGAAGAAACCAGAGAGACGAGGCGACGAGAGGAGAATCTGAGGGAGTTCTACAAAATGTGCAGGGAAACCTGTCTCGTTTGACTCATAGGATTCCCATGGTTCAAGCAGAGGATTTGCTGAAAGCCATGCAGTGGCAAGTGGTTGGTGTGCCCAGAGCTTGGGTATGACTCTTTTGGCATCTCGCAAACACCGTAGTTTGTTACCATGACACACATTCAGTGCCACAGGTGTAGATGTCGTGGATATTGTAGTACCGACTGTATATGTGTATTGAGGGTATTAGCCCCAATTTTGGACTATAAACACCATATTTTTTGAAATATATATAAAATAGGGATCTTCGACTTTACTTATATTTTACAAGGTGTAAATTGATGAGATGGTTTTCTTTTCTTTAGTTATGTGACAAATTCCAATCTAAAACAAAATTAGCATAAGCATCAGATACATGATTAGAACTCCTAGGAATGTGATAATAAGTAATAAAATCAAACTGTCGTTCTAAAAGACGTACCCTTAGGAATCATCAGAGTAAATTAGGATCACGCACGTGGTAAATGACATTCAACTGACATACTAATAACTGGGAATCCAGGTGAATCTCTAAAGAGCTAATACCATGTGAGATAACATCGCACAAAATTTCTATAAAGACTCTATATTCGGCCACATTATTCATGGATGGACCTAGCCATATGCCACATGAAGACACCAATAGACCCTCAGGTGATTAAAATACCCAAGCGGAGGAAGCCAAGTTCCATGTATGACGAATAGCTCTGTCTACGAATCCTATGTAGACCAAAGAATCCATTGACATCTACCAAACAAGGGAAAACTTGATAAGCAGGCTGAAGACAAAAGGAAAGGGAAAAGATATATACACTAAGTTACATTAGTATACAGAGAGTTCCGCCCGAGCGTGGGGCTCAAGTGTAATATATTTTCGAATAGAGCCCACTCCTAGGCTCGACCAACATATTTCCTTCATAATCTTCTAACTCATAGGATCCTTTTTCTAAGACATGTCACACGATATAAGGACTGTGCCACATGGGTTTAAACATACCTGCCCCCAGTGGTTCTTTGGCTTGATCATACAAGAGGACCAAGTCACCCTTGGTGTACAACCAAGGACAGGAAAAATTATCGTACTGGACCTTGACACATCTTTTTTTAACCTCGATAGTCATAGAGGCATCTCGACGCTGCTCATCAAGACTCTCTAGGTGTACAAGGCATCACCCGAGATCGAAAGTGCCAGGTAGGAGCGTGACTGCCAACTTAAGAGAAGGGATTTCACATTCAATAGGTAATATCAACTCTACACCTTGTACTAACTGGAAAGGGGAAAATCCGGTGGTAGTCTTAACCGAGGTTTTGTATGCCAAGAGTGTGGGATATAGCATAATGTGCCAGTCAGACTTTCTCTGGCTGACAGTTTTTTGCAAAATGGTCTTGAGAGACTTTATGATGGCCTCTACTTGTCCATTTTCCTGGGGGTAATAAGGAGAAGAATGACCTTGTCTAAACCCCAGTTTAAATGCTATCTCTTCCATCATTTCATTCTAAAAGTGACTGCCATGATCAGTGACAATATCACTCGGGATACCAAACCGGGCGATAATTGGATTGAATACAAAGACGATGGTAATATTCCCATTGGATTTAACTGTAGGCATGACCTCGACCCACTTGGTAAAGTAGTCGACAACCACGATAATGTGTTAATTCCCCCCAGCCGGAGCTCGGTTGAAATCCACGAAGTCCACCCCCCACATGGTGAAGGGATTGGCGGTAATGACTGGGTGAAGAGAGGCCGGATGCGAACGCATTTTCCGAGTGAACACCTGGCAGGGGTGACACTTATTAACCACTTAAATACAATCCTTAAATATAGTAGGCCAAAAATAACCAGCTCGCAAATTTTTTTGGGCTGTAGAAAGCTCGGATAGGTGACCACCACAAGCCCCACTGTGGCAATCGTTCAGGACTGTCTCAGCTTCTCTGTGAGTTAAACAACAACACAAGATATTGTCTATTCCTAGGCAATACAAAGTGTCACCGACGATAGTATAATTCTTATATTGATACCTTTCACTCCATCGGTCATCTTATGAGAGATGCTGAGGGAACTTCAAAGTTTGAATATAGAGAACAATATATACATACCAAGGGTCAGACGAAGAGACAAGAAAAAAGTGTTCATCCGAAAATGAATCAACATGGATAACATCCTCATCTAATCATGGAAAGTTGGATATCCACTCCGCGAAGACTAGCGATTTCTTGGATTTCACAGAAGTGAAATCCAAGATCACATTATTGTAAAATGACAATCCATTTATTATATTTCCCCCCTATGATACACCTGGTAAGGACATATTGAAATGGATTGACATCGGCAACCACAGTAGTCTTGCAAAGTAATATATAATGACGCAAATGTTGGACTTCATGAATGACAACCAAAGCTATCTTTTCAACGTGAGAATAATTAAGTTAAGAACCGACTAAATTTCAACTAAGATAGTAGATGACGTGCTCGTGGAGCTCATCATCCTCCTGAACCAAAACCATATCAATTGCCTCCTCAAACATGGCAATATAAAGAAAGTAATCCCTATTGTAGTTAGGAGACTTCAACAGAGGTGTCAGTACCAAGGCTTTCTTCAAAGCATCGAAGGAATCCTAGGCTCACTCATCCCATATAAAAGGGGTGTTCTTCTTCAAAAGATGCATGAAACCCTTAGTGATATTGGCATAATTTACTATAAACCGATGTAGAAAGTTAGCTTTCCCCTGTAAACCTTCAAGTTGTCTAATAGTATGTGGGGGAGGCAATTGAATTATTGCCTCAACCTTTAATGGATCTACCATGATCCTGGTCTCAGAAACTAGAAATACCAAAAGACGACTAGTGCTAACGTAAAATATGCACTTGTGAGGGTCCAACCAGATTCTATAGTAACGACATCTTTCAAAAACAAGTCGAAGGTGCGTAGAGTGATCCTCTCTCTTGCAAGAGTGAGCAACAAGATCATCAATGTAATATTCGACTATATTCTTAAGATCGAGAAAAGAGAAGGTCATGGCACGTTGAAAGGTTGCTCCAACGTTTTTAAGGCCAAAAGGCATTTTCCGATATGCGAAAGTACCCCAAGGATAAATAAATGTTGTCTTGTGTTGATCCTCAGGTTTAATTTGAATTTGTTTATACCCTGAAAATACGTCCATAACAGAAAATACTTCTCTTCCCACACACTTGTCGAGAATATGATAGATGAAAGGTGTCGAGAAGTTGTCTTTAGGACATGCCTTTTTCAGGTCACGAAGTTCCATACATACATGGATAGTTCCTTGCTTCTTATTCACAGGAATGGGATTGGATACCCATTCAGTCAAGGGAGCCAAGTAGATGAAGCCAACATTAAGTATCTTCTCCACCTTTGTCTTAATAGTAGGTTCCTTCTGGGGATTGACAGTTCTAAGACATTGTCGAACAAGTTTAGTATCTGGCTAAGTTATAATCTCATGCTCAACAACACAAGGGTCGATTCCTGACATATCTTCATATGACCAAGCAAATACATCTCATAATTCCTTGAAGAGTTTGATGTAGATCAGGATTTCCTCTGGTGAACAATCTGCACCGATATGTACATTTTCAATCTTGCTAGGGGTACGAGAGATATCGATCATGACGATAGGATAAATACTCACCATATTTCCTTTGGCATAAATTTTGTGCATATCAAGTGGAACTACGATGTGACCGACTATCTCACTCAAAGTAGATCGAAAGTCATCTTGTTCGATTCTTCCAAGCTCTTGGAGAAAATAAGAGTGGTGATGCAAATCATCCCAAGGTTTGTTGAAACCATTCATGGCTTCGATGATGGCTTAATCTGAAGGAAAAGTCTCATCGAGACAGTCATTTGAACAGGACAATGAAGTGGCCCACACAGGCCTCAGAACGAGATCCTCTTCATCCGTCGACAAGGTAACAGGATCAGGATCGACGAAAGAGTCAAGAACAACTTGATACGCAATATCCACTATCGATAGTGGCATGGCCATTCTAGCATGTTACTGAACTTCACAAGACGAATTCGAGGAAGGTAGGGTACATGGATCACTAAAATAGGAAGTGCAGAAAGGAATGGACCTCCCTATCGAAACAAGCCTATTGGACATGGCATAAACGTGATGAGTCAGTGTCGTGAAGTTGAAAGTACCCATAAGGGAAGAATACATTCTGACACCGATATTCTCAGTTCCCGACTGAGAATTGTCAATCATGGGGATCGACAGTCCAACAAATGCATTGGGACTAGAGTACACAAAGGATAATTGGTCGATTGTCACGATCTTCCCTTCATGAAGAAAAAAAGAGTACAGAAGACGGACGATACAACGACGACCATAGCATAGGTCAAATTGCATCCTAGTAACAAGTTATAATTAAGAGGTGCATCAACTACCTCGACCTCTACCTCTACCTTCTTCCCACCTAACTAGACTAGAAAGGTAGGAAGAATACCGTGAGGGCGGAAGGAATTGTTAATGTTTATGTCATTATTATAGTTCTTTGCATTTCAATAGATAAGAGAAACATAAGAACAAGATCACTGAGAAATACACATTCACAAGAGACACAACATTTATCCTGGGAAACCCTCTAGGGGAAGAAAACCCAACAAAAACTTCCTTACCATAAATTGCCAATATAATGTCAAGGGATAACTCAAACCAATACAGATAGTCCTCTCCAAAAGATGCACCACTCTTCTCCCTCTCTCCAACTGGTGAGTTGCAGCTTGCCTCTTAGAAAAAGAGCAAGTGTGTTGTGTGATAAAGTGAGGCGCTAGCCTCTCTATATATACAAAACTAGCATGTGTGAAGGGTCTTCACTGGCAGGGCCAACCTCTCACTCTGGGTGGGTAAACCCACCTTTAATTTATTTCTGGGTCTCAATAATAACTGTTGGGGCCGACTTCTTATTCTGCCTATTACAATTGTCTGTTGACCAATCCGCAAAAGGGGATTTGGTCCTAATACAATTATCGACATGATTAATCCACAATGGGGATTAATCTTATCAATAATATATCAATAATAATAAGAATACTCTTTGCAGTTACATTATTTCAACACTCCCCCTTAACAAGAAGGGTATTCTTCAACAACATTAGGTGAGAGAGGTCTACATCATCAGTGGCATCAGAAGGATAGTATCGTCAATATCATCTTGGAACATTGGCTGGCATATTTATGAGTCATCGAAATTTTTCTTCATCGACATCATCATCATCTGCATCAATATGTATCAATAAAAATGATACCTCATCACAGCACTAGGCTGGCACATCACAGTACTACATTGGCTCAATGTCAGAGCTGATAAGCTGGTAGCTCAGTGCCAGTCACATATTGCTTTACGTCTAACAACTAGGTCAAAAGCAAGGAGTCATCTTGCTTTACGTCTAACAACTAGGTCAGAAGCAAGGAACACATCATCATCTTGCTTTACGTCTAACAACAAGGTTAGAAGCAAGGAATCATCTTTCTTTACGTCTAACAACTAGGTCAGAAGAAAGGAACACATCATCATCTTGCTTTACATCTAACAATGAGGTTAGAAGCAAGGAATCATCTTGCTTTGCGTCTAACAACTAGGTCAGAAGCAAGGAATCACACAACGTCTTGCTTTACTTCTAATAGTGAGGTTAGAAGCAATGACTCATCTTGCTTTACGTCTAATAGTGAGGTCAGAAGCAAGGAATACACACAACATCTTGCTTTACGTCTAACAATGAGGTTAGAAGCAATGACTCATGTTGCTTTACGTCTAACAGCGAGGTCAAAAGCAAGGAACACACAACGTCTTGCTTTACGTCTAACAGAAAGGTCAGAAGCAATGACTCATCTTGATTTATGTCTAACAGGGAGGTCATAAGCAAGGAATATATATACACTCCCCCTTAGAGAGAGGGTCCTTTTGGACTATACCAAGCTTATCTCGAAAGTCTTCAAACTTTACACGAGATAGAGGTTTGGTCAACACATCAACAACCTGTTCATCTGTGCTAATGTACTGGAGCTTCAAGGCTCCTCTCTATACCATGTCACGGATGAAATGATAGTGAATATCTATGTGCTTCGATCTATCATGGAATACAGGATTCTATGTCATCTTTATGTAGCTCTGGTTGTCACATAGAATCACGATTGCTCTCATCTCCAAGTCAAATAGGTCAGTCAGCAACATTCGAAGCCATATAGCTTTGCATCTAGCAGAACATGCAGCAATGTACTTTGCTTCCACTGTGCTGAGAGAAATACTGGATTTCTTCCTACTCTGCCACGAGATCATGGCTAATCCCAAACTGAAACAACATCTGGAAGTGATTTTTCTGTAAGCAACGCTTCCTGCCCAATCTGAATCAGTGTATCCACTCAATGTGAAGTCATGATCTCCATCATAGCTGAGACCATAATCCATTGTACCTTTAAGGTACCTCATCACATGTTTTGCAGCCACTAGGTGAACACATCTGGGCTTTACTAGAAACTGACTCAAGGTGTTCACTGTAAAACAAATGTCTGGTCTGGTGTTCGTCAGGTACATCAACGATCCAATAATCTGTCTATATAGTGTGGCATCTATCAAGTCTAACGAAGTATCGACCAACAGCTTCAGCTTCACTTCCATGGGTGTATTCATGGTCTTACATTCTAGCATGTCGAATCTCTTTAAGATTTCGACTCTGTACTTCCCTTGGTTAAGGAAGATCCTTTCTGGACTCTACCATACCTCAAGGCCTAAGAAGTAATGCATTAGGCCAAGGTATTTCATTTCAAATTCTGCGGCAAGTCTCTTTTTACATTCAACGATGATATTTTCTTCTCTAGTTAAGAATAAGTCATCCACATATAGTAGTAAGATTACTGGTTCATTATCCATAATTTTGAAGTAGAGATTTGAGTCTGCTTTACTCTTGGTAAAGCCTAAGCTCGTCAAGAAACTGTCTATACGGCCATACCAAGCTCCGGGAGCTTGCTTCAATCCGTATAAGGCTTTCTTTAATCTGCAAACATGAGACTTCTTGTCTTCTACCTCAAATCCTTGAGGTTGCTCTATATACACTTCCTCTTCGATGACACCGTTTAGGAAAGCTGTATTGACGTCCATCTGGTGCAGCTTCAACTTCATCTTAGCTGCAAGAGCTATGATGGTCATGATCGAAGTGTATCTGGCTGCAGGAGAGAATGTCTCTTCATAGTCAATGCCTTCCTTCTGGGAAAATCCACGAGCAACAAATCTTTCTTTATACTTCTCAATACTTCCATTAGCAGCATGTTTTATTTTGAAGAGCCATCTGTAGGATACCCCATCTTTATTCTTCGATCTGGGAACTATTTCCCATACTTCGTTCTTCATTATGGATTGGTATTCCTCTATCATGGCATCTGCCCATTCCTTCTTTTGAATGTCTTCTTCAAAGAAGGTAGGCTCTTCATCTAGTAGATTACACATCAAAGCCATGTCACTGGAGAATGGCTTTGGTATTTTCACCTGTCTCGAGGTTCCTTTTGGAACACCATACTTCTCTCCATCTTGAATAAGCTCTCTTGCCCAAGCAGGCTTTATTTTATGGGAGAAGGTAATTTGAGGAGGTTCTTGAACTTATGTTATATCATGGTCTTCAGGAGTCTCCTCATCAGGGGAAGTTACGACTTCCTTCTCTGGTTTTGTAGCTCTGGGAACTTCCCTCATGGATTCTGCAATCCTAGGATTTACAGGTTCCTCTTCATATGCTTCTTCAAGCTGGCATCTTCTTGATTTCTTAAGTGTTGCTTCTTCATCAAAGGTCATGTCCCTACTGATCTCAATGTGGCGGTGACCAGGTATGTAGATTCTGAAGGCCTTGGAGACCTCACAATATCCCACAAATATTCCCTTCTTTCCAGAGGGTTCTAGCTTGTTTCTTTTCTCTTTCGGTATATGAATAAACACTGGACAACCAAATATTTTGAGATGGCTTACCACTGGCTTCTTTCCAGTGAACATCTCTTCCAATGTCTTGAGCCCAAGTGTGCTATGGGATAATCGGTTTTACACATAAACAACTGTCATTGCTGCTTCTGCCCATAAACACATAGGAAGATCTTGATCATGGATCATAGTCTTCACAACATCCAGTATGGTTCTGTTCTTCCGTTCAGCTACACCGTTTTTTTGGGGATCTTGATCCCAACATCTTTGCAGCTATTCACGAACTCTTTTGAGGTATATTCTCCTCCATTATCTGACCTGAGTATCTTAATCTTCCTTACAGAAAGGTTTTCTATCAAGGCTTTGAATTCCTTGATCTTGTTGAACACTTCAAATATATCTAGGTCTTTTATGAGAATAATCATTAATGAATGATACATAGTATACATACCCATTAATGGAGGATGATGGCATTGGGCCACACACGTCTGAATGAATGAGTTCCAGTACTCCTCCTGCTTTGCTGCCCCTCTTTGGAAAAGGGTTCTTGATATTCTTCCCTTCTGCACATCCATTGCATATGCCTTCTTGATCAACCTTGAGTTATGGTAAACTTGTGACAACTTTGCATATGTATGGTAGTGCCTTGTAGTTGATGTGAGCTAATCTTCTAGAGTTCAAATGGATTCTTCAATAGCGTGGGTCATGGCAGCTTCTAAGTGACCCACCTTCTTCTTTTCCACTGATGATTGCTTCATTTATGATCTCTCCTTTAGCACGTTGCCTTCTGCAACCTTCGCTATAGCTTCCTCATGTGACCTAGAGCAAGGTCAACAAAACAACAAGAAAGAATAATATCCT
>ML782283.1:1670118-1684522 GCA_009831015.1 Picea engelmannii
ATTCCTCTGAATGTGTTGGATCTTGAGATCCTTCTGGATCTATGGCAAGAGATCCCTTCTCCTGCAAATACTCTTTAGGGTTTAACCATTAAACATATGTAAGTACATACCTCTGATAGCATTTGCAGGTAGTGTCTCCATCTAGTAGCAGCGGTAATCATTGCCAACTCTTGAGAAAATTTCAAGGGTGATTGCAACTGGTTCTACGGCTGCAACTGCAACTGGTACTACAACTGCAGCTGGTTCTAAGACTACAACTACAACTGCAACTTAGTTTTTTATGAGGAAACCCTAATTTTTCAAACTTCAAATTTTGAAGTTCTGATCCAGGAGATAGATGCGTTGAGCTGAGGCGAGTTAGCTGGTGCAGTCGAAATTTCAAAAATCCAAATTTTACCCCCTCAAACTTGATCTGCGGATTTCTGGACTAGTGCTTCTAGTTTTCTGGTACTTCTGGTACTCTGGTTTTCTGTTACTTTGTGAAACTAGGGTTTCACTTTCCGGGAGATCTAGCCACTGAAAAGGTGCGCTCAAGGTGCCACAATGATCCTTGGGGGAGGGCGAAACTTTCTAGGTGGTTTTGGAGCTAAAAAGCTTCACTTTTGAAAAAACCTAATTTGCATGTACTGCGACAGTGACGTTTTTCTCTTGCAAAATATGTTTCCTTCAGGTTGGCTCTGATACCATGTTAATGTTTATGCAATTATTATAGTTCTTTACATTTCAATAGATAAGAGAAACATAAGAACAAGATCACTGAGAAATACACATTCACAAGAGACACAACATTTATCCTGGGAAACCCTCTAGGGGAAGAAAACCCAACAAAAACTTCCTTATCATAAATTGCCAATACAATGTCAAGGGATAACTCAAACCAATACAGATAGTCCTCTCTAAAAGATGTGCCACTCTTCTCCCTCTCTCCAACTGGTAAGTTGCAGCTTGCCTCTTAGAAAAAGAGCAAGTGTGTTGTGTGATAAAGTGAGGCGCTAGCCTCTCTATATATACAAGACTGGCACGTGTGAAGGGTCTTCACTGGCAGGGCCGACCTCTCACTCTGGGTGGGTAAACCCACCTTTAATTTATTTTTGGGTCTCATTAATAACTATTGGGGCCAACTTCTTATTCTTCCTATTACAATTGTCTGTTGACCAATCCGCAAAAGGGGATTTGGTCCTAATACAATTACCGACATGATTAATCAACAATGGGGATTAATCCTATAAATAATATATCAATAATAATAAAAATACTCTTTGCAGTTACATTATTTCAACATGAATGACCGTCAAAAGCAGTCAACATGTTCGATGACTTAGAAAGAGTCGGAGAACCAATATTTCCAACAGATCAAAGACATCACACATGTAGGAGCTCCTTCATCAACAACTGCACATTTGATGTTATACTTTGAGTACTCCATGTGGATTTGAAATTCCACATGATAAGGAGAGAGAGGCTTCACATATGTGACGTCAAACTTGATAAATTTTGAGCCATTGGGTTCTAGAGATCCTAAGGCAGATAGTAAGGCATTCCTCTATGAAGGACACGTCTGGAGTACCCCCAAATCCAAAATCACACAAGGGTTTTGACCTAGGTCCTCAACAATAGAGTAGTTATGGGCGGCTCTAGCATTTGGATTGTGGGTAGAGCACTTGGGTACTCCTTTCAGAATACGAGGCGGTGGCTCTAGTTTTTCAATATGTAAATCCATCTCCGGAGGAGGAGGAGGAGATTCTAGACCAGGTATATCTTGTGAAGAGCTATAATATTGAGATCAAGTGGCTACATTAACTCTCACATCGACCATATTGATACACAAACAGTGGTAATCTTGCAATGAAGGGTTTTGACTCCCACCAGCTACATTTCCAACATCTGAGGAGATCGATGCCATGTGATGGTTATGTGGGAAAGGATTCGTCAACATGGTGGGTGGTAGAGATAATATCCTCGCAGCTTCCACAAATTTGGGGCATAAATGGGTAAGGTGATCATCTGTACAAATATTACATGGAAATTTCACCTTATGTCTTTCTCATTTTCCCTATCCAACATTATTATTTGTCTTCTCATTATTACCATTGTCCCTGGGTTTATTATTATTTTTCCCACCCTTACGATTATTATGTCCTTTCTTCTTATTCCCTCCTAGTTGCTAGTTACCATTTGGGTCGACCGACGATTGCACGGAATGTACATCCTCCGATTGAGTGGGATTGGAATACATAGACGAAGTTGGTCCTCCTATAGACTGGTTTAAAGACAACTCTTTCAAATGGCTTGTCACTGAGTCTGTGGATTTTACATTGGCAGATCCTACAATGCCATTGACATGAGGTCCGGTCTTTTGTCTAGGGTTGTAAGTTTACCACAATGCGTCTGGAAGAATGTGGTATAACATCCCAAACTGAGCGTATATGAGATCTAATTGCTGGGCTTTAAAGATCGCTTCTTCCTCAGTGGTAACCCTAGATGTAGCAATATCCTTTGATATAGGAGGGTGAAGAGACTTGAGGAACCATTCTAAAAGAAATGTTGCGGGTATGGAGGTCTTAATCAACCTCTTCTGTCTATGCCACTCCTGGATATGATCTGAGATATGAGTGGCGATGTCCTGGTGTAAATTCGATAGAAGTTCTAGTCCAACATTGTAATGAACCAGAAATTGGAAGTGGTTAAGGAAGACCAACACCAGGTGATTAAAGTTCCCATATGGCCCCCTAGGTAGCTCGATATACCATTTCGCAGTGACCCCAATGAGGGTGCGTTGAAATAATCTTAATCGAATAGAATCATCATTAAGGGAATTCAAGGAGAAACATAGGTGAAAGGTAGTAACATGATCACCAAGATCCTCGCCATTCTTACCTTCAAACTTATGGATGTCCAAAGGAAGCTTGGTGGGGATGGGGGGCCATGTAGGATCATGACTCACAGGGTCGTTCATCAACTTAGACAAGTCTGGCAGATTAAGTTTGTCCAGAAAAGGGAGACAGGGTTGCGACATCTGGTCCCAAGCTCCTTGGAAAGATTGTGTTTGAGGAACTGCACTCCATCCAAGGTTCTGGTAAGCACCATGGCCCTATTTGAGATTGTAAGTCCCTCCTCCAGGATGATTCATAAAAGGTTGGTTGGGAATCATTCCAATAGGAATGTTCTGATTGGGGGTTATAAAAATTTCCCCCAACCGGATTGGATTCGGGTTGGGGGTTTCCCAAAGCATGAAATTGAGCTCCTCCAGGTGTGAACCTGAATGATAGAGGTGGATTCATCATGCCAAACATATTGATCAAAAGCGACACCAAGGAGGTAGGGGTGTAGGATGGAAATTGAGAAGAAACTTATCTGCTAGGTTAGTTGTTCCATGCAGAAGCAAGAGGTTTAGACCCAGGATTAAATGTAGGAGTGCCTCCCATATTAGGGGTCATTTGAGGGATTTGAGAACCACCAAATGAAAAAGGAGTATAAGGAGGTGTAGTGCCCCCAAGCCCAATGCTATCATTAGGGCTAGCAGCCAGGATGGCGTTCGAAAAATGTGAAGTAAAGTTCGACATACCATAGGAAAAAGGACTAGAGGCCATATGGATGGACTGCACATTATAGCCCGGTGAGTGACCAAGCGACCCAAAAGGGTTTGAGGCAAGAGATTGAGCATTCACTATAGGTTGAGCCCTAGTAATGATAAGTGCCTCTGACACTACAACCATTGTGGTTGTAGGAGTCGAAGGGGTGCATTAACTATAGTGGGTGTGGGAGTCAAAGGGATCCTAGTGTTCTGAAGACTAGGTTCAATACTCATCCTTGTAGAATCCCATCTCTGAATAGTGGATGTGTGTGTACCACGCCTAATAACTTTACACCTTTTAGAAGTCAAAGAATTGAAATATGGTGGTAACTGTAACAAGAAACGGGACTGGTGGGGACGCTGATCTGACTCCATGATGACTTAAGACTCTAAAGACAAAAAACAAATCCTAAGGCCAACTAGTAATCAAAGAGCACACCAAAATTCAAACGACCAATATGCACACAAACAGGGTAAAGTGGTTGAAAGTGGCGTCCCTCTCTAAAGAAGGTATGTCTTGCCCAAGAGGGGCCTGAGACTCCCTGCTAAAGATTGGAGGTAACATAATCAGTTATAAGGGCCCTCATGAGCTTAACAACCAGTTGGTCAGATCCCCCCGGAGAGGTAATCCTCCATAAAGGTTATGTGTTGTCTAACCCTTATCTGACCCAGGGTATGTGTAGAATAACCCCTGCAAGTAACCTATGTGGCACCTAAGTCAAGAAAATAATAAACCGTTGTATAACTGATGCACAGACGAGTAGTTGTAAGTTAGATACACCGTATGGGTAGAGTAGCAAAGCCTAAAACTTTGAAAGTACCACCTCTCATGGAGGCAAGGGCACTAGCAAGATCCCTAGATACGAATAGATCCCCAAAAGAATCTTTGACGCTAATAAGGTATCAGGAGATATCCATTCAACTAACCTTGCTCGACCTCATGATTAACTCTGGTGTGAGCGAAGCCTTCGGATATTACCAATTATACAATGGATTTCTCCACTCCCTTTGTTAGACACATATGTTGATTTAGTTTCCTTGGAGAAGTTTACTCACAAAATCCTATTCCAAGGCACTAAATCCTAACCTAGTTTGTGGACCGTAGAAAATAAAATCGTGACTAATCAATTTTAAATTATAGCATTAATTTTAGTGGTCGTGATTACTCAAAAAGGTATGGTAGTGAAACTCCTGATGTTATGACTCTGGAAGAAAAGTAAATATGAATATAATGCAAAGTCCTAAGTTCAACTTTCAATGAGTGATATGCTTCAAAAAAAAAATTCAATTTTCAATTTTAACTTTTCAATTCTGAAGTAAAAATGCAATCCTTCATTACATGCACTAAGCTAATGACAAGGACTCAAAAAAACAAAATGCCAAGCAATAAAAAATGGCTAATATTTTTGTATTTTCAATATAATAAAAATGAAAATTCACGGACTGGAAAGCAACTTGATATATAAAATATACTGTGTATAGAAAGAGATAACTCAAGAAGGATACCAATAAAAAAAACACCCAGTCCAATGTACAAGGACAATCAAAATGAAAAGATGATGAGAAAGACTCCACCTAAAAATTCAACCAAAGACAGGTTTCCTGTCATCCCACAGGAACTTAACAGGCACTACAAAGACCCAAGAAGACTCAACAAACATGAAATCCCACCCATCAGACACCAAAAATATATAGCAAGCAAAGAAGGCTGATGTACGCATCTGTTTAGGAAAATAGAGCATATGTACGCAGCTTGCAGAGGGACAGCCTGCGTATGTATGCGATTGTCAAGCGAAAAACCACGTATATGTTTCAAAAAACAAGACTAGGCAAGGGAGAAGGCTAAAAATCAGACCTAGAGTGAGCAAAATATGTCAAGCAATGATACGAAAATAAAATCAATAGGAATGAGAGAAATCTAAGGAGAAAAGTACTCCAAACCCTAAGAAAGAAGATTCAATCCCCAATACGGTCGTCAATTCTGTTATGAGGAAAATCTCTCTATGGCTAGGGTAAACCACAACAGACGGAAATGAATGCAGAAATCAACTCTTTTCTCAAGTATGCTATATAAACAAATATGCTAGCAAGACAAGATAACAGGCCTACCTCATCCAGGCGTTCGATGAAGTCCATCGTTGAGCACTTGACCCAAAGAAATATACCTACAACTAGTCCTCAACAACCAAGAAAAGTAAGAATATGGTAACAATTAATGATGTTATCACATTCAATAGCATAATCCATTAATAAACATGAAAAATACGCCCATGGAACAATAATTCAAATATTTGCAAGATATCAATTAGACGGGAAAAGAGTATTTCTATTAATATATGATAAAAAAAGTGAAAATTTTATAGACTTCCATGTCGGTATGGTTCGGAACTGAGAAACTAAGTTCCTTCCAGCTGGGCCTCCACCACTTCAATCCTCCACCAAAGGAAATATCATTAAAGAGAAACAATGAGGTTCTCAATCAATAAGGGAAGAGCTTGGGGGATTAACACTATGTTCATACTTAAAGGACAAAGGGATGCAGACTTAGTATGAAGTAAATAATTTCTCCAGAGTAACTTTGCTCTCAAAGTTGAATTCTTTCTCTCTCTTCCATAGCTCAGAATTGGCCCATTTATAGCCTTCAAAATGGAACTGAAAGGCCGAGTCAGAACATTTCTAGTATATGGAAGGCTAAGGATCATAGATCTCATGTATTGACATGGAAACCCGACATTAATTTTCATTCTCTGGCACAAATCCTAATGTATGCGAGATGTAGTGGTGCAGCCTGCATATACGCATGCTGTATAGTAGGCAAGGTGCGTACATGTGGAAAAATATGTATTTTTATCTCTAGATGTTATAAACAGGGATGATAATTATGCATAGGGAAATGGAAAAAGGCCTTATATGCAAGATTTCATAGGGTGAGACAAATCTTGCTATAACAATATGACCAAGGGCTCATGCCTGTGTCCTTAACCAATTCATGACCAAGACATTAATGCGTAGCCCACAAGAGTTTTCAAAGGACCCATGTGACCAAGGTCTAGGAACCCTACACTAGGCTTGAAAGGAGCTGAGCCTTTCTGGCTTTGAAACTCTGGGATTTAAGAGCTCTGGAGTGTTTCGACCTTACCATTTGTAAAGAGGCCAAAGGAAATTGATGGTTACGGTTACCCACAAGGTTGATCGATGCCAGGTGGTCTCCTTAACAGTGGAAGATAGAACTACCCCACCATTATGTTGATATTATAGTAGCTATGGGGGATATTTACCTCCATGTGTAACCTTGACGAGAATAGAATATTCCGAGAAGCGAGAAGTAACCCTAAAGCATTGAACACAACCCTAGAAGACAAGCCAACTCAACGAAATAATTAATATTAAGTATTTAGTCTCTAGAATGAGAAGTCAGCCCAGACAACTCAGGAAACAGTATAAATACAAGTAGCCAGACCTCATTTTGTACACACTTCTTAGAGTTGTAGTTGGGAAGAAGTGTGCACTGTAGGAATTGGGCTACTGCACAAGTTTGGGGAGTAGCTATAGCCAACAACTGCTGCAATCTGGTTTCTTCATTTATGCTCAGACTTTATGTTGGTTATGGTTGGACTTGCTGATCAGTCTTGGTTATATTTATGAATTAGCCTTGGTTGGCTATTGGGTTTCTTCCAGAATCATTCTCTGTCAAGGTTAAGGTGCTTGGGGGTGGTTTCAGCCTATGTTTGGGTGACAATATTTCTATATTGTCTATGGTTAAATGAGTACATCCATTATTTTCTAACAGTTTGTGGGCCCACACTATCTTCTAACATTCTAATTGTTGGAAGATAGTTTGGGAGGATTTGCTCAGTTACAGTTGCAGTTGCAGCCAGTTTTTACTACAACAAAAAAAACCCTAACCCTCTTGTTGAGGCACCTTAAGTGAAGAGATTGACCTAATTTTTGGATAGCCTAGTGCTCCCTAGCCTATCACACCTCCTGGTATTCTCAGCAAGCCAAGATGTCAAGTTTAAGTTTATGGTCAAAGTCAAAGGGTGACCAAGTCAAAGTAGTTATGACTTACTCTATGAAGTCAGAAAACAAGTTAGAAGGGGATTCTAACTTCATAGCATGGAAGACAAGGATTGGCCTCATCCTTGCCAATAATAAAGTGTTGAACATCATGAAAGGAAAGATCGTGGAACCACAGTTCGAAGAAGGAAAAGAGAAGGAACCTCAGAACGTTGCAGTTATGGATAAGTTCAAAGATAATGACATCAATGCCATGAGTATCATAGTGGACTCTATAAAATACCACTTGATACCCTACATTTCCCATCTTGACTCATCTAGGAAGATGTATGATGCCATAACAAACCTCTTCTCAGTCAGAAACATTGGACAAGTAATGATTCTGAAGAATGAGCTCCGTGACATGAAAATGAATAATGATGATATCATAACATCATACTTTGTGAGAATCTCTCAGTTAAGAGATCAACTATAAGATATTGAAGAGATCATTTCAGAGAAGGAAATGGTAAATATAGTACTCATTGGTCTTCCCAAGACATGGGATGCATTTGACGCAAGAATGAACACAAGGAAGGAGTATCCTACATTTGAAGAACTATGGACTTGTTGTGCACAAGAAGAATCAAGGATTAGTGCAAAAGAGAAACCCCAAAAGGAATATGATGATCAATCCTTCACAACAAGGTTCAATAATTTCAGGAATAAAGGGAAGTTTGGCTCAAGGAAGAAGCCAAATCAAGAGAAAGATATGTCAAAAATATAATGCTTCAATTGTCGAAAATATGGTCACTACAAGAATCATTGTCCTGAGCTAATGAAAAGGAAGGAAACACACGAAGCATCGGTTTCTTAAGAAAGGAAACCCTCAAAGAAGACGAAGTAGGATAAAACAAACTTCTTCTTCTAAGACAAGGTAACAATATTCTTCATAGTTCTTGTACATACCATGTTTACATAGTTTATGTACATATCTTGCATATCTATTTCTTAGAAGATAAGATGATTAAAGAGAAACAATACCTATGGCATAATAACAGGATAAGGATTGATATCATGATGACTCTAAGACAAGCAATACACATGGAAAGATGAAGTACATTGACAATCCTTGGTTACAATTCCTGTGGAAGCTATTATAACTACCGAAATCAGAATAAAACTTGAAGAAACCTAGTAGAAGTAAAAACAGAAAGAAGTCAACAATCAAAAGGAAAAATAATTGTGACACCTTATAGAAGGCAATAAGGATGCAGACAGAAGCGTGGACTCTCTTAGATGGAGGGAGCCAATTATATAATTTCAAAAGAAGATCATGCATTCATGCATGAAGCAAGGATTAGGAGGGAGATAATCCTAAATAATATGATCCATTGTAGATTATGAAGTATCTATCCATGTTCCCATCAATGGTAGCAACCATGAAAGGAAACACATGTTCAGTTTGACTTTAGAAGAAGTCTTCTTCAAAAAGAAGCCTTAAAATATCCCTGGTTTTACATCCACATCCATGATCCTATGATGAAAGGAAGAAGCCAGAATCTTCAGAGCATGGAATCTATAGAAAAATCCATGAACCCAAGAGCTAAACAAAAACATGAATATTCCAAGAGAGAAAGAAAAACCAGAACAACCAGTCATTATATCGAGAATCACAAGACTACCAGCTTGGTTTGAACCCACTAAAATAAATCAACTAGAATAAATAAAAGTTGTGATGAAGAACAATGTATGGAAGACTTATGAATGAAAGCATTGCGAGATCCATAACTAAAGGTTCTCCCATATGGAGGGAGAAGACTATGATGATAGCTTGTTCCAGTAAATAGACATAGCTGAGCCATTATATCTCCTACAATATCCATGGGTTGGAGTTCACATCAGATGAATGTAAGGACTATTCTCCTCAACAGAGTAATCAAACAAAGAAGCATATGTATAGTGACCTCAAGGTTTTGAGGTATACTAGAAATAGACTCTTGTATGCAGATGGAAGAAGCCAACTTGGCGAAGAGCCTCTAATGCACAACAAAAGTGTGGTGAAAAACTTCTATAATAGAGATATTGTATCAGAATGGTTACTCAGAAGTCCAGAATGATGGATTTCTAATCCATGACAAACACTCATGATGACAGAAGAAGTGCCACTTGGATATGTTCCATTTTGATTCTTACCACGATGTCATAAGCTAGTAGGAAACAAAAGAGATGAATTCAACCATGATATATTATAATGATCAGAGCTATATGAAGCCTTTAGAGAAAAGAAGTTGTTCCAGAAAGATCGAAGTACATTGAGATCAAGCATTACATTCTCCATGATGAGGTCCAAAAAACAGAAAGTGGTTCTCCAATATATGTCTCCACAGATGAGAAGATAACAAATATTTTGGTAAAGCCTCTGTCCAAGATGAAAAAGTTTAAGTACTCAAGAAACAAAATGAGGTCTAGAAAACAAAAAGTGGTTCTCCAATATATGTCTCCATAGATGAGAAGATAACAGATATTTTGGTAAAGCCTCTGTCCAAGATGAAAAAGTTTGCGTACTCAAGAAACAAGATGGAGCTCGTGGAGACAAATTTCTTATTAAAAAGAGAAGAGATGACTCCCAAGATTGGAGGGAGCACTGATGTGTTATTGATTTATGGAAAATCATTTTTCAAGTTCGAAAAATGGTTCAGGATGAGCAGTTCCTTTCTAGTTCGGAAAGTGGTTTGAGATTTCTGACAGACAGGGATTTTCCAGTTTGGAAAATGGTCCAAATCAAACTGTCATTTTCATAATGAAAATACTTCGATGGATTGTTAATGTACCATAGACAATGATTCCCCTTGTGGCCAGTGTGGGGGAATGGTCTAGGATCATGTTTCTTCTTGGTAGTCACTCTCAATAGTGGTCAAGAAGATTGTTTTGCCTCGCTAAATAGTCATTCTTTCGAAGCTCATAGTTGTGAGAAGTTTCAAAGAATGGTCCGTTTTGGAGGTTTGCTGCAAGACAATCATTTCATTAGGAAATGGTTCAAACAGTCATTCCCTAGGGAAGATTCATTCTCTCCAGGTTGCAGTTTGTTTGGTGCCAGAGGAATGGCCCATATAGGTGAATGGTCCAGGTTCAACAATCAGGGATAGACATTCCCTAGGGAGGACTCATTCTCTCCAGGTTTCACTTTGTTTAGTGCCAGAGGAATGGCCCAGATACGTGAATGGTCCAGGCTCAGAAATGAGGACAATTATTCTTCTATGCTTAAGAAGAATAGTCCAGTAGCTCATGACTAATGTTTTACCTTCTGAGGGAAGATGCTCTTCCATATCTCATATATGTGAGTGGAACAATGGCCCAGATGATTCAGTTTATATCATGACATTGTTTTTCTGTGAAGGTTGATATAAGATGATATGATTGCTATGAAGACTGTATGTCTCTGGACAATAGATGAATGATATTGTGGTGGATGTGTTCCAATGTTTGTAACTATGTGTCACTAATTAAGTAGTTGTGTGCTACTTGGTGTGGTAGTGTGCCACTGGATTGTAGTTTTGTACTACTATGGATAGACATAGTTGTGTTCTATTGAATGACATTGTTTTGATTTACATGTAGACCATCAGTAGTGTTGAAAATGAATGGTCAATGTGCTTGTGGAAAGACATTCTCTAGGAAGAGAATGGTCTATATAGAATAGATTGTTGGTGGGCAGGTATTATCTCTTAAGAGAATACTCCATGATGACAATTTGTTGACATGAAATGGACTAGTCTTTTTCCTAAGGCACATATTGTGGCCCGATTAGGAAAATGGTTCAGGACTGATATTTTATAAGGCATATAGGTTGAGATGGATCTCTATGAATTGATTAGAAAATAGTCCTAGATTGGCATTTCTATAGGAATGGTCTCTGTAGTCCATGGCACATAATAGAATATTCCAGGAAGAAATAAGTAACCCTAAAGCGTTGAACATAACCCTAGAAGACATGTCGGCTCAAGGAAATAATGAAAATTAAGTATGTAGTCTTTGGCCCAGACAGCTCAAAAATCAATATAAATACAAGTAGTTAGACCTCATTTTGTACACACTGCTCAGAATTGCAGCTGGGAAGAATTGTGCACTGCAGGAACTGGACTAGTGTGCAAGTCTAGGGAGCAGTTGTAGCCAGCAGTTGCTGCATTCTGGTTTATTGGTTTAGGATCAGACTTTCTGTTGGTTATGGTTGGAATTTATGATCATTCTTGGTTATATTTATGCATCAACCTTGGTTGGGTATTGGTTTGCTTCTAGAATCATTCTCTGTCAAGGTTAAGGTGCTCGGGGGTGGCTTCGGCCTATGGTTGGGTGATAATATTTCTATATTGTCTATGGTTGAACGAGCACATCCATTATTTTCTAACACATTAAACCTTGATCCATTTACCCCTTGCAAAGTAACGTGAGCCACCAATTCGAGGGTATTCGAGATTCCCCTTAGCCGTTGGATTTACGCTAAGGTAAGTTCAATGAAGTCTTACTTCGGGAGGAAGGAGATGCTATAGCATAAAAATCCCTGAACACATAAGTTTTGATTTAATGTGAGTCATGGATCTGGGGAGTCCGTTAGGAACCCCCCTTAACCATCTAATCAAATAATGGAGGAACCCACACACAACACTTCAATGAAGGCCTACTTTGGGAGAGAGGAGTGACCATAATGTCGAAACCCCTGAATTCTGGAGATGCGAAGTGACGAGGACCATAGATCTAGTGACCCTTTGGGATCTCCCTTGATCATTAGATCTAGACCATGGTCATCCCGATGATGACCACTCTGGGAGTAAGGAGAAATTTACACCACGAATCCCCCGAACACTGAAGTTACGAAGTAACAGAGGCCGTAGATCAAGGGATCTACGTGGATGCATCTCAACCATAAGATCTAAGTGTGTAGGAATACCATTGGTCTAGAGTGACGTGGCACAATGAAGTCATACAGGGTGACTTGGACCCATGATTGACGTGCCATGTGTCACATGGAATCATACGTCTCATATACCCTATGTGCCCATTAACACCTGACACGTGTCACCCAGTGTAGGGGCCACATGTCATCTCTACCTTGCTGCGTGTCACACCTGACACTTACCTACTTGGTCCATTTGGCAGGAGGAGTATTGTTAAGCCCTAATATTGGCTCATTACCCCTTAATTGGGGCATATTATATTAGTAATGTTATTTTATTTATGTCAGCTTTAGGCCATTAGTTGTAATTATACCTCTTAGTCTCCTATATATACCAAGGAGACATTTTCATTTTGAATCATCCTGTACTTGAACATTTAAGTGGGGTAAAAGGATTTTGCCCCCTCGAAGAGTATTATTATATGAAATTATCTCTTTTTCAAGGGATTGAGTACTTTTTCTGAGGTTTTTCTATGCTATATTCATATTTGGTTCTTAATATATGGTATCAGAGCTCAAGGTCTTGGGGTTTCGCTGCTACATCTAAGACACCTTGGAATTTTTTCTATAACTTTTTTTCAACAATGTTTCAAAAGAAACGGCTTGGAGGATATTTAGTAGACAGATCAAGGTATGTTGGGTTCAAAATTTAGCTCCTGAGGCCTTATACTTTCGGAGATATAGCCTGTACAAGATAGGGTTCTAGAATTATTCTGAACTAAGTCATTGCGAAATTTTCTCTATCAAAAATTTTCTGTAAGGTTTCAGACCCTAAAATATGGAGGCTATTTACATAAATTAGTAAGGTATCTGTGGTAAAACGTTTAGCTTCTGGTTCATCTTAAATTTGTAGGTACACCCTGTGTAAGATAGGGTATCTGACTAGTCCTATTGACTAGTCTCAAGAAGGTGTTCCAGGTAAAACAATCATAACTTCTTCCTAGAGTATCCAAATTGAGTGGGACTAGTTTCATTGAATTGTGGATAGTCTGCAGTATTTCTGGTGCGAGTTTTAAAATTTTATATCAATTATTTTGTGTGGGGCACTCTATACAAGTGAGATCTCCTGGAAATGACAAAAATCGGCAAGTTGTGGGGAAGTTACCGTAAATTCCACTTGGCACATCCAATTTTGATTAGACTTGTGGAATTGCAGAGAAGAAATATCAAAGAACTACATAAAATAAAGTTTCATACCCAAAAGGGATTAAACTTGGGAGATACAACAGAAGAAATATTGTCTAGTAGAACCACCTCAAAATCAAGGTTCAAAAGTGATACTTGGTCAACATGCCACCAAAAAAGGGAACTTCTACACCAAATAAGCCTCCAGAAAATCCTACTTGGACTCTTGATGAAGGTGAAGAAATGCGTAGGGACATAAATGAACTACAAAAGAAGATGGATTCAATGGAAGCTAAGTTGGATACTAAGATGGATTCAATGGAAGCTAAGATAGATACTAAGATGGATGGTTTAAAAGGGGAGATCATGGAAGTATTGAAAAACTTCGTAACAAAGAAAACACCTGAAAGTGAAAATGGATCCCATGAAATTCATGATGAGGACACAAAGAAGGTGAATCAAGAATGGAGAAACAAAAACTTTGGTTTGAAGATCAACCACATTCCTAAGATTGATATGAGGAATTTTGATGGCAAGGACCCAATCACATGGATACTTCAGATGGAGCAATTCTTTGATCTCCACAATGTGCCACATACACAAAAGGTACATATTGCTTCTTTATATTTAGAACCTAATCAATTTGTATGGTATCGATGGCTTTGTTCTCACAAATCACTCATCACTTGGACAATTTTCACAGAAGAAATGATAGCACACTATGAGGATACAAGGAGCAATACCTTCTTTAGCCA
>ML782283.1:1710917-1724682 GCA_009831015.1 Picea engelmannii
TTATGTCGGCTTTAGGCCATTAGTTGTAATTTAGATTAGTAATGTTATTTTAATTATGTCGGCTTTAGGCCATTATTTGTAATTATACCTCCTAGTCTCCTATATATACCAAGGAGACATTTTCATTTTGAATCATCTTGAACCTGACCATTTAAGTGGGGTAAAAGGAGGTTGCCCCGTCGAAGAGGCTTATTATCTGAAATTATCTCTTTTTCAAGGCATTGAGTACTTTTCCTGAGGTTTTTATATGATATATTGATGTTTGGTTCATAACAACATAGGGTGTATCTATAAAATTAGGATCCCCCCCAAAATGAAATTTTTATCACAACTACCTTGATAATTTCCGTGAATATCCTCTGAGTTTCAAGGTCTAAAACGTCACAAAAATATTTTATAGAAAAAATTCCACAATGACTAAATTCAAGATGATTCGAGAACCCAATCTTACATAGGATATATCTATGAAAGTATAAATCCCCAGGAGATGTAATTTTAACCCAAGTACCTTGATCCGTCTACTAAATATTCTCCAAGGAGTGAATTTTGAAACAATGTAGAAACAAAGTTATAGGAAAAATTCCAGTGTGTCTCAGATGCATCAACGAAACCCCAAGACCTTCAGCTCTGATACCAAATGTTAAGATCCAAATATCAAAATAACATAAACAACTAAGAATCAGTACTCAACTCCTTGAAAAATAAATAAGTTCTGATAACAAGCCTCTTCGAGGGGGAAACCTCCTTATACACCACATAAATTTACAAATACAAGATGATTCCAAATGAAAATGTCTCCTTGGTATATATAGGAGACTAGGAGGTACAATTACACCTAATGGACCCAAGTCGACATAAATAAAATAAAAATACTAATGTAATATTCCCCAATTAAGGGGTAATGTGCCACTATTTAGGGATTAACAAGTATACCAAAAATGTAATGGAAAATTGGGAAGGAAAACCCAAACTAGCATTCTACTAATGGACAAAGTATCAAGGTCAAAATATTGGAATCATGGGGTTACAAAAAGTCATGTGCTCCACCCAAAATGGGGATCTTCCTCAAAGAGTCATAGATAATTTGCATGATCATAGAAATAAATAATAAAAGAAACTTTGGAACACAAATAAATATAACATTTATTTCTTGAAATATTGTGGATCCATTGGAACAATGTCAATGATGGAGGCCGATATCCATTAAATCTACAAATAATTATACCTTTTTTCATATAATGAATGTAGACTATTTAAGCTTGGCATTGCGATCATTGTTGATTTTTCAATAGAAAAGGTTTAAGCATGAAGTTCATTCCATTTTAACATTTTACTTAAACCATAACCAATTATTTTGCAACAACCAAGATCACAAGAAGAAACACCATGCACAAGTACACAAGAAGTATCATGGGAAACCCTTCTCAACAAGGGAAGAAAACCTATCCAAATCCTTTGCTATATTCTTCAAGAGAAGGACCTTCACCACCAAGAAAACCTAGCACACAAGAGGGTGCTTGTAAACCCTAGAAGACTAGTGCCCAAGAGAGTTGTGCACTTATCCCAAGAAGATGTACTTTCTAAAATTTCCAAACTCACACAAAAGATATGATTCCTCAATGGATTATCTACCTTTACTTATATTAGACTTGACATGTCAACAAAAGTGTCTATTTTCACAACAAGGCTGACCTCTCTAACTCACAATATAGTTAATAATAACCAGATTAATTATCTTTTTTATTAATTATCAATTACATTAAGGTGGGGAAGACCTGTACCCTTTACATTATAATTAGGGTTACAGGAAGGTCTGACTCTGAACACTATAACAAGAGATATCATACACCCACTAGTTCTTAGCCACTAGGATCATGTTCACCTTTGCTCGTCCACAAGCACATCCACTCAACATATCTTCATTCCCATTGCATTACACAGGAGAGTCATCTGGAGTTTATCATCTCAACTATTTTCTCAGAGGAGGCTAATACATCGTATTCATCTTTGTCTCATGACAATGCAACTAGCTCTATGGGAATTCACATTTTCACCTTGTGCTCAACCACAGGCACATCCAACTCAACAGTTCTCCTTTCTCACTGCATTACACAGGATAATCATATGGAGTTCTTCTCAAATATATGTAAGGAGGAGGCCATATCTATGTTCCAGATCTGTCTCAGATAAGAACCACACACCCCTCTCATGGGCTCTCTCTTAGGTCGACTTAATCAGCCTATCCTGAAGAATGTCTCACACAACTGTAATCATCAACACTCCCTCTTATCTAGGGAGGAATTCTCCATTAAGCCAAGTCTCGCATGGAAGTACCTGAACTATTTCTTGGTTGTAGTCATCAACACTCCCTCTCAAATAGAGAGTTATTCTTCACCAAGTTAGTTTGGTGAAGGTGTATGCAATCTATTCATGTGTAGGAAGGTACGACATGTGTACTTCTTTCCTCTACATCATGTCTCTGAAAATGATATTTTATCTCAACGTGTTTTGATCTATCATGAAACACAAGTTTTTCAAAGAGATTCACACAACTTTGGTTATAATCATAGAATCCATCTCATGATCAAGTAAATCTATCAAAAGTTTATGAAGCCACACTGCTTCTCACACTCAATGATATATTCTTTTCTTATGTCGTATTCAAGACCACAGATCTTTGTTTCCTATTGTACCAGGAAACCATGTCAACCTTCATGGTAAAACAACAACTGTATGTTTTCTTCCGGTCCATTGTACTCTCTACTCAATCTGTATCGGCATATCCTACAAACTCAAGTTCACAGTAGAGGCATATCCCAGGCCATATCCAATTGTGCCTCGTATATATCTCAATATATTTTTTGTTGTTTTCCAGTGAGTCTGTATTGGTTGACTCATGGAATGACTAAGTACATTCACTGCATAACATGAATCAAGTCTAGTGTTAACCAGATACATCAGTGATCCAATCAGTTGTGGATCAGTCTTGTCTGAATCATCATCAATATTTTTCTTCAAATCCATCACCAGGGATTTGCATTCTATCATACTGAACTTCTTTAATATTCACACTATATATTTTCCTTGATTTAGAAAAATCTCATCTATCCTCTGTCATACTTCTTGTCCCTAGAAGTAGTCCATCATGTTGGGCCGCATAAAAACACCTTTTATTCCTTGATCATACACCATTTATCACCTCCTTCTTACTTTATCCTTCCATAAAACCATTAATTTCCATCACTTTCATAATACATATGGGTTTATATTTCCCTTTTCCAAATTATTTATTTTCAGGTATCTTTAAGAGAATTTGTGATTAAATACTAGAAAATTAACATATTTTTATTATATCTCAAAGTTGGATGAGTTTTATGACGACTACAGGAATATTTGAAGATTTTCACAAAGTCAAAAATCACCACCTAGCTTCAAATTCGAATTTCATCTTCAAGTTTTGAGATGGAGATAATCATTCAAGCTAACTTCAAGGAGAAGATCATGGATAGAATATCTTATTCAAGATATTTGTGGAGGATTTGAAGGGAGTGGTTGAGAGAAAAGTGGATCTGTAATTATGAGTTTGTTATCTTCATTCATGTATAAATAAGAGTGTTCTCTCCTCATTTTGGAGGAGGCCTCTCTTTAGAATAGAGAATAGAAGAATAGAGTGATTGAGCTTTGATTCATAGTCTTGTAGTTTTGAGATAGTGATTTTCATTATTTGTCATATATTGGATTGTTTTAATGCAAGATTTTGCTTTCTCATAGTGGTTTGTCATTTACCTTTTTGTCGTGTGTTGTTGTAGATGATTTTAAAATTCTTTCATTGGATTTAATTCATGTACTTTCATGTTTTCATAGATTAATTATAGATTTCATGCTTTCATAGTTAGATTCAATTTCATTTGCAAGTTCTATTTAGCATTAGGTTAGTTTCCTTTAATTCAATTTTACACGCTTTCGTAATTAGATCTCATTTTAATCATGAGTGATTTCCTTTTGAATGCTAGATTAGGCTAGTTCACTTTAGCCCTGCATTTCCTGTTCTTACACCTCATAAGTTTACGAACCTCCCAGATTGATAATTTATTGTTGAATTTACAAGCATTAATTTTACTCGACACATCATACTCATACCCTTCATCTCGAATTCATAAGTCAAAGTTTACTTGTATCCAACAACAAGGATTTCTGAATAAGTCATCAAAATCAAGATCTCGTCACCAACACTATAATAATATAGGTTTGGATCAACAACACTCTTTCTGAAACCAAAACTCATCAAGAATATATTCATCTGATATAGTTTCCAACTCATGGATGGTAGTACAGATGGAAGTGTATCAAGCTTACTAGATCGAGTGTCTCATCATATACAACTCCCTCTGTTTATGAGAATCCTTTGGCTGTAGATTTTTCTTTGTATTTATCGACACTTCCATTAGCTGCATGCTTGATCTTATAGATCCACTTGGAAGTCACCATAGACTTCCCTTCTGGTCTCTAAACAATATATTATACAACATTTTGTTTAAATATACAATGGTATTCTTCTATTATGGCATATTTCCTTACCTGTTCTCCTGTTGTTTCTCCAAGACAAGGAGGCTCATAATTAATGAAGTGGCTCATGAATGAAGGGTAACTTTGAAAAAATATTTGTATTTCTCAAGATGTCCCTTCAGGGACTTGTATGTTTCTCTTCCTTCTTGCATAGTTTTGTTGACCTAGGTAGGAATTTTATTCCCTACTGTAATATCTCTGGTCATATCAACTGGAGCAGCTGAATTTGATGCAATACTGTCTATCTTCCTATGAACTTGCTGAAGGTATTATCTCTTCCTTATTTTCATTTTTTTTTACTCCCTCTGAGTCAGGTAACTCTCTCTGAAGTCTGAAGGATGGAAGTATTATTTTATTTCTTGTTATATATTTTATGTATTATTGACCAACATAATAATCAATCAAATAAGGTTTGGACTCTTGTACCAGGGATAATGGTCCAAGTCTTGAGGGATCCCATACTAGGGATAATACCCTTCATTGATTAAGAATGCAATCAACTATAAAATTAGATAACAAACGATTTACATGGGTTTTTAGTCATGTTTAGTTATGTGCTTGGTTTAGAGGAAGTACTTCTCCTCTCTCTTATATTCATTCTTTTGAGGTGGGTCTGGATCAATGTCAGCAGTGGAAAGCATATTGTCTTCCCTTCTTCCTAGTTTGACAGTTTCTTGCATAGTGCCCATATTTGTCACATTTGAAGCACTTGATTTCTGAAACATCTCTTCTCTAATTATGACCCGAGGTTAATGAAGAATTCTCATCTTTGAATGATTTTCTGAATTTTATTTTGAATCTTCCTCCTTTCTTTGTATGAAGTGCAAGAGAATGATTTTCATCAGGGGAGTCTTCCACTCCTCTATTTCTAAGTCTAAGTTATTCTTGAGTACAGTGTTTCCACAAACAATCAAAGGTTGGTAGACTTTCTCTTCCACTGATACTTTGAAGAAAAGGCTCCCAATGTTTTGGAAGGGTTTTGAGAGTGGATAAGATAAGTTCTCTATCGGACATGATTTCTCCAATGGCTTATGGATGTTCTTTAATATCTGGTATCTTCATAAATATGATAGAGAATGTATCACCTTTCGTCATCTTGGTACTTTGAAGCAGGATCTTCAAGGTAAGAGTTGTGAGGGTGTTTTCACTTTCAAACATTTATTTTAATGCTTCAGACATTTCATAAGATATCTTCAGGTTGGAAATACGAGGTAAGAGATGATATCTTACTGAGTAGATGATTGTTTTTCTTTCCTTGACATCTTCTTCCTTCCTTATATTCTTCTCTTCATTGGTAGTTGTATCTGGTAAAGTTTTTGTTACCACATCTAAAATATTCTTCAAAGGTGACCTGAATCCTTGACTTCCAAGAGCTGAAGTTTCTTCCTCCATCAAACCTATCTTCTACTAAATTTATGTTCTTCATTTGTTTGGATTTATTCTCAAACTCTCGCCAACTGTATTTAGAAAACCTAATGGTTATGTTGGGATTATTACTGCCAACAATCAACTTTTGAGAGTGTCATGAGAATGCTTGTCGAGTTGAAACATTTCTTTGAAAAGTTGCATAAACCCTAAGGTCAATATTCTGCAGAAAAGTTTGGCACCCTAGAAACCCTAGGGCCAAAAACTCAAAATCCTCGGAATTTTACTTTGAAGGTCTCTGCAGATGCACCGAGGAAGGTCATACAACTTGGTCCAAGTTTTAGCTTCAACACCCACTTGTAAAGTGTTGAAAAGGATAATTAAGTGAGGGTCATAGGAATTTTTGTAGAAACCATAGAGGTCGTACGGAACTACAGAGGGAGGACGATTTACCCTTTTAAATGATTGTGCAGGGGTTCTTCAAGACCTATGCTCTGATACCATGTTGATTTTTCAATAGACAAGGTTTAAGCATGAAGTTCATTCCATTTTAACATTTTACTTAAACCATAACCAATTATGTTACAACAACTAAGATCACAAGAAGAAACACCATGCGCAAGTACACAAGAAGTATCATGGGAAACCCTTCTCAACAAGGGAAGAAAACCCAGCCAAATCCTTTTCTATATTCTTCAAGAGAAGGATATTCACCACCAATAAGACCTATCACATAAGAGAATGCTTGTAAAACCTAGAAGAGTAGTGCCCAAGATAGGTGCACAGTTATCCCAAGAAGATGTACTTGCTGAAATTTCCAAACTCACACAAAATATATGATTCCTTAATGGGAAATCTACCTTTACTTATAATAGAATTGACCTGTCAACAAGAATGTTTATTGGCACAACAAGGTCGACCTATCTAACTCACAATATAATTAATATTAACCAAATTAATTATCTTTTACATTAATTATCAATTACATTAAGGTGGGGCCGACCTGTACCCTTTACATTACAATTAGGGTTACAGGCAGGTTTGACTCTTGAACAATATAGCAAGGGATCCATAGGGATGTCCATATATCTATATCACTACATTACATAGGAGAACCACTCTCACTAGTGATAAACCACTAGGATCACATTCATCGATGCTTGTCCACAACCACGTCCACTCAAAAAATATTCTTTCCCACTGCATTACACAAGAGATTCATCTAGAGTACATCATCTCAACTCTCTGCTTAGAGGAGGATAATACATCCTCTTCATATATGTCTCATGACTATGCACCCAAATCTATGGGTATTCACACGTTCATCTTGTGCTCAGCCACATGAACGTCCAACTTAGAAAATTGTCTTTCTCACTGCGTTACACATGAGAATCATTTGGAGTTATTCTCAACTCTTTGTAAGGAGGAGGCCATCTCTACATTCTAGCTCTGTCTCAGATAAGAACCACACACCCCTCTAAGAGGTTCTCTCTTAGTTCGACTCAATCAGTCTGTGTCCTGGAGAATGTCTCATGCAACTGTAATCATCAACAATCACCACTATCAATACCTTATCAACATACTCCACTATATAGGCACAGGCACTAGGAAGAGTGGAAGAAATTGAAGTATTTGTAATGGGATAATTTTTTTTATTGCATATCGAAAAGGAATGAGCTTGGAGGTTGTAGGAACCATAGAGCCAACCATTCCTCCATGCAATCACAACACAAAAAAATGATTGAATATTTACTAATGCATTTTGTTACTACTCAAGTCCTCACCTAGGGTGTCATATTCCTAACTCACCAGGAAAATACCTAAAGAAACATTTGAAGGGGTCATCCATGATCACCTCAACAACCCACTCCCACTCTTTAGGTTGGTTGATTTTGAACTCGAGGGGGGAATCCATAAACTCTAAGTATTAAATGAAAAGGATGGATCAAATGGGATTTCAAGGAACTTAGCGTAAATATGATTATATGATTAATTATTGTTGTAAATTCTAGGTTTATGATACATCAAATAAGCCTAGCAAAGGATAATAAGAAAATGAAGTCTTTTAGTATTAAAGGTAAATGAGAATGAAGTCTTTGGATTGAAAAATGAGATCTGAGCAAGATGGTCTTTTTATGTAATTTGTAGATCTTAAAGCAGTGCAAAAATTAGTGCATTTGGCATTAAGGAATGTAATATAACTTTATATTTTAACATTCGTTTAGTTCATATTTCAAACCAATACAGTATGAGGTTAAATTTTTTATTCAAAGAGAGTTGGAAAGAAAGACTAATTCCTTAAAATTTATAGGGAAAATGGAGTCTATAAGAGGATATTTTGATGGGATTTTTCTCATCTAATAAGGAAAATATGAAATTAAGATAATGATTTACAACACCCTTATATGGTTGACTTGGGATGCAAAAAATTGTTTTGAAAGTTCTAATTGAGAAATATTATCCAATATATCAAGAGGGCATGATTACTATTATGAGAAGTAAATTCTAGCCACCTAAAACTAAGAAATATCACATTCCTTTAACATTTTCTAATAATAAGAATAAAATATTTAGATGGAAATGAATCGCATGTAAACTCTTCCAAGTAAAGGACAAATCTACCTAATTAATGTTCCTTTTGTGCTTGAAGAAACCAAAATAACAATATAACTCCAAAATCATAAACCTCAAGCTCCAAAAGTACCTTCCAATATTAAAAAAATATAGTATGAAGTGTCTCCAAAAACTTTCAACCACCATTACAATTGGAGGAGCTCACCTTTTATAGATGAAGAGCTCAAATCCTCCTCCAATAAAATAATAATATTCATCATAATCACTAGATCTATTCTAGGGAAAAATAAATAAGTAATAACCATATAACTAACTCAAAGGACAAGTCAAAAAAGAAATAAATTATGAGTGGCTATGCCACATGTTGAAATCTCCATCAAGATGAAGAAAGAGAAGTGGGATGCATCCTCCAAATAGGTGAGAGATCATGTCAAAACTTCAACATCCTCCTCAACCTCCTCTAAAGGAAATTAACCCATTAACCAATCCATTGAATAATGTGAAAAAATAAATCCCCAAGTGGCACATGTGGACCTCCAACTCATGAAACAATGTGAAATAGATCCTTATCAAGTGGATTGACCTTCAAAATAAGTGGTTGATTAGTTTCCAAGTGTAGATACATGCCAAAAATAACCTCCAATTCTAGGTCAACCTCATACCCAACTCTAATACATGGTCTATAAGGTAAAAAACCTCCCCAAAACTATGAAAACAACCATCCAATAGAGAAAGTGTCGAACCCTCATTCATTCACATGAAAATCTAGTTAAATATCCAACCAATTACCAAGAATAGGGGATGACCCCAATAAATAATAATAAAATAATGGTAAAATGGGTGATCACTTCACTCCACCTAATAATTAGTTCCACATCACAATAATTCAAATCAAGTGTAAAATCAATCCCAATAAGCTAAGGTTCTCATGATACAAGCCTCCATCTAGTCAAAGCAAGGTCAAAATAGCCATTAAAATGATACAATCAACCTCAACATGTGTACATAAGTGGAGCACTCCTCTAAAGGCTATAGTCCTCATCATAATAAAGTGCATCAAGAGTTAATAAACTCCAAATATCTTAGGGCGCTTGCACATGAGGCTCAAACCCACATCAAAACATAGTGATAAACCATAATAATGCATGGAACCATGTAAAAAAGTGGTGATCAACATATAAGAGAAAGGAAACAATGTCATATATACCATCCTAACCAATCATACAATAAAACCATCACCACAAAGCTAAACCAATGATTTCCATGATGAATAGGATACAACCTCAAAGCACCATTGTAATGTTGAATCAAAAGCAATTGAAAATACTATCAATAAAAAAGGACATGAACCAATCCCATTGTACTATCCACTTTTCTATAAATATCACACAACTAATCATTGAGTAGTTAATCAGTTCAATGGAACCATAAAGGTAATGTTAGGAAAAGTGTGTGTGTGCATAAAATGTCCCTTGATCACAACAATCAACTTTCTAGAAATAGCTACAAATGTCTACACATATGGGAAAGTGCACATAATCATACTCAGACATCATACTGGGTAACAACTAACTCCAACAAGGAGACATTTTCTTTGGAAAAGAGTGCATGAGAAATCTGGAGTCTCTAACAAATGATTTATATATATAAATTATGTTTCATTTATATGTCAACCCAAAGTTATTGTTTACTTATGAAGTGTTTTGCATAGTATATGCGGAATTAGTTATTTTGCAGTTTCTAATATGAATATGCCTATTTGAAAATTGAAACAAAGTTGTACTAAGAAATTAATTTTAAGAATAAATGAAGATTCAAAACTACTATAATTTCATGGCTAATTTATACCCTTCTTTACCCAATAATGCTAAATAATCAAGTTTCATTAAATATCCAGCTTCAATAATTGAATTTTTCTGCAACGGTTCTATGATTTGGCATTTTTGAGGAATATCACTTAATCAACGATCACACAAATTGGAAATGAAAAATCAATTAAAAAAATAAATTAAAATAACGCAGAAGTTCATAAGGTTGTTTTTGTAATTAATTACAATATAACATTAACTATAACCTAATTAGGCTATAAATGTCAAATAACGGGTTGGAACTTTTCATTCAAACTGAAGGTTTGAATTTTTTTGCAATAGTACTCTGCTTTGAATTTTTTTTTTTTAGTTTAAGTTAAGTGGATTCACTTTCAAAAAAACCTATTTTCACACCGCACTTAAAGATAAATAAAACTTGGAAAGCTAGCTTACAATGAATACTAACTCAATGTTAAATTAGAATCTACTTTAAGCCACATGTGTCATATCCACAGACCACAAATATACATTGAAATGGAATACTTTGAACTTTACTGCACCAATACTCTATTTGGGTCCCTTTCAATTATAATTTAGTAGTGAGTGATTTAAGTTGTAAGTTTAGAAATTGGAATTAAACAAACTGCACACCACACAATAATAAATTGAAATGTCATAGAGAAGGAAATGTAAATGAAAAGTAAATAAAAATGGAAAACATTGTATTAGAACAAGGGGACCCTTCCTTTTTTTATCACGCTATCGAAAACTACATAACCAAAAAGATTTAAATCCATGCCATAACAAGAGCTAAAATTGGATTTTTGTTATCTAAAAAATCAAATTCTTGTTACAACACTTGAACTAACCCATGATGTATTTGATTATTCTCCCTAAGCCTCCCCTTATAATGGAGAAGGAAATCTCTTTTATGTGGTTACAACCGTTTGCTAATAATTAGCAACTAAAAGTCAACTCATAAATATCTCCAAGATCTTTGCTAACAAATCAAATCTAATCATATCAAAAGTTCCAAGATTTTCTCTATATCTAAAATAGTTTGTTGATGATCCCAAATCCATGGCATATCTTTGGTGGTTGAATATGAATTCAAATTTCTTGACTATACGAATTTAGAGTAAGAGGAAATAACTGTAGATTTAGTAAATCAATAATTTCTCTCAAAATACAGTCTGGCTTCTTGATAGTTTTTCTGGAGATGTTTTTTTTGACTTGATGATGCCTCATGCCACAAATCTCAAGGACCCACTTCATAGATCTTCAAATACAGATTTGTATTGAAATATATAATTTGTTGATATATAAACCTAAGAGATCAACTTCATTGATTTGATTGGGTTAAACTCAATGGTTCAATATCATATGGACAACAATCCATCTCCTGAAAATATGGAATGTTCTCGTATTTTCCTTTTCCTTCTTGTTGTTTCTCTAGTGTGAGATCAAACGAATGCTACATGTTTCAATTTATCATGCATTTGTTGCAAGTTTTAACTGTTCCTACAACAATAAGAAAACTGACCCATTTTTCAAAGATAATTGAAAAATACATTCTTTTTCTAATGTTTAATCATAAATTCAATAAAAATACTAAATAAATGAAAATGGAAGACACCTTGAGCCTGTATACCACATACGAGCATTAAAATGGACTAATACATGGTTACAAGTAAGCGAAAAGGGATTAAAAATAAGGGAAAAAGAATGTCAAAAGATGGTAATTTTGTGACTCAATAGTCTATCAACACTTGATACAACTCAACAATAAAGAGATAAAATCCATATGGCAGGGTTAAAAATTCACCCTAACACATGAAACAATAAAATCAAAACTTGACATAAGTGCATGAAGTGAAGTACATAATGTCGAAAATGGATTTACAACATAAAGTAAGACAAGCTAGTAAACACAACATGATATGAAATACTACTATAACCCATTTCTCATAGAATCTTATTCATCTTATTCCAAATTCCATTTTGGTATTACATCTTCAAAATTTTCCCATTTATGGGAAGCTACATATTTTATCCATTCAATTTGTTGATGAAGATGAGGTTTCTCCAAAACAATCTTCAATCCTATAAGGGCCTAACCATAACTTGTCAAATTTTGTGTTTTCCTATCTTTTCCCTCCTTTTGTGCCACATGAGGTATAGGTCTCTCTTTTTTAAAATCCTTGGAAAATATTTTCGATCAAATGTTCCTTTAACCTTTTCTTAACCTTTCACCAAATGATGCATATACTTGTGCCTATTCTCATTAAACTCTACCAATTTATTTATCCTTTCTTGAACCTCCACTTGATTATTTGTGAAGTTCCATACCAACCAATATATTAAAATTTGTAGATGAATGGGTAGTGTGACTTCTGATGGGAAACCCAATTGATGTATTTTGCAGTCCATTTTGGATATGATGTGACCTTCTTTGTATAACAAAAGACTAGTTTTGACTATGACTGATACAAATATATTGGGACTTGTAGATTTGGATATTATGAGACGATTGGATGAGTGACTTGTGTGATGTATCTTAGTCTAGTTGTGGTTTCGATAAATTCATGCATTTCTAAAGGTGTACTCACCCATTGCTCAAGAAGGTTGAATTTAAAGGGGAGTCTTTACCAACATACACCTGAGTAAAAGATAGATTATGTTCCCTCTTCAATATCCAAGGAATTCCAAGCCTTTAGTGACCCAATAAACCAAATCAAGCACCATCTATGTTCAAATATTTCATTGAGAAAGATCAATTTAGAAAGGGATCAAACCTTAAATCACAGGTCATTCATTATAAGGATCTTGAAGACTAGAGATCTTCAATGAAGGACTAATTTTTTTTTTGTAAATAAAAAAAGAGGGCGGAACCTGTTATATTAACCAAAGCATAATACATCATATTCGGGGATGCCAGTTGTCCCGCCATGGAAGGAAACCGAGACAGCTGGACATCCTTGTCCACATGTCATCATGTTTGCAGAGCAGGGTGACTGTTTCAAAAATTACAAAACTATTTCCCGCCCGTAGGAAACCGGGAATAGCAAAATTGATACCAGTGCATGCAACTATGTCTATAATGCAAAGAAAATTGACTATTATCAGACCAAAGCTAATGAGACCAAACCAGAAACAGAGCTGGAGCATAATCATCAGGTGACCTCGGAACCCAGGAGCGCTTCGGCAGCTTCGGTGTGCCTCCAGCGAGCAGGGAAGACGTAGACTCGGGTGCAAGTGGGACACTGCTTCTTCGACGTGGCTCTGGAATGCGCTGCGAAGAACAGGTCTATTCGTTGCTCCAGTCGCTCGATGCGGAAGACCTGGTCCGCGAGGAGGTGGCGCACTTCGAACAAGAGGCTGAGGTAGTCCGCGTGGGGTGGGGAAGACTGTGGTGCAGGGTCGGGGTGGTTGGGCTCAGGAGGAGCCTCCTC